>JAFMSR010000007.1:42713938-42928628 GCA_022818135.1 Saxidomus purpurata
CATATTATTATTATATGTTATTAAATGAGTGATTTGATATTGCCCTTGTTATTTGTCCGAGGGCATTCTTATTGGCCCGAGCCCGTGCGAGGGCCAGAGGACACATAATAGGCGCGAACTTGTCCGAATTTTATCAAATAACTTATTCAAACTAACACTTATTAAATGTCTATAGACTAACATCTTCACTATAAACAGACAGTAACGTGCAGATCTGTAAATAAAAATAGAATCTACCTCTAAAATATCAATTTTTGAAATAACCATATTGATGTGGGTATTCAATTAAATTTTCTTAATTGGAGCATTTTTTATTCTTCTAAATGGGTTTTCAGGCAGTAGTTGATTGACAGTTGATTTTCATTTGTGCCATTTTATCTTCAAGGCCGATTTCAACAGATTTCAAGATGGCGGCCGTTTTCGCTTTCGGTCCAACAAGTGATATTGGCCCTGATTTTTGTTATTAGTCCTATCTTTCAGTTTTATGAAAATGAAACAATAGTTATTTAATGATCTGTTTTATTAAATTACTGTTGTTTTAAACTTTATCGGCTCTAATATGGGATTTATCCCCGAGACGGTAACGCCTGTGTTTTCTTCTTCGTCTTATCATTATTTGCATATTATAGTAAGGCAAATATTTTTGATGACTTCCGGTTTTCACAACAATGGAAATCGCAATGAACGTAGATTGCGCATGCGTGCTTGCAGATTTCATGGCCAATGCGAAAAGGATTCTGGGTTGCTTTATCAGACAGATACGTCATAGCCAAAATTGCGTGCACTTACGTATTTCCTGTCATCTGTTTATTGTTGTTTATCAATAACAACAACAACGTAGCTATTCATTTGATGAAATTGGTAAGAAAACATGACTCCGAGCTCGAGATCGAGCAGTTAATACTCACATCAGTTACAACACTTGGTGTCAGCACGGAGAACTACATTGTAGGTCAGGGGCGTAGCTAGACATACACTCAGGTGCCAAAAATTAGTCAACTTTTTCAAAATGGCGGACTAATTTAATTGGTTGGCTGAATGGAAAATGAAAGTTGGTATTTTGAGGTCTATATTTATCTTGGTTTTCAGAAAATTGCTTTTTAATACTTTATGACGTCAGTGCTATTTGAATGACGTATTAAAGCTGATGACGCATTATTTATGTCCTTGATCTGTCACAATAGTAAACATGGCGTCGAGAGGTAAATCTTTATCAGACGAAGTTAAAAATTAATATTGTGTCTACTGCAGTATGGTTGCACATGGAATTAAACCTGCAGAAGTCGGCAGAATACTTGGAACTGGTAAATCTACATTAAGTAAATTTCTGAAGCGTTTTAGACGAAGGGGTGGCGTTGAAAATGTACGCCAAACTGGAAGACCAAAAAAGATTTCCAACCGTGGACGTAATGCATTGTCACTCAGTTGCATTGAAAAAGGGCAGGAGGAAAAGTTTAATTGACATTACGGCCGAGTTTAACAGTGTGACTCCAGTGAAAGTATCCCAGAGAACAGTTCAGAGAGAAATTCATCATCTCGGTTACTACAGAAGGATTGTGTGTAAGAAACTTGGAATAAAAGAGGTCAACCGGAAAAAAAGGATTCAGTTTTTCAGGGGTAAATTGACCAGGACTGTTGATAACTTTTGGAAACATGTGATATTCAGTGATGAAATGACCATTATACTTAAAACCGATGGGAAAGTAAAAGTGTGGAGAAAAACTTCTGAAAAATGGAAGGGGTATTGTCTGGGCTATTTATCCCAGGGTTCTACCAGGAACTTGAAACTGATGGTTTGGGGTTCTATAACATATTATTGGACAGGAATTTTATCATTTGTTGATGGAAACATGAATAGTACAAAATATATACCCACACTAGATGACTTCTTATGGCCAGTTATAGTAAAATATTTCTCTGAAATGCCATGGTATTTCATGGATGACAACTGTTCAATACACAGGTCTAGAGAAACATTACAGTATAAACAAAGAAATGGAATCCAGCCATTTTTCTGGCCCCCACAGAGTCCCGATCTTAACCCCATAGAAAATGTATGGATGTTCCTCAAGAATTATGTGAAGAAAAACATTTATTTTATACGTACCTTAGATGATCTAAGAACTACATTATTGACTGGGTGGGGAAAGTGTCAGTGACATTCAGAGTCTCTACTGTACAGATCTTTACCAAGACGCTGTAGACAAGTTTTGATATCAAAGGGTTTTGTCACTAAGTATTAATTTGATTCATAGAAGATTAAGGTAAGAAATTTATATTTATTGTGTATTGATTGTAATCACTCTTTGTCCGACATTTTGAAAAAGTTGACTAATTTTTGGCACCTGAGTGTATTTGTAATGTACGCACATATTTTACTGGAGCCATGGGGCCGTTGGATCCGCGGTAGGTCCAGAGCAAAGCGGCCGAGGCCCCGGAAGCTCTATGGTTTTAGTAATTTTTGAACAATTCAGATGCGTTTCCAAGAACCTATGTAGATCTATCTATTGTAGACGAAACAAAAGTTGATATGAAATGAATTTAATCTACAAAACTGTCAAACTTTATCAAAAGTTCTCTCTCCCAGCCTATGTGATGTGAAAACTGTTTTAATTTGGAAAACAATGGCCCTTATACAAACTCTCTAGAAGCCCGCTCCCCCTTCTAGTAACTGTTAGTGGGACCATTCTTCGTTTTTTGAATTGTTATTAATCATAAGGGATATAAACATGTAGAAAAAGTTAAAAGCTATCACGGCGTTTATTCAAATAACTTTAAATCATATTCTAAGCATACATACAGTAGTCTCGCATGTCCTGAAAACGTAAGACCAAACGCTAGACTCTTTCTTTTTTTTTGAATATGTCCACAATCATCGCTGGGAGCGGTTGTGTAGAGGTTAAGGTGTCGGCCGCTCATCCCGGAGGTTGCGGGTTCGAGCCCAACAAGAATCATGACCATAAGCGGACTTGAGAGTGACTCGATAAGTCATCTCTGCATTAACTCAATGTAGGTATGAATGTTCACAAGTCAAATCGTCTTCAGCCGTCTCGTGCTATAATTACTTACGATGTACGCAGAGTTCTAGTACATGTACATGTCTAGTCTTTTTATATGATTTCTTTTGGAGTTTAAATACAGTCCATGCATACAGTAGTTCGTTCGCAGACGAGTTTGGTTTTGAACCGATTAAGAAACCTAATGAAAGATCGAGTTTCAACTTCTTTAAGCGTTTAAGTGACAAAAGGTCTGTTAACTAATATATGATAAGGCAATGTAACAAAACTGTACAATATAATTTATTATGTTTCCGCAATATTGTCCAGGCGTAAAAGTGTGAATTAAAAACTGACTGTAATATGTCATATTCGTTTAACTTACTTATCTTTTTTAAAGGCATATGCATAGGTTGTAAGGTCTATAGTATATTTTAGTTCAAATAGATTTCATTAAATATTCTGACATTTTTTGTTCAATATTTTATCAATCTCGTTATTTGGACTAATTTGGAGCTGTTGATATAGTAGAGGAGAAGGCCCGTTCGTAATAAAGGTTATGTTTGAAACTAGCGTAAAATAATACCCAGACAAAGCATTTAAATAAGTCGATAACGTATGTGTCATAATAAATTTTAGTATTATATATATCATATTCTATAAAATATTTCAGCGCTCATGGATCTTTCCAATGATTATAAACACATATATTTATGATATAGCAGATTAAAGCATCAAACTATCTGCAGGCAGTACCTAACGTGCTCTTTTTTATTTTGTAGACAGCGTTACACCATTATACTACTACTAATAATAAAATCTTTATTTCACAAAGGTAGCACAAATAGACATTTATACAAATTTGTATATATACATGTACATCACAATTTCATTGTGGCCTTCTGTAAATTACAGACAAACGCTCATACAAATACATACTTTCACAAAACTGCACACATGCAGGTACAAACACTTTCTCACAGTCACACTTTAAACTTGGTTTTATACAAAATCCATACAAATTATAATTGACAGACATTCAGAAAAATAGCATCATAGCAGAATAGAATATACATGTATTTACAAATTAACCTCATTATAAACTAAATGTGTTACCCACTGGGTATAATTAAGTCAATGGCGAGACCAAATATGAGGTTCGAAAGTAAAACCACAGCCATCTTGGGTCTCTGGTAGCTTTCTTCTTTAACAAGACCAACTTGTATCGCTGTCTGTTAAACTAAACATTTTAGATAATCGTTAAAGAGTGTTCCATTCAGTCCCTAAGATTTTATTCAGACATAACAAAAGCATTCAATTGACACCTTTTTTCACATTCGTTGTACTTTTGAATTGGTTCGACGTAACCATATATATTTTCATTTGCATACGATGTAAAGTGTTATTTGCTAGATAAAACGTACACGATACGTACAAGCACAACGAAAACGCTATGACTGTATCAAAACACTTCCTTCTTTCACATTTTAAAAATTGAATTGACGCAATTCCATTTAAAAGTAAAAATATAAGTTAATGTTAACTTCAATCTGTTGATTTTTAAAAATTTATTTACTGTTTGAAATGTTACAAACTTCTGCTATATATACTTTAGTAAAAGTTTCGAAGTTAAATATGTAAAAGTTAACATATTAACCAGTTTGCAAATCCCCATCGGGGAGGCTTGATAGGTTACTAAAGTTAGCAATTGTTTCCCGATTTCTTCGGAAATCGGGAGTTTCCTTTGAGATGCGTGTATGTGGTCGCACGGTCGCAAAACTATCCAATTTTTTTCAAAAACTGTAAAATGATTTGTATTCATTTATATTTTATGAAGTATCTCCCCCCTCTTTTTCACAACGCCATCTTTATTTTTTATGAGTTTTGCTCAGTGAGCATTGTTCAGTGAGCACTACTCACTGTGATTATTGTTCAGTGAGCTCTTCTCAAGGTAAGCATTGTTCAGTGAGCACTGCTCACGGTGGGTGTTGTTCAGTGAGCACTTCTCACGGTGAGCATTGTTCAGTGAGCACTTCTCACGGTGAGTGTACTTCAGTGAGCACTACTCACAGTGAGTATTGTTCAGTGAGCACTTCTCACAGTGAGAAGCGTTCAGTGAGCACATTGAGCATTGTTCAATGAGCACTTTTCACGGTGAGCATTGTTCAGTGAGCACTACTCACGGTGAGTGTTGTTCAGTGAGTACTTCTCACGGTGAGTGTAGTTCAGTGAGCACTACTCACAGTGAGTATTGTTCAGTGAGCACTTCTCACAGTGAGAAGCGTTCATTGAGCATTGTTCAATGAGCACTTTTCACGGTGAGCATTGTTCAGTGAGCACTATTCACGGTGAGTGTTGTTCAGTGAGAACTTCTCACGGTGAGCATTGTTCACTGAGCGCTTCTCACGATGAGTGTTGTTCAGTGAGCACTACTCACAGTGAGTAGCGTTCAGTGAGCACTTCTAACATTGAGCATTGTTCAATGAGCACTTCTCACATTGAGCATTGTTCAATGAGCACTTCTCAAAGTGAGCATTGTTCAGTGAGCACTTCTCACAGTGAGCATTGTTAAGTGAGCACTTCTCACAGTGAGCATTGTTATGTGAGCACTTCTCAAAGTGAGCATTGTTCAGTGAGCACTTCTCACAGTGAGCGTTGTTCAGTGAGCACTTCTCACAGTGAGCATTGTTCAGTGAGCGCTACTGACTGTTAGCATTGTTCAGTGAGCACTTTTCACGGTGAGCCTGGACAATACTCACCATAAGCATTGTTCACTGAGCACTACTCATGGTGAGTAGGCGTACTGTCTAATGAGCACTTCTGATGGTGAACATTGTTCAGTCAGCACTACTCACAGTGAGTACTGCTCACTGGACCGTACTCTCCATAAGCATTGTTCAGTGAGCAATACTTATGGTGAGTACTGTCCAGTGAGCACTTTCATGTTGAGTACTGTCCAGTGAGCACTTTCATGGTGAGTACTGTCCAGTTAGCACTACTCACGATGAGTACTACTTACGGTGAGTACTGTTCAGTGAGCACTAACTAATCTTTGTGACAATTGTTCAGCGAGCGCTACTCACAGTGAGCAGTGCTCAGTGCGCAAACTTATTCGCTAATATTAAATTCATGAAAGGAGATTTCTCTTATAGTACATCTATTTGAAATGAATATTCCGCGAGATTTTCTAATTTGCGAAGTAAAAAAATCACGAAAAGTATATGTAGGATCTGCTCGTCCTTTGGGAAAATTTTATGTTTTATGACTGCAGGCTTTCATTAAAATGAATTTCCATATCGGTCTACTTGAGCGAGCGAAACCTACGAAGAAAATTTAAGCATTTTAAAGCCATTTTTAGTCTTTTTGGCGAGAAAAAAACGGTACGATCCGGATTTATCGCTCGTGACTCTCACCCCCACACCCTTTCATTTTTATTGCATTTTCGGGATATTTAAGTTTTCGATCTTTGCTTGCGATGTATACGCATGTGCGTATTGTGCGTAACGGCAGCTACGCGCCTGTAGGTGGGTGTTTATTAAAATGACTCTGGTCAAACTTTAAAAGAAATATTGTGAGATCTAGATTTATGGTCAATATACCAATTACTACGATATACCAATTACCGCGAATTATCATTAAATACTTAAGTGTATTTATTTGTCGTATTTCAAATATTTTCCTATTTTCAAATCTATCTAAAAACTATTTTATTTCATAGGTTTGTGTTCATTTTTGGCAAGCAATAGATAATCTTTAAATTCTTAGATAGAATGATAATGTGAGGACAGTTGGTCTGGAAATGAACTCCATAGCTAACTTTTGACAAAAGTGTCACTACAATTTTTATATCAAAATGTTCAGAAAAAGACAAGCTGTCAGATAAGCGTAACTATATTGTGGCAGAAACAAACTGGTAGAAGTTTCAAACATTTTTTTTTCCAGATTCGCGGTAATAGGTATATCCGAAAGTATGAAGATGAGTGTCGACATGGATTTAGTAAAGCTTCCTTTTTACACTTTATACATTGTTTTTGATTTACGATTTGGATTTTTTTAGAAGAACAATGATGAAAATTTATATAAAGGGCATAGATGTCAGATGTATTTTGTGTACTTAAATGCGCACCTAAATTAACCAGTAAGACTCGCGGTAATTGGCATGACAAGAATAGTTGTGACGACTAAATTTAGCCTTTTGATTGATCTGTTTACAAAATAAAATATTTGATTTGAACTGTTTATTTTTTTTTGCTTTTGTAGTGATATGTTTCTACAGATATTTATAGTTTAAAATGTTTGGAACACATTTGCATGGTTTGGTACGTGTTCGGAGTCCCTATGCTTCGCGGTATGTTTTCAAATTCTAGTTGAATGGTTAGATTCTATTTAAATGGGGTGCAACACTCATCAACCTTTTCGGCCATTTTTATTAGCATGCCAATTTTTGTAATGACCTCCAACAGCATTTCCCTGATATTGCTCTACAAGTAATGTAATTCTCATTCAATTTACTCAGAAGGTTGCGTGCAACATGTAGATGATCCCTTTTGTTTTTTGTTTTGATGGTCAAAGGTCAAGCGCAGTGACCTCCGTTGGCCTTTCCTTGATAACACTCCACAGGTCACAATTTCATTCAACTTTCATCAAACTTGCACAGATGGTTGCCTGCAACTTGTAGATGATCCCTATTGGGTTTGACGTCGTAGCTAGACATAGGTCAAGGTTACAGTGACCGGATCTTTGAAAATAATTTGTGGTCAATATTTTGAGATCTAATTATCAACAGCAGTCTTGAGACTTCTTAGGACGACTGGTCTTATTAAGTTGATTATCCTTACTTTTTGAGGTCTGTGAGTCAATGTTATAGCTAAAATCTGTCACGTCATGAACATGTTTCGTTGTGTGGATAAATCCCCATTCTAGGCAGTGCCTTATTTAATATTATACGTTAATTATCCGACGTAATAAAATATGAAAAGCTATCATAAAATTGAAAGACAGGGCCAATAACAAAAATCAGGGCCAATATCACTTATTGGACCGGTCCAATATCACTTATTGGACCGGTCCAATATCACTTATTGGACCGGTCCAATAAAAGATTGCTGGCGAATGATTGGCTGTTGGGAATTCTGAGCATTCCGATCGGCTGGTACGTTCAGATGTTAAGTTTCTCGAAAACAAAAAAACGGCCGCCATCTTGAAATCTGTTGAAAGCGGCCTTGGAGAATGAATGGCAAAAATGAAAACCAACTTTTAATCAGTTTCCGCCTGATACCCTATCTGTATTATTAGAAAATGCTCCCAACTAAGAGATTGAATACCCGTATCAATTTTTTTATCAAAAAGATGAAGATCAGTTTATGACAAGTTACTGACAATGAAGATGATATTCTATATAGAATGAACCATTTTCAGTTTGATTAACTATTTGATAAAATTGTCATTAAATGAGTAAATTGATATTGACCCTGTTATTTGTCTTCCAGCATTCGTATTTCCCCCGCCCTACGGACATCGGGCCAATACGAATGCCCTCGGACAAATAAGAGGGCTGATATGAAATCACTCATTTAATTACATATATTAATAACATGTTAACACTGGCTCTTGAACTAGAGTTAATTTTCAGCACATTGAATACTTGGGGAGCTCCTACAGGAATGCCAACCGGTACTTGTATAAAAGACACCATTTTACTCTACGGAGAAAAATCATGAAAGAAGCTTCTAGTGTGGGAAAATATCCAGGGAAGGTCCTACACATGCAAACAACACGTTTTAGTGAAATGGTAGTCAAGAGCAGTTGGCGTAGTGTTTACATCCGCAAGTGATGAATGAATGTTGAAAAACGGCGGAGAACAGGATTACAAATGCTCATGTGTTAAGTATCTACATGTGTGTTGTACTCCTTAAAATGCTTGAGGAGCTTTATGCATAAACGACTAAATAGTTAAATCATCAGTAAGTTGTATACACATGGACAGTTTGCGCTATTTCGAAAAAGAAAAACTGTGATACTACGTATCACAGCGGACCTACAAACAAAGCTTTCATGTAATTAATTTGAAATGGGAGATGCAAATTAACTTTACAGAATTTATAACAGAGACAGAATAAATTTATATTCTATGTTCGTGTAAAGCAAATACTTGACTATCTGATTTGTGCATTTACAATTAAGTAACTGTTTCTTATTTTTAAAGAGAAACAAAAACATATTCATGAAAAAACTTTCAATAGTCTTAACGATCTTCCCGGTTTTTTTATCAGGATTTATTAGATTGTATATACGATCCCTGTTTTCATTCAGCGTTAATTGAAACAAAATTATAACTCTACTCTATGTTCCATTAAAGTGATTCTTAGAATATACAAAGCTATTCGTACCTCTGTCCTCACAAAATCGTTTGCAGTCAAAATGTTTGTAAACAAACCAACGCACATTTTCATGACTACGGACAAGTATCGTTATTCAAGCGCGTCCCGACTAAATAATTTAACTTTGGCTATCTGTCAGTTCATTGCTGTAAACCAGTCTGATATCTTGAAATGTAAACCAGACTGATGAAAATAGAAAGTGCATCCCGACCATTTAGTTTACTTTGGCTACCTGTCAGTCTATTGCTCTTAACCAATCTGATAACATTAGATGTCGGATTAAAATAGACTGTCAGTGACTGTTCAGTGATACCTCAATTCAAAAACAAACTGAAGCCAAGCACCGAGGGTTAACAACTCAACTCAGGCAGAGAAGTGTGATTATTAATTCTAAATCTAAAACATCGAGTCATAGTAACGTGCTAGGTCAACATTACCCGATATCGGAAAATAACGGCATGTTTGACCGATATCGATTTTTATACTGGCCGAACAATAAAAACTTTTCACTACTTATTAAACGTTTACATAAGCTATAAAATAATTTAACGTTTACATGGATATAAAGATAGAAATATCAACTTTTTGACAATTTTAAAGCTACACAATGAACAGTGCTTTTAACTCGTTCTTCGTCGTACTATCCGAGGCGATTTTTATTCATTTCATAACATATTGTTCAAAGAACTATACACTTCTTCACTTACATGTTCTTCACTTAAAGTCGTTTAAGAAGTTCAATAAACAACAATTCCAAAATGACGTTCTTCTCTCTGGTATTGAAAATGTTGAGACTCTCATAGAACCAAACTATGCCTTAGATATGTTCTACAGTATACTAAATAATGTATTATCCAAACATGCTCCAATAAAAGAAAAGAGAGTTAAGCATGAACACCAACCAGACTGGTTTACGGAAGAAATAAAATCAGTTATACAAGAAAGAGACAATTTGAAGAAAATTGGTAATCATGATAAATATAAAATTCTTAGAAATAAATCGTCAACTCTCATCAAAAGGAGTAAACGCGATTTCTTTAATAAAGCTGTTCAGTGTAATAAAGACTCAGCTTATTTATGGAAAAATCTTAAAGATATCTCTAATCTGAACCATGGAAATAAAATAAAAATGCCACAAAAACTGATAAAATCTGGCGTAGAAATTGAAGGCAGTATAAATATAGTTGATGAAATAAATAAACATTTTATAAATATTGCAAACATAATATCAAAAACCGCATTTTCAAAAGAACACTTTTCCTCTTTAAAAATCAGATTAGATGCAAAATTAAATAGTCGCGAGTTTGACATTAAGTTCATTTCACCATTTGAAGTTCGTAAGATTATAGATAAATTAGATATAAATAAATCAACAGGTTTGGACGGGATAGGCCCAAATATTTTGAAATATTGTGGTGATACTATTACACCATGTATAGCGTCAATTATTAACAATAGTATCAGTACTGGAATTTTCCCTAATAAACTGAAGGAAGCTCGTGTGTTACCAATATTCAAGTCAGGTCTCAAAGAAGAAGCTGAAAACTATCGTCCTATTTCCATTCTACCTACCATTTCTAAGATTTATGAACGTCACATAGCTTCTCAAATCCATACTTATTTCAAGACTACTGATGTCATACATAAAACACAATCTGGTTTCAGAAAACATCATTCGTGCAATACAGCTCTCACAAGGTTAATTGATGCTTGGATTAAGGATGTTGATAGTGGAAAAGTAATTGGAACAGTGTTTCTAGATTTAAGAAAAGCATTCGATTTAGTTGACCACGAGATCCTCCTCTATAAATTAAAATTGTATCATTTTTCTGACAAAACTATCAAATTATTTGTATCGTATTTGTCGAACAGGCGGCAGATGGTTAAAGTAGGAAACGTACAATCTGAGATGCTCACAGTCAAATCGGGTGTGCCACAAGGGTCAATACTTGGACCTCTACTTTTCTTATTATACATTAACGATATCACATTTTCATGTCAAGATTCAAACATAGATTTGTATGCTGATGACTCCACTTTATATGAATCCGGATTCCATCTTAAAGAAATTGAAGAGAAACTGCAAGTAAATCTAAATAATATCATTGACTGGTGCGCAAACAATAATATGTCTTTACATCCGTTAAAGACAAAGTGTATGGTTATCGGATCTACATATAAACTAAAACACACAAACACACTGAATCTAAGTATTAATGGCATACTTTTAGAGAATGCAACAGTCCAAAAAGTACTAGGTGTGTATATTGACAATACCCTAAATTGGCATGCTCATATAGATTATGTATGTAAAAAGCTTAATACCAAAATAGCATTATTAAAACGCATTTTGTTCCTTCTCACAGATGAGACGAAAATTATGTTTTATAACGCGTACATTTTGCCAATATTCGATTACTGTTGTACAATCTGGGGAAAAGATAACAAAAACTATATGAACAAAATAAACATGCTACAAAAACGAGTTGCAAAAATTATTTTAAATAAGCCGATGAAAACGCCAACATTAGGGCTATATAAACAATTAAAATGGCTTTCTTTTACTGATAGGTGTAAATACCACACTGCTGTTCTTGTGTATAAAGTTATGAATCATATGTCGCCATCATATATGTCAGAGATTTTGATATTTTCCAAAAATGAAAAACATAATCTGCGATCTTCTGTGCACAACGATCTTGTTTTACAAAGAATACCTCGAACCAATTATTATAAAGATTCATTCTCGTATTTTAGTATGAAAGTTTGGAATGATATTCCGTTTGATATTAGAGGAATTCCTGAACTCAAAACATTTAAATACAAATACAAGAACTATCTATTAAGTAACACTTAACAACTACAGTTTGGACTAAATTTTTGAGTGTCTGTCGTATCAAAAGAAAGTTTCAACAATTTAAACAATTTTTGTCTCACTTTTGCATATCTAACTTTGGCAAACAAATATACTATTTGAAAAATATGATTGTTCAATTGAAATGTATAACTAGCAAATCATATTTTGTTTCATAATGCTTTATCGACGGTATGTTGTTGTTGTTGCATTTTAATTCTTCTTTTATATTGTTGAAGGCCATATGGAAATAAAATTGTTCTAAATTAAAAATTTACTTCTACAAATATATTTCCGCACTAACTTTTGGTCTAAATTTTTGAGTGTCTGTCTTATCAAAAGAAAGTTTCAACAATTTTAACAATTTTTGTCTTACTTTTGTCATATCTAACTTTGCAAAAAAATAGACTTTTGAAAAATATGATTGTTAAATTGTAAAAATGTATAAGTAGTAAATCATATTTTGTTTCATATTTCTCTATCAACGGTATGTTATTTTTGTTGCATTTTAATTCTTCTTTTACATTGTTGAAGGCCATATGAAAATAAGATGTATTTTGATTTACATGTAAATCCTTGTATGTCTGATATGTAACCTTCATGAAATAAAGATTTTATTTTCAAACCACGTTTTAAATATAGCGGGCCGCAATAAACATGGCATCAAAAGGCAAAATGTATGTTTCTACTAAAAATATCTTTTTTTGTTTAGTCGCTTTAAGGGGAAGTAATCACTCCGGAGGATTAAGGAAAGTGACCGTACGTGATACGATGCGTGACAATACTGACATGGATAATTTATTTTCTTTACTTTCTTTTTCATACACATGCGATTTATAATTATACAGTATGGCTCGTAGAAGTGCATATGATTATTCGATTAAAGTAGTTATAGTCGGAGATGAAGGTTGTGGTAAAAGAACGATAATGAGAGCATGTGGAGGCAGGGATATTAATGATGGCTGTAAGTATACATGTCGTTTACTTTCCGTTTAAGTACATACAGTTTCAAACGTCTTAAAAAACCCAACACTTGCTGTATCTCCAAATCTTAGGACCAAAAAAGTATATGTTTACCGTAGAACTGAGTTTTAAAGCTAGTTTGACATTTTAAGAACTTTATATTCAAATGCGGAAGTTCCTCTGTGCGGCAGGAGTGGGTGGTGTACTTGTTTTAATTTACAATGTATTTGATCTGCCAGATATTATAAAGTGTGCTTTCACTACACATAAGATATAAATTAATTTCAATGGTTTCTACCGGATGTATAAACAGTTGAAGGGTAGGATAGGATAATAACCAGATAACTAGGTTAACCTTAGATCTGTGTAGTTTGGTTATGACTAGTGTCAGTTGTTACGAAGTCGGGGGCCTAGTGGCGTGCCAGTGATTTATTTACGAAGATACAGACTCTTTAATAATAATAATAATAAAATCTTTATTTATAGAAGGTAAACACATTTAGTAAATGTACAAAACATTTGACTTATTTACAATGTGGCTTTCTGAAAAGAAACAACATTTATACAATAAACGATTGAATGAATGAATGAATGAATGATTGATTGATTGAATGAATGAATGAATGAATGAATGAATGAATGAATGAATGAATGAATGAATGAATGAATGAACGAATTCTTAGAGAAAAAATAATGCAGCATGAATTAGTGAATGAATGAATGAACATTTTCTAAAGCAATATTAACTATAGCAGACGTACCCGACAAACACTCATTGATTGAGAAAAAGCAGTTCAAATTGAAACATTTCAAAATGTAAACAGATTCTTCACTTCAGCATATATGACCGTATAACTAAATAATCTGAACATTGGTAATTTTTTGTTTACTTTAAATACAATAAAACTCTGTGTTTTAGAATTAAACATTATTTCATTTACAATGCAATCTGTTTGAATAGTTTGAGGGTTTAAACCAGTAGCCGTGACCTTACTCGTTCAGATACTTTGTGTTTACTTTCAGTTACCTTAAGTTCCTTCGATTCTTTATGCATGATGTAACGAAGGATAGTTAGACTCTTCTATTCCATATTAAAGAATGTAAAAATTAGAGAAATCAGTGAAAGACCGATTTCGTATTTCTGTCAAATTTGTTAGCCGATCTCTGAGCGTTTCTGTCATACAATACAGCCTTTAAAAACATTTCTGCCCATCAAGGCAGCATTTTTTCTCTACCTGGACTAGTTTGGAAGCCTATAACTTCTTCCAGAAAAGACGTGTGCGGCTTATATTTGGTGTATATATATATACATAGTGCTCCTGAGGGACGAATGTGCTTGTGTACAACACAAAATTACTCGAATTTTTTTCAATTAAAAGATACTTTGAAGCGAAAACAAACATTTTCACGTTCTGATTCAAAGATGTGATATTTAACTCGTCATAAATATGTTTATAATTGGAAAATCGAGTCCAAAACTACTTTATGACACATTCAGCTACTGGACAAAATGTTCGTTTTTACGAAAATGCCATTGCTTTCATTAGATCGTTATCACAGCCATATATCTTACCTGCCTGTTGATCGTCAAAAATGTTTGAAATCTGACTGGAGGGGGTAATACGGTGACTGAACAGGTCGAAAATAAATTCTGTTTGAGCGATTATTCAGTGTGTGTCAGTTAAGACCTTGATAAAGCAATATAAGATCATGTCTGTTTATTGCGAGAATGTTGGCAGTTTCAGTCTAGTACTGGTAGTTCCCATGAACGATAGTTAGGTAAACTCCCACCTGTGAAAATGACAGAGATATGATTGAAAAGGGTCGTAAATACGTTCGGTTTTAAATTATAAAGTTTAGTTAGTTAAATTTATTTCAGATATGTATTTCAACTCGGTCGTATATGTATGTCTCTGATATTTCCTTTTTTCTTAATCACATCCAATTGACGAATATAAATACAAAAAAATACTGATTATGTTTAACTAACACACATGTAGACTTATTTAGAATATTGTATATAACATCAATTTTAGGAAAGCCTGGTCTATTGCTCATTTAAAACTGGTTTTGTGCAAAGCATAGCACATTCTGTTTTAGCGATTGTTCAGTGTGTGTCAGTTAAGACCTCGATAAAGCAATATATGACCATGTCTGTTTATGGTGAGAATGTTGGCAGTTTCTGTCTAGTACTGGCAGTTCCCATGAACGTTCCTTTTTAGCTCGACTATTCGGAGAATATGGAGAGCTATTACAGTCAATTGTGTGTCGGCGTCGGCGTCGGCGTCGGCGTTGCTTCTTTGGTTAAAGTTTTGCCTGCTAAGTACTATCATGCACATATCTCAGTAACCACTTATGATATTGACTTGAAACTTTGTTCATGTCTTTAGGGGTGTCATACAATCAAGGCAGATAACTCTTGAAAAAATTTAGTGCAAATTATGGCCCTTGTTTGACTTTGAAAATTTGGTTAAAGTTTTGCCTGCTAGGTACTATCATGCACATATCTCAGTAACCACTTATGATATTGACTTGAAACTTTGTTCATGTCTTTAGGGGTGTCATACAATCAAGGCAGATAACTCTTGAAAAAATTTAGTACAAATTATGGCCCTTGTTTGACTTTGAAAATTTGGTTAAAGTTTTGCATGCAAGGTACTATCATGCACATATCTCAGTAACCACTTATAATATTGACTTGAAACTTTGTTCATGTCTTTAGGGGTGTCATACAATCAAGGCATATAACTCTTGAAAAAATTTAGTACAAATTATGGCCCTTGTTTGACTTTGAAAATTTGGTTAAAGTTTTGCCTGCTAGGTACTATCATGCACATATCTCAGTAACCACTTGACGTGATATTGACTTGAAACTTCGTTAATGTCTCTAGGGGTGTCACACAGTCAAGTCAGATAACTCTTGTATAAATTTAGTACAAATTATGGCCCTTGTTTGACTTTGAAAATTTGGTTAAAGTTTTGCCTGCTAGGTACTATCATGCACATATCTCAGTAACCACTTATGATATTGACTTGAAACTTTTTTAATGTCTTAAGAGGTGTCACACAGTCAAGACAGATAACTCTTGTTTAAATTTAGTGCAAATTATGGCCCTTGTTTGACTTTGAAAATTTGGTAAAGTTTTGCCTGCTAGGTACCATCATGCACATATCACAGTAACCACTTATGGTAGTTGTATCAAACCTTGCAATAGTGTTCAGGGTAAATTTTGTATCAAACAATTAATTTACCAAAAATTAAATCTATAGTTATAGATTTTGACTTTTTATGATTCAACTTTCCTAGTTTATACTTAATAGTTAGCAGAATTTTGTTTTGCTATTACACTGATAAAAGTTTTGTTTTATTAGCAAACACCCACAATAGTCGAGCGTGCTGTCTTATGGACAGCTCTTGTTCATCATATACTTGGCAATCAATGACAGTGGCAAAAGGCATATGTTTATGTGAAAACTACAAACTAAAGAACTATTTGTATAACGTTTGTATGTTCACGAGTTTATAGATAATTGGTTTTACAAGTTTAATTGGCATTAATAAATACTTTCTGCTCCCACAAGCCAACCGCAAATCTCTTGTTTGTATTACGTCAACGTTTTCACGTGCTGACGGTCTGCCGTTGCTGCACAGCAGGTGCGAGCTGACCGGAAATAAACTCAATATAGATTTTCTGGCACACTAGTAAATGTACCAATATGAATTATTGGCGCACTACGCCACGTTATCGTTTTATCGAAATCAAGATATAATATATATTGTAGTAACATAATTTTTTATGCATTAAAGGGTGGGGAACTAAAAAAGATATGCGAAATGTCCTTTGCTTCGGTGATCATGCTCTATATCAGTGAAATCATCTTAAATATTAAAATGTTCTTTCAGCTGATGTTGTGATGAAAACTATTGATGTGGATCGAAAAAAGATTCGTTTGTTTATGCGGTTCGTATATGATTTTGCATCGTGCATCACACGTTGGTGCAGGAGATTCCATTTTGTTTGAAATTCAGATAAGAACTTTTTAGTATATATCTATCAGTAGGTTAAATGTTTATTGTTTGAAGGCGTCCCGGTTTATAAATTGATTATGAACAGAGTTTTGAGGTTCCTCGGTCTGCCGAACATTAGTCCTTAAAAATGGAAGGCCATGGAACCGAGTTCCGATTTGACCGCACTTTTTTTTCAAATGTAATGTTAGATATCTTACTGTTTTTTGGAGCAAGGACTAAAAATATTAAAGACAGAATTATCTGACAATATGAAATGCCAAAATTATTCTCTAGGACAGCATAGGGAGTCCGAATTGAGACTGGGCTAAAGCCCTGTATTTTCCACTTCCTGTTTTCTATCGTGCTTGGTTAACCCGGACACTGCAATTTTAAAATGATGAACGGTCCTTGTTATATGTATCAGTGTAATATTATATGGACAGCTTTTTACTATTCACGACGAAGAGTCATATGACATTGTATTGGTTTTTATTTAATCACATGAGCACGAAGTGTTCAAAGGTGATCTGTTGTGATCGACCGTTGTTCGTTGTCCGTCCTCTGGCTGCCTTGCTGACTGTCTGTTTGACTGTCTGTCTGTCCACACTTGCCTTGTTAACACTCTTTTTTAAATAAGGTCACATTCTGCACCCAATATTAATGACAATTGATCAGATTGTCTCAATGATTTCTAGGTCAAGATGAATCTGGGTCATTTGGGTTATATTAACTAAGTCATACGAATAGATCAAAGAAAAACCTTATTAACACTATAGGGGTCACATTTATTAACCAGTCATCATAAAAAATGGTCAGAGTGTTTGTCTTAACGATTATTAGCTGAACACCCGGGTTCAAAAACTAGGTTACGTGGTCAAATCAAAGAAAGACCTTTTTAACACTCTAGAGGTTATGTTTAATATCCATTCTTCATGAAATTTGGTCAGAGTGTTTGTCTTATTGATTTCTAGGTTAAATTTAAATGTGGGTTACTTGGGATTAAAAACTAGGTCACCAGATCTCCTCCAAGGAAAACCTTGCTGATACTCTGGTAGTCATTTATAGCCATTCATCACGTAAATTGGTCAGAATGTTTGTTTTGTCAACTTGAAGGTAAACAGAATGGATGTTTATGTTTATGATATATAGTCTAAGTTTGAATTTCGGTCGCATTGGGTCATAAATAGGTCATGTACTCAGGTGAGCGATATAGGGCCATCTTGGTCCTCTTGTTTGATATTTAGGAAACTAATGTCGGAGCATCAACGAATGCTTCTTGATCCATGTGCCAGTGAATACAGAGGCTGCAAGGTAACAGATAGCAAAATACAGACTAATTAAATATATCCTGATTTATTTTAATGTTAAGATAGAAATAACATTATTTCTACGGAGAAGGCCGAGTGATGTTCCGATTGCGGCTAGTAAACGGAAGAATGCTTAGGTGTCAAGGATGCCATGTCGTGTTGTGGTGAGAGGAGTTGATCACAGGAGATTGACACATAGCTATGTTCTTTGGTCAGACTATGTATACTATAACAAGGGATGTAACTTGTATCTCGCCAATAAATGTCCTGCAATTTAGGCACCGTTTAATTATTTAATTAATTCCATATTTCGTACGTGGTAGTAGCAACTATAACATCATCCATGAAAACACAGGTTTCAACTTCGTCCTAGCAGTGGGTAATTGTTTCATCAAAATGCATGTTAAAGTGTTTCATTTTTACACGGGTTCATCCACTGCATAAGTAAACATACATTTCTAACGGTAATATCTTACTTCAATCATTTACACTTTATTACAAGACAATTAATCATATTTCATTATAAATTTCCACCTGAAAGACTATTTTCTTTCACTCTTCTGTAAAAACAACATCTTTTTGCTTTTTATTTTTGTCATGTGGTAAAATGGCTGGAGATGAATAAAATCTTTAGGGTTGCTTTCAAGAAATGGAAGATCGACGGTGAGTGGCAATAAAAACTGCAGTTTACTAATTCATAGCATGCATTTGCTGTAATTCCCGTTAGAAATGTGTGGGTCAAGTATGGTATAATAATGATAATAATAATAAAATCTTTATTTCACGAAGGTAACACAAATAGACATTTATACAAATTTGTATATACATCACAATTTCATTGTGGCCTTCCATAAATAACAAACGTTCATACAATACATACAGTCACAAAATTTCACACATGCAGGTACAAACACTTTCAACACAAAACCCATACAAATTGTAATTGACAGACACTCAGAAAATAGCATCATAGCAAAATAGAATATATTTACAAATTAACCTCATTATAAACTAAATGTGTTACTTGTAATTAGTTTTGATTATGTAACAAATATAATTTATAATTCTTTTTGAACAACGTTACAGATTTAGAGTGACGAATATGCACAGGAATGTTATTCAAATATGTACTGCAGCATATGAAAATGACGATTTTAATATATTTGTTTTATGTTTTGGTAAAAACTGGTTATTGTTATTAATGGAACTAAGATTGTCGACTTCATTGCTGGAAAAGGTTAACAAGTTACATATATATATATTGGCACTAGTTTTTTGTAGTCATATAAACAACAAGCGCAATGTGATATTTAATTCTATTCGGATATCTAAGCATGTATGGCTCTCTTATGTGCCAGTTTTGTCCGTTTCTTAATATAACGCGTTTTATTCTATCCTGTAATTTACTTAATCTATTTGTGATACATGTACTGGATTTATTACTCCAAACAACAGCACAGTAATCCATGACAGGTAAAATGTGTGATTGGTAGAACATAAATTTTATTTCATAAGAAAGATAATAGTTAATTCTTCTGAATGGGGCAAGTTTTGAATTTATAATAGCGATCACTTTATTCACCTGTTGTTTCCATGACAGTCTGTTGTCAACATAAACACCAAGGACTTTTTGTACAGTGACATTTTCAATAGGTGTATTTTCAATTGTAAGGTGTAATTTAGGGTCTTGATATTTTAGCAACTTTTGTTTGGAACAGGAAGATATAATCATACATTTAGTTTTAACTGGATTAAGTGCCATGTTATTTTTCAAACACCAGCTTTGTATAGAATCAACATTTTCTTGCAAAGTACTTTGGATTGTTTTTGTATAAGAAAATAAGAATTTTTTTATAAACATGTTTCTGAGTAATTTGGTTGCTGAATATGTGTTGTTTGATAAAACATAAAAAGAAATAATACATGAATTTTTTTCAATATCTGAGTAATTTGGTTCATAAAATCCCATGAATAAAAACAACGGCACTACACTGTTAAATGTTAAATTGAGAAAACAGGGCGACGGACAGGCCAATGATTAGATAAAAGGGCGGGTAGGTGGATCGACGGGTAGACAGGTCGACGGGTCGATATACCAGTCTCAAATATATGCAGGAATGAGATCGACTCAATCCGCAAAACTTTGCTGAAATATAACTTACAACGATTATCCAGGTATCAGTAATATTTAACGTGATTTTACATTTTTACTTGGTGGGTGGGGATAACAAACATTCCTCAATTAATGTGAAAGTGTCCTGCGATCTCTGTGTGAAAACGTAAACCGGTAGGACTGTCATAATTCCTTTAATCAAGGTATCAAACCATTTTGGATGTTCCAGTGCCACGCTAGTGAGGATTTTCAACTTTATTTTTAGTATTATCCGTTAGCTTTCCATATTAGGCCAAATTTAAAAGATGAGAAAAATATACCTGTTAAATTCATTTAATCCGTCGACCTGTAAAAATGTAGACTCTTCTACTAGTCACATGACTCTACCTATAATATCAGAAATAGTAACCCAACATTGCAATTGCTTGTTGTATTTCTGTATTCATACATTAATGTTTTGAAGAATAAAAAGCATATATACACAATTTCACTGAAACATTCCCACACAAAGAACTTTCATTTCATAAACAGGTTTTCATAATTAATGCAAATTAACATTCAGTTATAATGTAGAGAGAGAGTAATGATACGATCCTACACCAAAACTACTTTTTTACACCATACCTGAGCCAAATGTGTTTACTGATGCAATGTCAGTGTAAGCACCCGTGTAAATGAAACTCGTGCATTGCTGGACCCCCATGTAAGGAAGAAGTTAACTCGTATGTTTTTCATGAATAGTACGGTAATAGCGAACACCACGTACAAAATATTGAATATTAAATTAAATGGTGCTCAAATTGCAGGTTATTTATTGGCATTTATGTGTCAAATCCCTATGGTGTGTATATTCAGGCCTTATTTACACTGCTCATCGACTGGTTACCAAGTTGTTGTGAGTTATATCCCTTGTCATACACTCAACCGGTTTAAAAACGCAAAAGCGGCAAACTATTTATTTTAACAGTGTTATCGTGTTTCAAATTTATTCAAATTTCATACACAACAAAAACAATAAAAAATTGAATTCTTGTAAAAGTTTCAATAATTCATCGCAAAAAATGACCACAATGAAATAAAAACAATAGCGTCATTCAAATAAAAATGTTCAACAGGGGAAATCTTTGCGTTTCTAAATCGGTTTATAGATAGCAAAGAACATGAATATGTGTCAAACCCTTTTGAGTTCATGTGCTTATATTTCCTCATGTTTATGTATCTTTTGCCATATACTGGTTCGAACAACTATGCTGTTAATGTAAAATGCATGTACAATAATATTGTATGAAGATAAGCATCAATGGCCGACTAGAAAGCTTTATGCTAATTTGAAAACTGTTCTTTCGGAACAGTTTGATATCTGTTGTCGGTTTGTCTGATGATTGAAGTTTAAAGCTCCAAAAAAGTAATGGTAAGGGGAGGGGATATAAGTGAGCGAAGCCTATTCTTTACCATATAGCTGTTCCTATTTCCCGTCTCCAGAAGATACAAAATAAAAAATATTTTATACATATCATATGTACACTTTATCATTTTTATAAAATTTTAGGGGGTAATGCTGGTTTATGACGTCACCAATTCTGATTCTCTCAAGAACCTTTGGGACTGGATGTATCGGAGTCGTCATGTAAGCACCTTTATTTTTTTTGAGACAGAAAACTGTAGAATATTTAGAAATTTAAAGCAACAGAGGTGAAGCTAATCAAAATTGCTAGAAATATCTCAAAATTATTTTTTAACGTTATGTAGGAAGCAGGAGATGACGTAAACATAATGATTATCGGGAACAAGTGTGATAAAAAAGAAGAGAGGCAATTCATCCACGAAGGAATAGCGGTAACTTAGATATTGCATCTAATTTTGATACCTTTAATTTTGTAGTGTTAGGTCTACATGAATCTGGGCACATTGTCTTCACAATTCGCTCTTTTTTATTGCCCCGTATGTTATTTTCGTCGTACATCATCAATAATTTTACATAGAAAACCACAGCGATAATAGATTCTTTATTCGAATTAAGATGGCATAAAAGAATGGATATGGAAGAAACATATCCAAATGTGTCCGAACTATCTTGTGCAGTCTGTTTCAGTTGGTCGGTGTAATCTTCAAGTCAATAAACTGTCCTTAGCAAGGGTTGTGGAGAGCTGTATGTATGGTTAGGGCTGGAGATCAACCATCTGTGGCAATGACTTTCAAATATCCACTCTAAATCCTGTACATTTTACCAGCAATAGTTTCACCTTTGACTTTTTATGCCCCCGAAGGGTGGCATATTAAAAACGCACCGTCCGTCTGTCTGTCCGTCCGTCTGTCCGTCCGTCCGTCCGTCTGTGCGTCCCCACTTACAAATTCTTGTCCGAATGTAACTCTGTCGTGCATTGAAGGATTTTAAAATAACTGTAGGACATCAAGACGACGTGTCGCGTGCAAGACCCACATCCCTACCTCAAAGGTCAAGGTCATACTTGGAGTATGAAGGTTATGGATTCCTCTATATATGCACACATTCGTGTCCGGACTGTAACTTTGTCATGCATTGAAGGATTTTAAAATAACTTGGCACAAATGTCTAGCACATCAAGACGACGTGTCGCGTGCAAGACCAACGTCCCTAGCTCTAAGGTCAAGGTCATACTTAGAGTTTGAAGGTAATGGATTCCTCTATATATGCATATATGCACACATTCGTGTCCGGACTGTAACTTTGTCATGCATTGAAGGATTTTAAAATAACTTGGCACAAATGTCTAGCACATCAAGACGTGTCGCGTGCAAGACCCACGTCCCTTGCTCAAAGGTCAAGGTCATACTTAGAGTTTGAAGGTAATGGATTCCTCTATATATGCATACATGTATATGCACACATTCGTGTCCGGACTGTAACTTTGTCATGCATTGAAGGATTTTAAAATAACTTGGCACAAATATCTAGCACATCAAGACGATGTGTCGCGTGCAAGACCCACGTCCCTAGCTCAAAGTCATACTTAGAGTTTGAAGGTAATGGATTCCTCTATATATGCATATATGCACACATTCGTGTCCGGGCTGTAACTTTGTCATGCACTGAAGGATTTTAAAATAATTTGACACAAATGTCTAGCACATCAAGACGATGTGTCGCGTGCAAGACCCACATCCGTACCGAAAGGTCAAGGTCACACTTAGAGTTTATAGGTAATGGAATCCTGTATATATGCATACATTTGTGTCCGGACTATAACTTTATCATGCTTTGAAGGATTTTAAAATAACTTGGCACAAGTGTCTAGCACATCAAGCGGATGTGTCGCGTGCAAGACCCAAGTCCCTACCTCAAAGGTCAAGGTCACACTTAGTGTTTAAAGTAATGGAATACTGTATGCATGGTTACTCTGTCATGCATGGAAGGATTTTAAAATTACATAGCACATTTATTGAGCACATGGAGAGGACACAGACTGTGAGGCACCTCTTTCGGGGGCATTCGTCACTTGTGAGGGACAGCTCTTGTTCCATTGTAGTTTGCAGAAAGCCTCGCATTGAAGTTCATGGAAATAAGCGCCAAAGAGTCATTCAATATTGAAGAGGCATTCCATACTCTGGTGAAAGATATACTTGATGGCATAAAAATGAAAGAGTCACAAACAGTGGATCTACTTGATTACGTGATGGGCTGAGTTTTTACCATAATTAACCGAAACAAAATATATTTTTTTAGTAAATGCAAATCAATTTTCGTGAAAATGGCTAATTGTTGATTTTGTCTACTCCGGTAAAACAATGCCTATCTATCCGCGATGTTTAATTCAAATACGTGAAAGATACGGCTGTATCAAAAGTGTTTTTCTGTCAGAAAACGAAAAACTGTACTATTGTGCTTAGGATTGTGTTTATCATCACGAAAGTAAAGAGATTTGTATAAAGTGATCACACTAAAATCTACCGCCAGGTGTCTCTGGTGATCGGATTCCCACCAAATTTTCTCGTGCTATTTCTGAATAAACTATAGCGCATCTGTCATGAATAAATTGTTATACATAAATTTCATTTAAGTAGAGTACCGGTATTTTTTTCAAATAGTTATTGCAAAGATGTTAAAAAATCAGCATCTTGAAAAAAACCTGCAAAAAACCTGTCAACCAGTTCATAGAAATAGTACAGTATTTTTAATGAACCTGCACACAATAATTTGTGCTTTTGGACATCACTCATGAAGCGACATGAATACAAAAGGCTGGCGTATGCCAACAATATTTTAGCGTAAATAAAACAGTTCTATCATTATCATATCAAAAAAATATAAGTCTGTATGTGTAAATTCAATGTAAGTGCCATTTTAAAAAATGTATTCTGATGGTTAAACTTTAAGCTGCTTTAGAAAGTTGCACTCCCTAACTCAGATTAACGAACTCATTGTTTTTCTCAATTTTAGCCGGTGGTATTGAATAAAAGCATAAACACGGAAAGTGCAAAACAGCCGAGCATTTTAAGAAGAATTATTGATCCGGTAGGTATCTTTCGAGGAGCTTTGTAGCAAAAGGTAAATCACGATAAAGTTTTCTAGTACAGTGGTAATCGAACCATTCTTGAGAGTCTCATATCTAGGCATTTGATCGCTGCGATACAAACATTAAAAAAAAGATACATGGCGTTGAGCCGTGGTAAAATTTACACCGTTCCTTGGAAAGTTATTAATCTAGGCATTTGAATATGCAGTCTGTCTTTAGATCGACAGCTACCTTATCTATTAATGAAGCAATCACGTGATCAAAGGTGTCGTCTACAAATTCCATTCACCTCGCTACCATTCGTAACCTTTGATTGGTGCAAAAAGTAGGTCAAAACCAAGCTTATACAGAATGAAAGGCAGAGACACGCTAAGAATCGTGAAACCCCTGAGATACGGACCGATCAGACACTTCAGATAATTTACCCTCAACTAATTGACAAACACGTGTTTTGTCTCATATTGTGGGGATTTTCTTGTGATTTACTGTGACAATCAAGGAACACTTGTGAGAAATAATGTGTACATTACTGGATCCAAATTCAACCAAAGAAAAACACTAACCTTTAAATTAGTTTTTTTGTGTATTTGGATTATTTCGCATTTTTGATTAAGTATATTTTCGTAACATCCCACTTTATTTAAAACCTATTAGAGGTACTGCTTTGAAACTTACCAGACTTGTAAACCATCATAACCTCCATCTACAGACATGGGTACATAACTCTGTCAATGTTTTTGACAATATTATGGCCCTTTTTACTTAAAAATGTGTATTGAGCTTGGTTAAGTTTTTCGTACCACCCCACTTTTTTCAAAACCATTAGAGGTATTGCTTTGAAAATTCCCATACTTGTTAATCATCATTACCTCCATCAACAGACAAGAGTACATAAATCTGTTAGGGTTTTTGACAGAATTATGCCCCTTTCTCAACATAGAAAATACATTGAATATGGGTAAAATCCAGTTATTGCATTAACCCTTAGAGATATTGCTTTGAAACTTTGCATGCTTGTTTACCATTTGAGATATTACTTTGAAAGTTTGAATACTTATGTACCACCATGACACCTATCTTTAAGCAAGAGAATATATCTCTGTGAAAATGTTTCTTGATTTGTACTTAGAAATTTCTAGTTAAAGTCTTGTGTGTCCTTAACTGTCAAAGTTGTGTTTTATTGGCAAGCACTAAAAAAGTCGAGCGCGTTGTTCTACTGACAGCTCTTGTTTCTAAACTATTCTATTACAACTGATGATGTTCATTTTTTAGAATTTATTGAGAATATGTGATAAAAACACAACAGAGGTACACATGTACTTGCATGTCTAGTCAGTATTGCGCACACAGATATATTTTCAATAAATACTTTACGATTATGATATGTTCTGTCAACATACGTTTGTCTGACCTAAAAGTTATAGGTTATTATATGTGACGTCAGAAACACAGGCCAAATGCGGCAACGTCATAATCATGTATATGTCAGAAATTTATCTTATTGTATTTGTTTATATTTAGATATTGGGCTCATTCAAAGCAAAGTCATCAGGTAAGATACGTGAGGCTACCCTTTTGTTCTCTTTTGTTCTCTGTTGTTACATTGTGTTTAAAGCAACTTTTATCTGCTGATTCGTGTAAGCTCGATTACTGAACGACTTCTCTTCTGTTAAACGGCATTGACGGAACAAATTGCCTGTCTGGGAGAGAACAGCGTCAATTTTTTTTTATCGGTGCCCAATTACTCGTACGGCATTGTGAACGGAGGCATATGTGGCATCTTGTGTTTAGTCCAAGGATGCACGAAAAATGCCCTAGCCAGGTATCGGACCAGAGTCTTCTGCATGACTAATCGATGCTTCAAAGGTTTTGTTCATCATTTTTTCGCGATACAATATGTATCAAATACTTTCTTTAAGCTTGATTCAATCGCACTTTGTAGACCAACAGTTCTGTTTGATCGTATCGTATGTATTGATACGCTTCCATACACTAGAATCAACGTGAGTTGTTTAACAGCTTCACTGCGAATGAACATGCCAGACTAAACTCATGTTAGCTCATGTTCTTGAATAAGTTATCTTTAGTCACAGTCCAAAGCCATCTATATACGATACTTTTTCAGTATTTAAAAAAATAGAAGGACACATAACAAAGATTTAAAATCGAATTATATGTTCTTATATAATACGTTTGACAATGTCTTAAACGGTGAACAACGCACCTTGTACCAGGAGTATTGACTGTGATATGCTTGAAATTAATTGGTATATTTTGATATAAATTATTTTGCCTTGTAAAGGAACGTTTTACTCAAATTTTCTTACTACTGACTAAATGAAGGTAAAATTAAGAGTACATTTGCCTGTTTTAAGCTCTCCTGAACACAAAATGCCTTAGGTGAGTAATTGTGAACGCCTGGTAACTGTCGCCTTTCTGTCGTCTGTCCACCCTTGACCTTGTGTATGCAACATAAGTTGCATTTTTCACTGTATCTTCATGAAACCTGGTCAGAATGACTACCTTGACAAAGTCTAGGTCGAGATTGAATACGGGTCATCTTGGGTTAAAAACTAGGTCACTGGTTCAAATCATAGAAAAACCTTGTGTATGCAATAAAGTTGCATTTTTCATTGGATCTTCATAAACCTTGGTCATAATAGTTATCTTAATGAATTCTAGGTCGAGTTTGAATATAGATTATTTAGGGTTAAAATCTTGGTCACTGGGTCAAATCATTGATAAACATTGTGTACGCAAATATAGCTGGCATTTATAGTGGATCTTCATGAAAGTTGGTCAGTATAATTGTCAATTTAGAAGAAATCCTTGTTTGTATCGTAGAAGTCATATTTTATAGCCTATCATAATGTTATTTGGTCAGATGGTTTGACTAGTCAAGGTCAACCAGAACATTTATGTTTATGATATACAGTTTAGGATTGAAGTTTGATCACATATGGTCATAAGTAGATCTCAGGTGAGCGATATAGGGCCATCTTGGCTCTTTTGTATGGTTTTAGTTCCAGACGAAATGCAATCGGATCCGTATGCAGTAGATTTGTACCAAAAGGCGTTGGCAGATGGTAAAGAAAAGGATAGGTCTGTACGTATAAATATTGTTGGAAACTATAAACAAGGCAAAACATCCTTAACAAGAAGGCTTCTTGGGCAGAAAATCAGGGGAATAAGAAGTACAAATGGTATAGAAATTGGACATTACACATGCCGTCATACTGGTGATGGACGCATTTCATATCAACATGTTGATAAAACAAACTCAGATATAGTGGAGCGCCTAATATCAGTTGCCCTTGATAAAGAAACTGAAAACGAAAACACTATAAATAACCCCGATGGACAACAACAGAAACGATCAGACCCGTCATGGGAAAGCGGTCCCACATCAACGAAGCCTGAATACAATCCGCAAGCAACTCAGTCACTTGTGACCGTTGACCAACATATCGGAACAAGTAAACAGGAAACTGTTAGAAATGTTAAATTGGCTTCAGCCTCTGAACATTCAGTTATTAGTAAAAATCAGACACAAGATAACAAAGAGAGAAGTAAGCAAACCATGCTTTCACAAGAAGAGATTGGCACATTCGCAAAAGCTTTGAAAAAGAAATTGCCTCATTCTCAGATAAACATGCCAACAACATTTGACGTATGGGATTTCGGTGGACAGTACATTTTCTATGCTACGCATTCAGTTTTTCATACAAAAAGAGCGATTTACCTCCTAGTCTTTGATCTAT
The DNA here is from genome assembly GCA_022818135.1 of Saxidomus purpurata. NCBI lineage: Eukaryota > Metazoa > Mollusca > Bivalvia > Venerida > Veneridae > Saxidomus > Saxidomus purpurata. The sequence continues at coordinate 42,742,815 of JAFMSR010000007.1, forward strand.
CATTGGATCTGAAATCAATTGTTGTTGACGACGAATTCCCTGCCGAGTGCAGCCCGAAGGATATGAAGTATTTTGTCCAATTTTGGATGCAGTCTATTCATTCATTCGTCGGATCGGCGAACGGATCTGAACCAAGAGTTATCCTTGTCGGAACGCACAAGGATAATGTAAAAGGAAATGCAGATGAGAGAAAACGATATATAAAACATTACTTCGAAAACGTAAGACAACTTTTTGATGGTACCAACATTTTAAACCACATACATCCCGAAGATTTTGCAGTTGATAACACTGACCCAAAAGATGCGTCAATTGTAGCACTTAGAAAAACCATAGTCAGGCTTGGAGAGGAGGAAACACATTTGATGGAAATACCGGCAAAATGGATTCATCTTGAGAAGTCTCTAAGAGAAAGGAAACATCTAAAGATACTTACGCTCAAGTTAGTAATGGCTATCGATGGAGAAAATGAATTTCCACTGGGTGATTTGGAACAAGCAAAATTGTTCTTGCGATACCATCACGGAAAAGGCACATTTGTCTTCTTTGATGAGGAACCGATATCAGAATATGTTGTCCTTGACCCTCAGTTTCTGGTTGACGCATTTAAGAGTATTATTACAAGCGAGCGCTTCTGTGCGAATGATCCAGAAATCAGACCACTTTGGAAAAGGTTACTTACAGAAGCAAGATTGGAAAAAGAACTCATCAACAAACTATGGGGAAGTGCAGAAAACGAAGAGAAATTATTCTTCCAAAACAAAGACATTCTGATGTCTTTTCTTACAAGGCACCATATCATATCTGAAGCAGCAACTTTTGATGAAGCAACAAATACATCGTCAGGTCTGGGATGGTATGTTGTTCCTAGTTTGCTGAGAGACCACTCGCAAAATGAAGAAATTCAAGAATTTTTGGAAGGAAAGCAGCAGACCAACACTAGACTTGTGTTGTCTTTTGACGCCTCTTCGATTGTACCAACCATTTACCACCGTGTTGTTTCTGCATTGATAGCGAAATGGCCAATTGTACAAATGGGGAAAAGAAACCTGATATTTACAGATCTTTGCGTAGTCAGACTGGATGTCTATCATGCTGGGATAGCACAAATTAAAACGAGCAGTATCGAGTTGACGGTGGTCTGTCTTTGTCCTTCTTACGAAGTTGATGGCGAGCAAGCTGATACCTTCCGTCGATTTTCTGAAGCTGTTATCTCCCACGAATTTGGAAAGCTAAGGGATACACAGGAAACCATGAAACCATATACACTTCTCTACAGGTGTAACCATAGGAATCATGGTACTGGTGGTGGTGATGTTACAAAACCAGTTGAGGAATTGGACGGACAGAAGTTTGTTCCGTGTCCAGATTTATTTTCCCATGAATTTGTTGGAAAGAAAGCAAAATCAGAATGGTTTCACGATTACAAAAATCTTGTAAACGTGCCAAATAAGTCGTTAAATGGCAAATTATTGAGCAGGTTTGCAAGGTGTGTTGGAGGAAATTGGCAGTTACTTGGACATGATCTTGGCCTAACACAAACACAATTAGAACATATTGTTGCGGATAATCCATATTCCACTTCAATGCAGATTTATTACATGTTGAAAACATGGTGTCACAGAATGTCAGATGATGCTACCGCAGACGTGTTAGTTAGGGTCATGCAGCATTGCTCAAACTTGACTGTTGAATGGGACGAACTGAGAAATATTGTCGATGAAATGAAGTGAAACAGTGTTTAAGACACAAATATAACCAAATAGCATACTGAACCGCTTGAAAAAAAGGAATTCAATGACGGTGAACCCCTACACTGTTGATACATTTACATTCAACAGCATGATATGCGGTATGATCAGTCAGACAGAACAAGAATAAATTACATGTGGAGCAGATTCAAATAGTATGAAATTAACACGACATCACGGGGTGCGTTTGGAGATTTTAGGTACTCCGAATAAAGTTAAGAATTAATAAGCGTACTCAGTACGCAACCCGAACAAATAAGACGTTCTTGTGAATTTCAGAAACCGCATACTAAGTAACTATGAAGTTGAGCACAGTAAAATGTTTACGTTATTTACGAGTTTATTGACATGAACTGCACATAAATGTCAGATCCTAAATCATATATCAGAAACTTATATTGACATTATCTTTCAAGCTAATGGCCTGCCGTTTCATTGTTGGTTGACAGTTGAAGGAAGAGAGACTGAACATTTTGTATATTGACTGAGTGATTACGGTGATTTGAAGAAACAAGACATCAAAAGCGGACGGAATCCAAAAAGTTGTAAGAACAAAACGGAGAAAACTTTTAAAATGCTGCAGATGATGCGTACGAAATGTATTACTAAAACAGAATCTTTTAGGGACAAGTCCAAACATATAACGCTTTCAAAATTACATTGCATTTGATGTGACGCATGATAGCAGTTTCTTTAGAAATACTTTAGTGAAGAATCATAGAGACAGAAGTGAAAACGACATATTCAAAATTTTACTGGCAATTGTGTTTTCCATGCAGTTGTTCGAAATATTCACACGCCAATGGAAAACCTGTGAATAATGTCACTGAGCTCAGCAACTTGTTATTAGACATGTGTGATTATGAGAGCCTTCACGGAAAGTTGTGATGGTTGATAAAACTTGTGCAAGATAATATAACTTGTGAGATGCCACTTGACAGGGTTTTACTTGCATCAGGAAAGGCTGACTGTGCTTCTACACTGACTAAAACTTAAAGAAAAAGTTAAAGCAGAAATTCATAGAATGTTTTCAAGTGAATCTATCAACAGCGATAGGAATATATTTTTGTGATTCATTTTATCAACAACACATATAGACGGTTCACATTTATGCCGTTAAATACTTCAATACATAGAGGTAAATTCATATACAATGTTTGTAGCAACAAAACACTGTATCATACAGATTTTAACTCTACTGAACCCAGTGGTTTGCCCGTCGTCCGTGACAAGTTTCATTTGACTTTCATGAAGCTTACTAAGACGGTTGCCTGAGACATTTAGATGGTCTGTATTGTTTTTGAGGTCAGTTGGTCAAAAGTCAAAGTCACAGTGGCCCAAACTTTAAAATCTTTTCCGATCAATATCATCAGATCTATACCACACAGTCATAAAACTTAGTCATCTAACTAAGTAAAAGGTCATAGTGTTTTGGGTATGTGATTCAAATGTCAAGGTCACAGTGACCCCATTACCATTTTCTTGATAGCACTAAACATGTCATATTTTCGTTTGACTTTCATGAACCTTGCTCAGAAGGTTGCATGCAATCTGCAGATAGTCCCTGTTGTTTGTTTTCGTCAGTATGTCAAAGGTCAAGGTAACAGTGACCCGAACTTTGAAAATCTTTTCCGCTCAATATTTTGAGATCTAATTATCAACAACAGTCTTCAAACTTCATAGGATTATCGGTCTTACTGAAATGATTTTTCGGGTCAATGCGTCAAGGTCACAGTGACTAATGTTAAGTTTTGCCTTTTAACATTCCAAGCGATTTTTACAAAACATATTCAGAACAGTCCAGTCAGTAGAGCGATACTGGCCCTTATTGGCCTCCGTAAATATTTTATCAATGTTACTTCATCCAACTTATATATGTAGATACATGTATCTTGCACATTCCCCCTTTCCAACTGTGTGATGATTTTTGTGTATTACTCAATGTTTGTACAAAATGTAAATCAGCCCTCGCCAAAGACTAGAGTATGATTTAACGTTATTCGCCATTTTTAGATATGGCGGATAAGTAAATAACGCGTGTTACCTACTTATTAAATAGCAACGCTAAATATAACAAGTTAGTCACTTTATTATCTATATGTCACCTTAATTTAATTTTTGTTTTTATCATGATCAACTTTACTTACATTTCTATTTCCTCGTCAGCGCCTGTTTAGTCCAGTTTTACAAAACTTTTTTCATTGGGATTAGCAGATACTTTCAATGGTGACCATGTGAGATAGTGTAGAGTGGAGAAAACCCGAATCTTCTGGCTTTTAAGCTATTAGTATAGCCAAGCCGTCCTTCGTTCACATTTGGGCTCGTTAACATTCTACAGGTCACATTTCTTGTGCAATATTGACCAAACCTTCATCAAAGATGTATGGCCACAAAATTTCAGACTAGATTGTAATCGGGTCAAGAACTAGATCACCAGGTTTTATAATATAAAAAGATTGTCAACACTAGAGGTTACATTTATTGACCAATCATTAAGAAAGTTGGTAACAAAGCCATATTTCAAGTTTGGAACTGTGTCAAATGGGGTCAAAATCTAGGTCACATGGTAAAATCAAAGAAAATATTTGTTAACACACTAAATGCCACATTTATAAACCAGTCATCAGGAATGTTTTTCCCAATTCTTTCTCGGACAAGTTCGAATATGGGATCTCGGACACACGGTAAAATAAAAGAAGCCTGTTAATACTCTCTAGATGCCACTTTTATTCACCAGTCATCATGACAATTGGTGAGACTGTTTATCTAGATGATCTTGTAATCAAGTTTGAAGTTACGTCGCAACTAACTCTAATTTGGGTTTCATCAGATCGTGCTCTGGTGAACGATATATGGCATCTTGGCTCTCTTGTTTAAGCAATCTCCTTTAGAATAAACATATTCGTGGTTTCATGTATGTAAAAAGTTGAATTTTCTTTCCGTTCGACCTTCTGTTATTCGATGAAATTGTTAAAAAGATATGTCGAAGTAAATTTATTCATATTGTTTATAAAGGTTGAAAACATTTCTGATCATGTAAGCTTTCAGAAGCGTAGCTCTTGCTTGTCTCGTATTTGGGTTATTACCATGTCTGGACTTATAAATAATAGGAGTTACTTGAAAATGTACATATACGGAGGAAAATAATGTTCATAAATCGAAGAAAATAATGTACATAAACAGAGAAAAATAATGTACAAAAATGGCGGAAAATAAGTGAAATGCAGAGTACTTGCAACGTAGCTAATTTTCTTATCTCTTAATTACCCCCCCAACCTCTCGTTTGTTTCATGATATTACGACTTTATGGTGTTGCTTTGAGTCTGATATGCAGCGTTACATGTGCTTTAATATTCATATACTTTTTCTATTTTGTAATTAATGACATTTAGTTAAGCAATTAACTTTGATTTTTTTGTCTTATTTTAATTTCTTTAAAGTGTTTCATTTCTGATTTGCTATCGGTTGACTTGTTGGTTGTTATTTTACCTTAGTAGGCAAACAGTTTCGTTTCAAGATGTTGGGACGTAATGCTAGTCGTTTTTTCAAGGAACAACGGTTAGATACGGGTATCTTTCCCGTTTGTAAATAATTGAAATGATGCTGGAAAAACAGAATGAACATTTTGTACTTGTATTCGTTAATGTGCACAATGAATTCAAACATTTTACTGTTCAATTAGTCATACTGGAAAGAAACTTCAAAAACAATGAATGCTTTTAAAACATACAAGAAAAAACTTTTATCGAATTCATTATATTACTAGCATATAGAAAATAAACCTTACAATGGTGATCAATTGTTGACTAGAATAAAACTGCTTCGTGTATATTGTTCGTAGATTTAAATTGTATATTTTATGTCTAAACGTATTTCTTGAATTTACAGTAGTTGTTTTGAATAGATATACGAAATTAAATATTTTATGTTCAACGTTCATGTGATGTGGAAACAGTCTTATTTATATATGATAAAGGACACTGTGATTTCTTTTTAGCTCACTTGAGTACAAAGTGCTTATTGTGAGCTATTCGGATCGCTGGATGTTCGTCGTCCATTCACAATTGTTTGTGAACATATAAGACGAACAGCGATCTTTTTGAACTCTTTCGTACCATCCAGTGTTGATTTATGGAATGCTCTACCAGAATATATTAGGAACGCTCCGACCTTATCTTCTTTTAAAAATAGACTTAAAAGTACTTTGTTCAAACAAATTGAAACACCTCCATTTTATTCTAAAGGCACACGAATTTTAATTGTTTATCACAATCGTTAAAGAAATGGTTGCAGTAACTTAAATGCAGACTTATTTAATATCCACACAAGAGAAAATACAACCTGCGACTGTAAAAGTGGAATTGAAAACGCAGAACATTATTTTTCCAATGTACACTGTTTTTAAACCAAAGAATAGTATCTTTTGAGAAACACGACGTTATCATCCATTAAGCGTAAATTCGTTGCTTAAAGGGAAAGAAGTACTCTCGGAAGAAGATAATTTAAAGATTTTTTAAGATCATTTCAAAAGTTTATACATGACAATCGAAGGTTTTAGCGAGAAACAGTACTTTATTTTTGTAGGTTTTCGGGTCGTACACTGGGCATCACGAGCATAATTATGTGATACAAAGTCTTTTTAATTTATTTTTTAATTTTCATTCTGTAACGTCAGATTGATGCATTGTAAATATTAATATATATGTAGCAACAATGCTTCTTTGTAATTATTATATATTGGGGAGGGCCGTTTTATAATGTGGTAAGCACTTGTGGCCCAAACCATTTGCTATGTATATTATTGGCAATAAATTATATTTAAGCATATGAATCTACATTTTGCATCCAATTAAAATTGGACGGAAACTTTTCTTGATAAACTCTAGATTAAGTCGAAAATGGGTCACATTGTGTAAAAAATGAAAAACACTCAATGGGCCATATTTTGAACCCGATCATCTTGAAAGTTTGTCAGAATGTTTGTTTTGATGAACTCTAGGTCAACTGCGAAACGAGGTGACGTAGATCAAAAACGAGGACATGAGATCAAATCATTGAAAAACCTTATGAACAATATAAAGGCCACATTGGATTCACAGTCATCTTGAAAATTGAGCAGAATGTTTGTCAAGAAGAACCCTAGATCAAAATTCAATAAAATGGTGTCAAAAATTAGGTCAGCGGGTACATTAATCTTGACCTTTTGACATACTTCTTGGTTTTTGATCATGACCGCTTTGACTTACTGCTCGTGTTTTGAGCAACGGTACTCAGGTGAGCGATATAGGTCCATTATGGCCCTTTTGTTAATATTGACTGTTGTATATATTACAGATATCTGTCTTAGGTTTTGCAGTACTACTGTATCGTCCACACATAATAATAAATAAATGAATAAAGAAGAGACTGAATATATGAATGGAATATTTATATTTACTACCGAATGTAGAGGGATATACATTGTTCAAAATTTGATAAGGGTCACTATGTATTCTGTATGCTCAAACCAGCATCATGACCGTTTGCGTGGATACTCTAACACTAGTGGCATTCTGGGAGTTGTTTCTTAACGTGGTAGCATTCTAGAAACGATTCCGTCGAGTCCGGAAGACAAAACAGTGATCCTGGGCCTTGGTTGTAGACCTTATGCAACTGCCCACGTGTCCTTCCAACTACGCTCTGCGATACGCCAAGACGATGTGCAACCTGTCTTTGAGGCAACCCGGCCTCAATTAGACCAATGCCTCTGTCCATTTGTATATTTTCGAGACGTCTTCGATGTTGTACATTCGCCATGTTTACTGACATATTTCCAACACAATAGTACATAAAAACGAGCAAAACTTAGAAATGTTGACATGTATACGATGATACATGTACACCATCACAAGAGAATATCACTTCCAGGATTAGAGATGTACAGGCGGTAAACTGATGTGAGGATGGACACCAACAGGGGATTTTCTCAAAAGTACTACTGCGAATAATTTCAGTATAATTTCAGAGGTGGATTCTTGTCCGAGTAAATTGTAACTGTTGCAATTATTTATATTTTTTTTCTATGCGTACTTTACTTATAAGATGCTCGATTGTATACTCAGCCCAAAAAGAAACAGCCCAGTATATGTATTAATGCATGTCTTAAACTTTGTTCAGTTCATGTTTTTTTTAATGGTCAAAATTAAAATTTGATCTTTTTACGAGTCGAGCGTTTGATTTTTCATGTTCCTTCGTGACTACTTGCTGGATATAATTCATGAACTGATAAAGGGGCGTTATGAAAATTGTATGATTTTATTGATAATACTAATTCATTACTTACATCGAATTTTTGGATGTTTATGCAACTGATGGTGATTTGTTGACTAATATCGGTTATGTCAACCTCTGCCCGTGATGAGGATTTCAATACGCCCACTCATTGAATTCACATTACATTTTCTCTGAACAACAAATTATCGCAATCTTTTTTATTCCCTCGCCAGTGCTGCGGCCAACTCGTTCAAATTGTTTAAGATATAGAGCCTGCGTAAACGTCTTCAGAGTTCACTTCATGTATATTCAAAGGGATTCATGTCGGATGACATAGCCGGCCACGTCATTACATTGACGTTGTCAGCAGCCAAATGAGCCCTACGCATTTAATTTTCACGAACAACGAGAAGTATCTTTGCTAAGTTTAGTGAAAAACGTTATAAATACGAAGCAACATTCTAACATGACTTACGATTTTGTATCTATATACAAAGAGTAGAAAAATTATGTTATATTAAACCATAAACAACGCGGGAACCGATATGCTGTAAACATGATGTCATATTGCACCGCATGACGTTAAATGAGCGTTCGCGCAGAAAATAAAGCTTTGCATTTATTCACCTTTTGTAATAGCTGGTTATGTTAGAATCAAAATAACATCCTTTTCAGCGTTGTTATCGTCTAATAAACAATAATTTGTCGTACTGAGGCGCAGTTATGAACCACTCAGGCCTTTGGCCTTCATGGCTAATTACTGTGTATCAGTACTCCAAATCATTGTTTATTAAACGACTAACAACGCTGGAACGGATGTTATTTCATAAATAAAACGGTTCCCGTATAAATTAATTATTTCTGCATTTTTTGAAAACCTTCTACAACAATATGGTGTTGTGGTAACGTTAAACCAAACTCGCGAACATATCCAATATATTTTTCTGAAAATTGCATTTTGATGAAATAATAAAACATACATGTTTTTTCAAGAAGAACATAACATCGTCTCGTTTCTGCTCAAAATGCCAATATAGTGACCTTTTTAAACAAATCGCTATCAAAACCAAAACCAAAAAAGAAACAAAACAAAAACTAGTTATGAAGGTTAACGAAACTACAATGCACATGGTTCCTCTAGCTATCTCTTTAAGTAGGATCTTCCTCTTTAGCCCCTACCAATACTGCCTAACATTGCAAAAAACATGGATATGAAAGGCGCAATCATTCAGATGCAATACCTACCATAGCGAGTACAGAGTATCAATTTGACATTCAGTTGGTCAAATAACTGAGTGAGGTCTGTCTTACACAATACTTATCTGTCAGTTCAAAATTATGGTCTGTCTTTGTGTACCGTTAGGCTATTTCGTAAATAAAATAGTTTTAGAAAACTGTACAACCGATATGAACGTCAATAACAACTTTGAGAAAGTCCCCCGTATTTATCACTTATCCGTTATCCATCTTCACATCAGTAACTAGCGTGTACATCTCTAATATTAGTCGTTATTTTGTTTATTTGAACACTCGTATAGCAAGACGAGGAAGTATGGGATTGTTCACTTAACGAGAAATAAGACCTTCTGTTTGTATTTTGATAAATGAGAATGAGATAATCAGCTTCAATAATCGAGTTATCTAACACTAATATACAAAGACTTATGTTATTAATTACATAGATTCTTGACGGGGATACGGCCTCCTTCTGACCCACAGAAGGCATTTGACTCGCATGGACAAGCATCTGAAAAGTTTAAATTACTAATTCCGACAGGATACAGTTTATTCGACAAGAAAGAGCCAGATTTTTGCAGGCAATACACAACGGATACGGACAGGGTAGTATTAGACATTTATAAATTAATCCGAATCTGTTGTCGATTGCTACTTTGCCATATTTTAGAGGGGCTTCTCAAAACAATGAATTAGAAAAAAGAACTTACAACACGGGACATACAAATCCGACGTACTTAGGCGATATTGCTTAAAATCTTATACATCTTTCATTTAAAGTACAAAATAGGCCTATATTCATGAAAATAACCTTAAACTGTCTACTACAGAAAATGCACAATGTACTCATTTACAATAGCCAGAAATAAATTTGTGAAATCACTTTAAAAAAGTAAGTTAGCTTTCCAAAGCTATGTTTGGAGTACGAGTTTTTTCAAGCAATTATGCTATACATAATCGAATCTTTATACCACCCGAGCTCACCAAGTGCCTAAGAAGGGTAGATAAGTTTAGGCTTGAAACTGCAGAAAATGCCGGTATAACTGCTGACATTCCAGAAATTCTAGTCTGTTCCTAAATTTGCAATTGTATTATCCTCATCTGTCTGTGGCTCGACAGACCTTGCACGTGTCTGTCTCTGCAGTATGTCCCATACATTCTTCTTCACATAGACCGGAAGAGAACGTTGATGCTACTAGTAGGCGGACACATCCCTTTTTAGAGTTTTTAAAATATATCTTAAACTTACTTCGCGTCCTCTACATTGCTGTCTTTCCGGTCTGAAACACATACGTTTTCTATTGCTGATATTAAACTGCTCAGCAAACAAACTCAAATTCTGAACATACATGTGAATAAATCCAACAAGCAAATAAAACATGAAAGTCTGAACAAGCCAGACTGCTATCATTTCATGGGCAGTGATATTTGAAGCCCTTTATAAAGATTATGCTTTTTGAAAATGTTCTCCACATATTTAACACGAAGCTGACATTTCGCGAAAATTTTTGGAATGTACCGTATTATGAGCATTTGGGCGCATGTATTCTGTTGCGCAAAAATATATTTGCTCGCTTGTTTTTTCACCAAGGTCATAGTTCCGATTCATGACCTTGTTTTAAAACAGTTATAAGTTTGATTGATTATTGGTCACGACTGTTAAATATTGCTTTCTATGTTAAAACGAAATATTTTTATTTAAATAAAATTACTCTAACAGAATCATTAATGACAATTCTCAAAAACCGAGCCCACAGTGAGTGGAGATGGCCGCGTACTGGTTAAATAATAACAATTTCTTTTGACTGTGACTTTATCGTATAGAGCGCAGTACTTTGATTTTAATAAGGAGTTCAGTTAAATTTTATTTCAAGAATGTATGCGTATAATAACGAAGAAAGGGTGATCTAAAAATCGCAGATTTTACACAGGTAGCGAACGCAACGCAAAATATGTCTGTGTACAATTAGTCGGTCTACATGACTTTTACGGCCTTAAGCCTATTTTTGCGTGGTTTTGGACGATAACGTCCGGCGACATAAATATAGAGTGGTTACTTACTATCTACAACTTTAAACATGTAGAGTGCATTGACTGCTCTGCCCCTGACATGAGCAGTATCATCTATAAACGTTCAAACTTCACCTACCGTCTAAAGTCTCTCACAAAAGTGACTGCACAATTGTGTCATTTTTACTATTTGTTATTGATATTCATAACTTACATCAGTTATTAACTAGAACCAATACATTTTCTTTTATAGTAATTTTATTAAGGATGTGTTAACTACATAAACTGTAAAAGTAGAGGCAGTTTAACTAATGTATACAAACCAACGTTTAGAGTTTCTTTTATCATGAATATGAGTTAAGTATAGACTTAATAAAAAAGAGAAAATTTTGATATTGTCATCTAGACAAGATCAGAAATGAAGTACGTCCAAGATAAAAATTTGTTTGAGATGACCCCTCCGAAACAGTGTCAGTTTGTCCGATTAGAACCTCAACATAGGATTCGGATTAACTTATAAATGTCTACTATTCACAACGTTTCGGCAAGCCTTTGAAAACTAATATTTAAAAACATTTAGGGCATCAGTGGTTAAGCGGTTACGACGTAAGCCTTGTACACCAAAAGACTCGGGTTCGTTTCCAGCCAGACAATTCTTAGCGTTTCCTTTGGGAAAATAGCTGATACAATGGGTACCATAAGCATAAATTGCTGTCGTTGAAGAATGTCGTCTACTATCTCACTTGAAATTCAAGAAATGAGGAAAACATGTGATGCTCTAATTCTAACAAAGTTTTTGTTGCATCATCACGACACTTTTTCACGGTACTCATTGGCATAATAGCTTAGCTCCGATAGATGACCAACAAGATGGTCTCATGCATTCGGGAGTTATAGCTTTTGAATCGCTAAATATTTCGCACTGTTCACTCTTCAACTCATAAGATTTTCAATCACCAACAATCATGGCCAAATTTAATAACGAGATATTTCATAACTCTTTAATTATAACACTTGAATTGAAGAAACCATTGGAACACGATGCACAGTAAGAATTAGAGCTTATGATAATTTTCATGGACATATTTATTTTAGAATCAACCCTATAACGCATGCCAGTATGGAGTTTTAATATTAGTACTTTTCACGCTGGTTGAGGAATTTCCAAATACAGCTTGCAATGACGCAATCATGACGGGCGTATTTTGTGAAAATTGTACATTGAAAATTGAAGAGAGCAAAGATTTTTTTCCGTGTGGAAGAGTGCAATACCTTGTACCTGCAAATATTGATGGAAATGTCGGACCACTACTACCAATTTTACATAGAAAACGTGTTTTGTGTGTCATATGGAGCTGTAAAAATACTGAATGACGTTTGGTTTGCTTCTACTGTATGAAGACAATGTTATAGTTTCGTGGAATATAAAGACATTCATTTTTTTCATTTATTTATGAAAATACAAACTGTAATTCATGTCACAAACTTATTTACCTATTCAACAATATAGAAAACAATAGGAATATAGGAATTGGAATATTGGTGCACTTCAATGACAAAGCAAGAAAATCAACAACAAATGTGAAATGGCATATTTTGTAGTTGATAGAGCGTTTGATCGTTCAAATTTTATATACATGCCAGTAATATGAAGCATATATACTTTGTAAACATTGATTTTCTGGTGTCCGATTACTTATTGTGTCGAATATCTTTGCCATATGCCATTATGTAGTAGCTGCCCTACTTCTGTAGCTTTACGTTAACTCTGATTCAAAACGTTTTCACCGATCAGGTATGTTGGTGTATATACTTAACACATAATTATATAAGTTTTAAAAATATCAGAATACATGCAGATATTTGAAAACAAATCCTGACAATGCATGGTAATTTTATCCTCAGTCACAGAATCGTGCTCAAGTCTATGAAAAATCATCATCCAAATTCGTGATTATTGTCTTTTTTGAAAGAACAATTTTAGTGTTTCATTTTAAATCATCCAAAATATTTCTCAATTTGTCCCAGTCAAAACTCACATGCGGGCAACCTTGCATGATCTGCACTAAAGCAGCCATCGTTGCTACATCTGCGTCCTTCTGACACCACGTCTGAAGCATGACATATATTCTCATGACCACACTATTCGGATGATCTTCAACTATGTGTTCTAACATAATTTTTGTTAATCCGAGTTCATATCCTAATAGCTGCCAGTTTTCACCTATACACTGTGACACGCTGGCGAGAAGTTTATCCGTCAACTGAATATCTGGAATGACTGAAATATTTCTGCTGTCGTGAAACCATTCCCCTTTTGCTTCATCTACATTGATCTCGTGTGATTTCAGGTCTGGACATGGCACTAGCTTCCTGCACTGTAAGTCGTCCACCGAAAAAATGTTTTCACTACCCGCAATTTCGTGGCTTTCATGGTTACACCTGAACCATACTGTGTAGGGTCTTGCAACCGTTTCCTCTGGGTTTCGTAACTTTTGAAATTCGAAGGTCAAGACAGCTTCAAAAAATCGTCGAAACTGATCAGACTGCTCGGCATCAATCTCCGCTGTAGGACAAAGACTTATGACCGTCAGTTCGATTGTTTTAACCTTCAGCTCTGCTATTGCAGTATGGTCCATGTTCAGCCTCAGTATACACAAGTTTTTGAACAACAATATTTGTTTGCCGGCTTTTGCAACGGGCCATTTACCAACAGCTGCAGAAATAAGGCGGTGATATATTGTAGGCACTATCGGAGAGCTATCAAACAGAAACACGTACCGCAGTTTTGTCTGTTTCTTTCCGTATAGAAAGTCTTGAATTTCAGTTTTCGAAGAGTGATCAGTCAGCATACTGGGAACAACATACCATCCAAGTCCTGTAGACTGTTGAGTGGTTTCGTCAAACGCTTCCGCTTCTGATATGATATGATGTTTCACAAGAAAAGATAGCAAGATCTTTTTATTTTCAATGTACATCTGATCCGCATCTTCTGGTTTTCCCCATTGCTTTTCGATAAGACCTTCTTCCAATCTTCCTCCTGAAAGGAGCATATTCCAAAGTGGACGGATTTCAGGGTCATTTGTGCAAAAACGCTGGCTTGTAATGATGGATTTGAATGCATCAATGAGATACTGTGGATCAAGCACTACAACGTCTGATACTGGCTCTTCGTCAAAATAGACGAATGTTCCTTTAGCATGATGGTAACGCAAGAATAATTTAACTTGCTCAACATCACCCAAGGGAAATTCGTTTTCTGCATCAATACCTAAGACAAACTCCATTGATATTAGCTTTAGGTGTTTCCTTTCTAACAGCGATTTTTCTAACTGAATCCATTTCAGGGGTATTTCCAAAGTTTCCGATTGTTCATCTCCAATTTTGCCGATTGTTTCACGCAATAAAACCAGTGAGGTATCGTTTGCATTAGTGTTGTCCACTGCAAAGTCTTCGATATAGATGTGATTCAGCAACGTTGTGTCATCAAACATCTGTCTGACGTCACTGAAGTACTTCTTGATATATGCTTCCCGTTCAGCTTTGGATCCCTTCAATTTATCTTTGTGTGTTCCAACCAGAATGACTTTTGGTAATGATCCGTCTGCTGATCCAACAAATGAATGGATAGAGCTCATCCAAAACTGGAGAAAGTACTTCATATTTCTGCTTCCGGTGTCAGTTGGAAAATCATCATCAGTAAGACACTGGTTCAGATCAAGAGACAAATCGACCACCAAAAGATAAATTGCTTTTCTGCTATGAAATATTGTGTGAGTTGCATAGAAAACGTACTGACCGCCAAAGTCCCAAATATCGAGTACAGTTTGTATTTCATTTTCTGACGATGATTCTACTGTTTTCAGAACTTTTGCAAACATACCCTTTTCATCTGTCGATAAAATTGAGATTTTACTGTACACAACTTCCATTGATTCTTGCTCACTTGAAGAAGCATTTTCCGATTCTGAACCATTATTTGACCTCTGAGTATTGCTAGATGACAGAGGCTCCTCGACAGTAACCGGTATCGTTTCCTGTTTAGTGTCTATATCTGACATTCTGTCTGAAGAAAAAGGCATTTTGTGATCCTCTTCATCTTTGAGCTCACAGTTTACAGCAACTTTGGCCAATCTTCGGATATAGTCTGGTTTATTGTTTTCATCTGCTTTACTGTAGCTCAACTGCCCATCATTTGTTTGTTGACATTTGTAATGTTCGACAACAATCCCATTGGTGCTTTCAACATTTTTAATATCATGTCCTAGTAACCTTCTCGTAAGTGACGTTTTACCTTGTTTGTAGTTTCCGACAACGTTTATTCTAATGGACTTGTCCTTTTCTCTACCAGCTGTCAAAGCTTTCTTGTAGAGATCTAAGGCAAACGGGTCATGCAGTATTTCTTCTGGAACTTGATTTTCCTAGAAGGAATATAATATCAATTCCATGTTGATATTGAATATATATATATATATATATATATGAATATTTAAATGATACATACAACAGTAACATTGGAATATTGGACGAAATCAAACACTAAGAACTTTCCTTGACAAAAACAAATAGCACTGATAATATCTCAGCGACAATTGGGATTAATTTAAATATAATGAAAATGAACTTTTACCTTTGTGCCAAACTTCTTTGCTACTATATCTTTAACCAGTGTTACCAAGCTCACTTCTACATTAACACATGATTTGGCGCTGACTTCGAAAAACTTTGCACCATATTTAGCAGCAAACTGAAGAGGAAAATATGAAATATTTCAGCTTTAAGGCGACTAAATGGAAAATAATTTTATTTCACAACGCGTTTATTCTCATGTAGTCATAATTTTAACCATTTACATGTAAGAAACCAGGTGTGCTTATTTAAGTGATCTATTGAAATTATCTATCAAATCAATCCGACTTGACAAGACCAAATAGAAAGTGGGTAAAAGCAATCACATAACCAATTGGACAAATATCAATTAATAAATATCAGTAAGTTATTGAAAACTATAATGAGACAACCTTAAGAACAAGAGAGTCATCATGACCTTATATCGCTCACCTGAATGAACAGAGCAGTTGCAAAACTTTATCAGATCTGCAAAATTACTGATAATAAAGCTTACAAGTTGATGAGGCATTGTCATGCAGTACGAAGTCCCTTACCTGTGCTGTAAAGAAGTGCATACACAATTATTGTATGGTAAAGGTAATACATTATGTGAAGTTATGTAAAAAACAGCTAAGCATGTGGAAGATACAGACCGGAAACGAAATTTTATTTAGTTGTGTGTGAATCCTAAGTGTTACCTTGGCCTTGGGAGTAGGTGGCTGACTGTTGTGCATACACACTTTTGGGATATGGATAAAAATTGTGTGAATTTATATCCAAACTGGGCCAGGCATGTAAAACATACAGACCGGAAACGTAATTCAACGTAGTAGTGTTTGAGCGCTTAATGTGACATTGACCTTGACCTTGGGTGTATGTGGCTGGTTGTTGTGCATGACACACCCTTTTTGTTTGGGTAACCATTGTATGAAGTTATATTAAATCGGTCCATAAATGTGGAAGATACAGACCGGAAACGTAATTGTATGTAGTAGTGTTTGAGCGCTAAAAGTGACCTTGACCGTGGAAGTATGCGGCTGGGTGATGTGCATGACACCTCCTTGTGTCTGGGTAACCATTGTGTGAATTGTATCAAATCGGTCCATGAATGTGGAAAGCAATTAATATAAGTTGTAAGAACTGCTTTCGAAAATAAATAAATCACATTTGTAGTTTAAAAATTAAGCAAATATCCTGCAAAGTTTGGCTGAGATTGGCCAAGTGGTTAAGGAGGAAATGTTGTTTAAAGATTTTTCAAAATTTATATCCGTCTTGTTTGTGCAATAGAGCAAACCCGTTTGACCAGTTTTGGTAGACGACCATACAGAGTACGTTCCTGTGAGGTTTTGTTGAAATTGGCCCAGTGGTATTTATGTTTTTAGCTCTGACTTTTTTAACGGAGCAAATCAGTTTGAAACAAATTTGTAGAGGACTATCCAAGCAAAAACCCTGTGAAGTTTGGTTTCAATTGGACAGTGATTAAGATGAGGTTTAAGGTTTGTTTTCTATTTTTATGTCTGGTGATCATTTTGTGTAGCGGACCATAACGGTTTAAGCAATTTTGTTAGAGGACTGACCATGAATCATTCGCAAGAAGTCTGGTTGGAATTGGCCCTTTGTTTAAGGAGGAGATGCCGTTTTAAGCTATTGTTGATGACGGATGACGCACGATGGTCACTTTGTGCTCAGGTGAGCAACATTTTATGTTAGATATATAATGGATAAATATAATTAACAAGTGAATGGAGTACTACAATGCAATAAAAATCCCAACCGAACGTGAATCTATGACCGAAATGCCAGTAAAATCCTTCAACAATTTAAGGAGATAATTATAGTCTCATGACCGTTGGCACTGAAGAATGACCTTGAACTTTGACATGATAAGATGAACATTTGACCCAAATTTCATAAAAAAACCTAGGGGTTTTGAAATATAGTCAAATAATCCTTTGATGCCAAGAGTGACCTTGACATTTACCAGCATGATGAAATAAACATTTGAAAGTTTGATGAAAATCCTTCAAAGGGTTAAGGTTATATTCAATGTAGTATGTTGACCTTTGAACCTTAAATGTGACATTGTTCTTTACCAAAGCGTGATTGTGTACATTCCCTACATGCGATTAACATTTACTAATACTTTCAAGAAAATCCTTCAAAAGGTCTGGGAGATACAGAAACATGGCTTTTAACCCTAAAAGAGACTTTGAAATTGAACATGCTTGGTTGAAAAATGGATAGTGCATGCTGTCTCTATGGGGTGAACATAAGGTGAACAAGTTGCAAAAGATCATTCGAGTGATTAAGGAGATATGATATCATGTCCTTTGATCCCGAAGTGTGACCTCGACCTTTAACAGGCAAGGTACATTTTTGTATGCACAACATCTGAGAGGTTATTTCAAAATAAGTCTTTATAATTAAAAGTTACCGGCCAGTTACAAAATACAAGAACAGAACACTTAAATACAAGTTTTAGCCTTAATAATGACGTTGACCTTAAATGCAACCCTTTGGTGCTGTGCACCCTTATTGCATGAGCATCA
This sequence comes from Saxidomus purpurata, assembly GCA_022818135.1. Classification (NCBI taxonomy): domain Eukaryota; kingdom Metazoa; phylum Mollusca; class Bivalvia; order Venerida; family Veneridae; genus Saxidomus; species Saxidomus purpurata. The sequence goes on from JAFMSR010000007.1 coordinate 42,761,224, forward strand.
ACTGTCTGAATTTATTTCAAAAACATACAATGTATCTTGAAGTTACAGCCCGGACACAAAGTACTGGTATATAACCCTACATCGCCGGTTGTTGTTACTAAATATGACATAGACCTTCAAGGTAGTTGCCTGGATATGTGCCAGACACACCCTGAGGTATGGCCAGCAGTTGTATAGTGTTATTTTGAAATCAGTCAATGCATGTAAAAATTACAGCCTGGACACGAAACACCAGTATATAGCACTACATTACAGGGTTTGAGCCGTAAGTGTGACATTGACCCTGAAGGTAGCCACGGTGTGGTGCATGACGCATCCTTGTGTTATGGGCAACAGCTGTGTGAAGTTATTCAAAAATCGATCATTGCATATAGAAATTACAGCCCGGCCAAACAGTGCGAACGGATGGACGGAACCGAGCAAATCTAAGATACAGTGGTTTTGATTGAAAACTTTTATTTATAAAGAAAATGACACTTAAAGTCACAGTATCACTTAAAAAACTCATATTACTATTATAATATTATAATAATGAATTTACGGATAGAATAATAATAGAAATGGTGCTAATTCACGAAAACGCATTGTCATGAAGTGTTCTTATATTTGCAATATCATTAAAACATACTGCGCTAAATATATAACATGCATTTTAGATTTAAATATCAACGTTAGAAATTAGTTTCGTACAAATAATGAACGCTTTAGCCGGTAAGATCTTTCTTAGTAATATAAGAGCTTCAAATAATTTAACATCAAAAGCGCTAATGCAATTGGGACTTTAAGGACAAAGTCCTACCGCTGCAATTCCCTGATATGCTGCACATACTTGGGCAAGACTTGAAAAAGTAAAACTAACCTGATAACCTTTAAGTCTGCTCACTTCTCTGTGCTTTTCAAGGTCACATTTATTTCCAAGAATAATCATCTCACTGTCCTTAACATTCTATAAATACATGAAACTATCAATTTATTACAGTCGAATAACAGTTACCAATAAGAAATACAAACCGCAACAGATAAATGTAGCATCTGTTAAACAAGAGGTCACGGATGGCTACAGTTTTCACACACCTCAAAACGCCATGTAATGTAGTATTTCATTGTAATTACTGGTCTACAGTATTGTCAGCTACATGTACAGTCTATTGTGTTTTCGAAAACAAAGCCTATTTTGAACTATCCTGGTAGTGGGTCAAATCAGAATCGTTCCTGTAAAACTATTTCAGCATCTGACCAATGGTACCAGAGAAGACAATTTTGAAGTTTTATCTATAAATAAATAGGAAATACAGCCACATGATCTGGTGGTTATGTGTTTTAGACAATTCGGCATCTCTTCTAAAACATAACAGAGTGTGATATGATAATCACTTGTCAGTGAATATTCCAAAATTTGGTCAGAGCTTTAAAAAAAATTCTACTGAGAAAATTCAGTTTAAATTCCGAAAGGTTTGAGAACATGTGTAACTATGCAGAAACATAGGTGATCAGGGTTTTTTTTACTCAGATAAGTATGGTGTCGCCTTATGGAACGAACAATTCATGTACTGTTTCAGCAGCTCACTAAAATAGCTCAGTATTTGACCTTCAAAAGCTAATGGATTATCAGAAAATTTCGACACAAGACTTAATCCGTTTGGATTTTCACCGCCGGTGAATCCATGATGAAAACAGATTTACGTCTCTAAAAGTTTTCGAATGATTCAGGCAACATAAGAAAATCTAATGAGAGTTGACCCTTAAGAATGACCTTGACCTTGATCGAGCGCGATTGGATCGTGGGTCCTGCACGTCGTCCCGTTGAGATGAACATTTGACCCTACTTATCATTCAAGGTTTATGAGATATTGGATGGATATGAATAAATAATGACCCCTTAATATGACCTTGATATTCAACAGACGTGGTTGGAACACCGACATTGCACGTTGTCTTTATTAAACTGGCATTAAAAACAAGTTTCACGAAAGTCTTTCAATGTTTTAGATGTGGAGCGGTCGAAAGGTCTATAGACGCCTACGTGACCTGCAATTGCATATCAAGTATTCCGTCCAGGAAGAGCTACCTATGAGGCAAGCTTATCTTACCTACAGTTACAAAGCCATGTGCGATGGGATAATACAAAACAAGAAGCGACAAGGCGGGATGGGACAGAGTATGTACTATCACTGAACAAATGATTACCGGTCACAGGGAATTAAAACACTGCTTCAGTCTAAGGGAAACTGGCTAGTTTCCACACAATTCCCTGGTTTTGCTGTCCAGCATGCTTTCTCATTATCATTGACAGGCTAACTGACCACACTAAATTATGGCCCGACTGATATCTTATCTTATATAAAACATCTGGATTAATTTTATCTTACAAGACAAATGTTTCTTCACTTTTTTAGTGTAATCAATGTACATTGCTTTTTCTTAAAAAAAGATGTATGAAGAACCTGTTTTTATTTTGTATGAAAAGATTCGAAATTAAATTGTTATTTTTCTTATAAATCATTTTTCATGATAAATTTTACCCTAAGGTTACATTGCCTAATACCTTTCAAAATAGCCATTAGGCTTTATCATCACTTACAAAATTTATACAGAATGGGTGCTTTAAAAACATGTATAAAATGCTTTCACTAATTTATCTAATAAGCTGATAAAAAAGAAAAACAAAATTGGAAAATATGAGGGTTAAAAATAGTTTCAATGATATTAAAAATAACTTGCTATTTTCCAATAAAAGTAAAATGGTAAAGATTACTTTCAATTATATGATTTTGTCATTGATTCATATATTTAACTTTAAAACTTTTAAGAAATTATGATCCAGCGTTACATTAATTCACATATTTAACCGTAACACTCAATGTGTTTTGTTTACATAGATTCATATATTTGATGAGAAAACTTGAGGTGTTACTGCTCAAAGCTGAGCAGTTTTCTAACCAGTTTTCCTAATACTAGCTTAACTTTATGAATATTTCTTGAATGGAGCAGCCCACCTTCCAATTTTGACAGTTTCAGCAATTGTACAAGATGGTGATCGAAATACCAAACTTAGGTATGTGGGAACCTATAACACTTACACACTTAAAGACTGTCTCAGAGTAATATCTTCTTGGTAGGTTTTTAATCTTCAATTGTCAGAGACGCACAATCAACTGACATGAAAGCACAATAGCATCATCCGGAAATACAATGTATTTAATTTAGCGCAATCGCATCATGCTTCCGCGTCTTCACATCGTCTTATCACAATCTTACCACTCACTATCCAAGTAACTAATATGCAAAACAAAGGCTCTTAATGGAACGCCGTACTAAAGAGAAAATTCTTCCTTCATATTTGTTGCTTTTGCGACATACATGTATCTGCCATTACTTTACGTCTTTCTTTGGAAAGACTTAAAGCTGTGTAAGTCATTCTACTGTTAGCTCATACTCGCTTTAGCCATAATTATTTCCTTACATAGGAGATTAAATAAAAAGAGCATACTGGTATCTCTCTTATTTGTTTCATCCAGGCTTCAGCTTCAGCAAAATTGCCTTCATCTGTTATGTCATACACAAACATAATACCCTACAAAGTGGAAATGGAAGTACGGCATTGTTAGGTTAACTGATGTGAAAATGCATGAATATCAAATGTGTATCGGCTTGGAACTGTAGAAAATATATAGTAAACGAGGAAAGTACGAGGAATGTTCAAATAGGAATGCATCTAAGCACATAAAAATGTATCCTGGATAGATTTCAATGAAAATTTTATTTTGTCCCCTCGAAGTATTCACCTCCAACAGATATGCAAAGTTTCAGTCTTCTAATTCAATCCTTGAAGGCATTTTTATAGTCTTTTCTAGGTATACTATGAGGACAGTGGAATATTGCAGAACCAAGGTGTTTGCGCTGGACCAATTTTCGACTAGAAAGGTATTTTTTGAGCATTGGGAACAAAAAGAAGTCACACGGGGCAAGGTCAGGCGAATACGGAGGGTGTGGGAGCACAATAACATTTTCCTGCTTCAGAAAGTCTTGTACAATAGACACCTTGTGCGATGACGCATTGTCATGTAGCAATCTGACATTACCCAAACCAGTTGCAGGTCTTCAATATTTGAAATATTTCTTCAGTTTTCGAAGAACTTTAGTCTTGTAAAACTTCGCATTTACTGATTTGCCTTTAGGTACAGCAACGTGAATGGCAGGACCCTGATTTGTGAAGAATATGGCATACATTACCTTCTTGACACTCATGGTCCGCTTTGCAATGCATGGTCTTTTGCCAGACTTTGTTGCCTATATTTTGTGCTGAATCTTTCGTTTGGGCTCAAAAAAGTGAACCTATGTTTCGTCACCAGTGACGATATTTGCGAAAGACAGTGCATTGTAATTTGGAAACTGTTTTAACAACATTTTCGCGCATTGCACGCGTGCCTTTTTCTGCTCATCTGTCAACAGATGGGGAATCCATCTACCACAGATCTTTCTCAATTTCAAATTACGTTTCAGAATAGCATGAGCTGCTCCCAATGAGATGCCAACCATACTAGCTATTTGCCTAGCGGTGTATCTTGCATCAGTAGCAACTATTTCTTTCACTCTAGCAACCATCTTGGCAGACGTTGCTGTTTTCGGCCGACGGCCATGTGGTGCATCTTTTGTTGAAACTAACCCACATTTGAATTTCTTAAACCAACGAATAACTGTCGAAAAAGACAATTCATTATGCTCATAAGCAGAACATATTTCATCAAAAATGTCTTTACACCCTATGCCAAGAATACAACGATTCTTAATATAGGACCGTATTTCAACGGCGTACGCTGACCTTCTTCCAACCATTTTTGTATTAGTATACACGAGTAGGTAATGTTTAGCGAGCGATAGACACAGCTAAAGTGAACGGATTTTAATGGGTGTGGTATCAATGTAAAGCTAATTTGTTTATCTACCCAACACTCTTGATTTCCTCCTGATTTTCGCATAATTGAGCGAGATAACGTTCTACATGCATTTGTATTTGAACAATCCTCGTTAGTGTGATTGCAGTTCGTCGGTTCAAAATCTTTCTTGACCGAGATTTCATGAAGCAGGCTCTGTGAAATTTGATAAAATGTAAAAACTCTAAACACTTATTTAATGTATTGTCACCGAACCTTAAAGTTGAGCTATAGTTTGCAGAGATGCGAGTTAAAGTGTGTTGTAGTTCGGTAAAACCTTCATTTACAGTTGCTTTATACATAATTTATTATAGGTCATTATATCGGCATTTTGTGCACCAAAGAGACGTTGAAAAATGTATTTATTTAATATTTTACAAAATATTAAAGGGACATACCCTATAACTGATGTCAAACTAAATAACCTCCAAAACATAAATAATAGAATCTTTGGAAGTATTATAACTTAACCTAAAAGTTTCAGCTATGCATTTCAAGTCATTATCGATAAAATCAGCGGTTTAAAATATACTTCAGAACCGTAAACCATTCAATAATCTATGTATAGTTGTTGTGGTACAATAAATGGGTGGATGCAATATATTACAGAAAGCCTCTATATCGTTGACTTATCTAAGGAAGTCACTTGTTGCTAAAAGGAGTCAGTAATTGCTAAGGAAGCCACTGGTTGCTAGGGAAAGTCACTGGTTGCTAACAGTCACCAGTTGCCAGGAACAGTCAGTGGTTGCTAAGGAAATAACTGGTCACTAGGGGAAGTAAATTGTTGCTAAGGAAGTCAATGGTTGCTAAAGATGTCACCTGTCCCTAGCGGAAGTCACTGGTGGCTAGGGCAGTCACTGGTTACTAGGGGACAAAGTTGTTGCTAAGAAATCAATGGTTGTTAAGGAAGTCTCTTGTTCCTAGGGGAAGTCACTGGTTGCTAAGGAAGTCACTGTTGTTAAGGAAGTCATTGGTTGCTAAAGTAGTCACTGGTTGCTAGGGAAGTAGGAGGTTGTTAATGAAGTCGCTGGTCACTAGTTCAAACTGGCGGTTGCTAAGGAAGTCACTGTCTGCTAAGTTAAGTCGCTGGTTTCTATAGGAACTCATTGGAAGCTTGGTTTTTCCTATAACTCTACATACTGACAATGGACCTCAGCACGTGGTCAATTTTGACCCTAGGGGCATGATTTCAACAAACTTAGAAGAGGTCCACTAGACGATGCTACATAATAAATATCTAAGCTCTAGGCCTTGTGGCTTTGTAGAAGAGTTTAAAAGTTTTTCCTATACCAAGTGACCCTGGACTAGGTCAGTTTTGACACCGAGGCATGATTTGAACAAACTTGGTAGAGGTCCGCTAGACAATGCTGCATTCTAAATATCTAAGCTCTAGGCCTTGTGGTTTTGGAGAAGAAGATTTTTAAAGGTTTTTCCTATATTAGTCTATGTAAAACAAGTGTCCTCTCCGGGCAGAGCCAATATTAACCCCAGGGGCAAGATTTGAACAAACTTTAAAGAGGTCCACTAAGCAATGATTTATGCCAAATATCTAACCTTGGGAGTTGTGACTTCAGAGAAGAAGATTGTAAAGTTTTTCCTATGTACGTCTGTAGGAAAACCCGTGGCCCTCTGGGGATGGTCAATTTTGACCCAAGGGGCATGATTTGAGCAAACTTGGTAGAGGTCTAAATGACAATGCAAAATAATAAATATCTAAGCTCTAGACCTTGTGGGTTTGCAGAGGAAGAATTTTGAAGGTTTATAAGTCTATGTGAAACAATGACCCCGGGCGGGGTCAATTTTGACCCGGAGGTCATGATTTGTGCATTCTTGATGGAAGTCTACTTGGCAATGCTACATGCGAAATATCTAAGCTACGTGCCTTGTTGTTTCAGAGAAGAAAATTAAAAAAAAATGTCCTATAGCAAACCTACGTAAAGTCAAGTGAGCCCAAGGGCGGAGTCAATTTTGATCCGGGGTTAATGATTTGAACAGTCTAGGTAGAGGTCTACTACATGCCAAATATCTAAGCTATGTGCCTTCCGGTGTTTGAAAAGATTTCTAAAGTGTTTCCTATTTGTATCAATAGCAACCAGAGTTCTTATTGGAACTGCTTCATATCTTTGATGAGGGTCACCTAAGGAATATTCATGTGAAGTTGAAATTGGTCCAGTAGTCTTTTTTACAAGAAGATTTGAACGGACGTTGGATGATGGACGCCATAGCTTACCCTGAGCTCAGGTGAGCTAATAATCCGCTAGTTCTGCAGTGTTTAAAGGGTTCCTATTAGTGACCTATTTATGATTAACCGCATAATTATGGTATATCCAAATTATTTAGTAAGACCTATGTTTAAAACTTACTTCCGTTTTCATCAAAAAGACCCTATTCGTTGGCATATATCTTATATGACCAGCTGTGTCCCTGAAAAGAAAACAAGAAAGAAACAATTAAGATTTGGGGTAAAACTAACTACGAGATTCATGTTAACGAATATACATGTATATTGTAACTCTGATACACCTTTCCAGCTGTGGTAACTCTGGAGAAATACAATAAAAACCCTTTTCAACCCTTTTTAACATGTGTAAGGAGACAGCCTTATGTTTCATCCAATGATATCACTGTATTTCTGATTTGTTCTCCAGTGTATAGAATTCAAAATCAATGCATAGTACTTCACTATATACTAGTAGTATAAAACAAGGCGTTTTCATTTGATGACAATTAAAGCTTCCCACTAATTAAGTCAATGCGAATTCGTACATGTAATTCAGGGCGGGTGATGACGTGACATTTGTTGTGATAGGATTGAGTGGACATACATGGCGGCGCCCACAAATTTGCAGGTATTTTCCTTTTTTCCTTCTTCAGTAGATGTTAAGTAAGCAAACCATATTGCCAATGTCCTAGCCATCATTTTTTCGCATCCGACGATATATGATTCGATATTGTAGCTGCTGTAGATTTCATGATTACCCTGCAACAAATTTCGAATCGGTGGAAATTTCGTCCCAAAACGGCGGTAGGATAAGTAGCCAAAAGGAGAAAAACTGACTTTCAAGCAAAAACATCATGCTGCCACTACACAGAAGCAGAACAACTGGTCGATAGGATAGGTAGTTAATTCCTTTTGGATAGGATTGGTGATTGAATTTCTTTATTAATCGTCGCCTTCATTATATCATTCAAAGTTAAAATACTACATACATGTATATGTCTTTCATAATCATATTGTTCAGATCATATAAATTTATTTTATTGCATTTAAATATGTGAAAGAATTGTTAAAAACACATTTTTTGCATTTTTGCAGAAATGGTATTTTCGGGTATTTGTCCTGTCTGCGGAGCGGTCCTTAAATTAAGATGGGGATGTAGAAAACATGCACAAGCCCATGAACACAAACGGCCTATAAATGTTGTGGAAAAGGCTTTTTTGAGCGGGAAAAGCTTATTATGCACAGGTAGGTATGTATAGATGTCGAATAAAGTAAATATCTCTTTTTCAAACAGCAGTTCAACATTGGTACTTTTGTATAAAAGTTGTTCTTACTTTCCTTAATCCAATTGAATAGGAGTGCATAATGATTTCGAAAATCGAACATATTAATTTTGTTGATTGTAATGTAAAACTCAATGTCATTGGTTCTGTTTTGTATAATATTTCGCTTACATTTTCGTACAATGTATCCTATTATCATTGTGTATTTGTTTTCAATTAAAGGTGCAGTAAACACGGCAAGGACAGGTCGAAAAGCTGCACCATTTGTGGAAAGAAGTTTCCGTCTGCACAACAAGTGAAACAGCATGTTTCTTAAGTACATGAGCTGGAAACATTCCAATGCGAAATCTGTGAACAACACTACAAAAGAAAAGACAAACTTGAGAATTATACCAGCAAACATACTGGAAACAAGAGAAATGTTTGCAAAGCAGGTGGAGGGCATATGCATACTCCAATGGACTCGCCATTAAATCACTAATAAACGACCGTGTGTTTGATTAAAAGCTTTTGGTTTGTTACACTCTTGATATGAGTCGCCAGCAATGATGAGAAGATAATATATATAAGGCCGAGTCAAGTGTCCTAAGAAGTGAGCACGTACTAGTCATGTTCCCGAAAGCTTATGTATAAGTAATCTATAAATATGCTGACTGAAAGCAAACAGTATGGAGCCTGATCAGACTGGATCCATGCTGGTCGCTAATGCAGGCTGTTGGTTTTCTCATGGGGCGACTCATATCACGAGTGTAACAAACCAAAAGCTTTTAAAGCTTTTACTCAAACACACGGTCGTTTATTAGTGATTTAATTCTTTCTTGTGTCTGGCGAGTCCATTGGAGTATGCATATGCCTTTCCACATGCTTTGCAAACATTTCTCCAGTATGCTTGCTGGTATACTCCTCAAGTTTGTCTTTTCTTTTGAAGAGTTGTTCACAGAATTCGCATTGGAATTTTGCCGGCTCATGTACCAAAGAAACATGCTGTTTCGCTTGTTGTGCAGACGGAAACTTCTTCTCACAAATGGTACAGCTTTTCGACCTGTCCTCGCCGTGTTTACTGCACCTTTAATTGAAAACAAATACACGTTGATAATAGGAAACATTGTACAAAAATGTAAGCAACATATTATACAAAACAGAACCAATGACATTGAGTTTTACATTAGAATCAATAAAGTTAATATGTTCAAATTTTCGAAACACTTATGCACTCCTATTCAATTTGATCAAGAATCAAAGTTAGAACTTTTATGCAAAAGTACCAATGTTGAACTGCTGTTTAAAAAAGAGATATTTACTTTATTCGACATCTATACATATCTATATACCTACCTGTGCATAATAAGCTTTTCCCGCTCAAAAAAGCCTTTTCCACAACATTTATAGGGCGCTTTGTGTTCATTGGCTTGTGAATGTTTTGTATATCCCCATCTTGATTTAAGGACCGCTTCGCAGTGAGGACACACACCCGAAAAAACCATGTCTGCAAAAAAGCATTACATGTGTTTTTAACAATTCTTTCACATATTTAAATGCAATAAAACAAATTTATATGATCTGAACAATATGCTTATTATGAAAGACATATACATGTTTATAGTATGTTTAACTTTGAATGATATAATGAAGGTGACGATTAGAAAAGAAATTCGATCACCAATCCTATCGACCAGATGTTCTGCTTCTGTGTAGTGGCAGCATGATGTTTTTGCTCGTGGTACATGCAAAGCAATGATTATTAATTCTATGAGTACTATTAAAATTGCTTATATCGTATATTTAACCGTTCTAAAATCGTTCAAAGTCGGTTTTTCTCCTTTTGGCTACCTATCCTATCGCCGTTTTGGGACGAAATATCTACCGATTCGAAATTTGTTGCAGGGTAATCATGAAATCTACAGCAGCTACAATATCGAATCATATATCGTCGGATGCTGAAAAATGATGGCTAGGACATGGACAATATGGTTTGCCTACTAAACATCTACTGAAGAAGAAATAAAAGGAAAATACCTGCAAAGTTGTGGGCGCCGCCAAGTATGTCCACTCAATCCTATCACAACAAATCTCACGTGATCACCCGCCCTGGTGACAGTTTCATGATGATTTTATAGAAAGTAGAGCCTCTACCATTTGCAAATGCTAACTGTTGACAACATACATGAGCAAAAGGATGCATTAAATTTCATCGGCATAGAATGATTGAAAAGTACATCGCATTGAAACAAAACAGTAAGTTACGATGTCAAAATCAGTACTGGTAAACTGTCTTTTATTCTATAATTGTTTTACGCACACAGGTCAAGATATGTCTTTAAATAACAACAAACATCTTGTCAAGTTGACATAAACTGATAATTCCTGGCAGTATCGGAGCTATTTTTTCTGTAAATACGCAAATGTTTTCGCAAGCTTTCACTACATAGATATGACAGCTATTTGGTATTTCACATATACATCGAAACCGAACCGAACCGAACTGAAAAAGTTAGAATACATTACAGCAAACGGGCCCGGTTTTTTCTCCACATATACATCGAAACCGAATCCGATCCGAAAACATGCACAAATTCAATTTCTAATTTTTTAGGATTCGGTTACCGAATGTTGCTATTTTAGCTCAGTTTTGACACGCATTCCAGCCTGCTAGATGAAATCTCTCAAAGGTTTGTCTAATAGAAATCATTATTTAGGAAGTTAAGGAAAGACGATTCTCATGGACAAAGCTTCAAACGATTATGAAGAACCTGTGTTAAAAGAGACAGCTTAGATCCGAATACTAGAATACATAGGATACCCTGATAAACAGCTTTTGTTTATACATATAATCTTCATGTTAAATTGACCCTTTTTCCTCTATACATATAACACCGAAATAATACACAGCTTCAACCACAGATTCGGGTCAACATTCGGTGTATATGTGAAAGCACAAGCCGAATCCGAAATGAGTAATTTCGGTTTCGGTTCGGTTTCGGTGTATATGTGAAATGCATTCGAGAATCTTGGGTATTTATCATTGTCCCAATGCATACTGTTCTTAAGATTTCAAACAAACAGGCTACATTGTACCAGTACATGCAAAAACAGGGTACATTGTCTTATTTCCTTTTAATTTCGTTTTCTGTTCCTTTCTGCTTGTGAATACATTTTGTACTTACCATATTTGAACTGTATATTCCTTACCATCCAGCTCTAAAACCCTGGCATGAAAGCTTGCACCTGAAAGAAAAAAAGCAATGATTAGCATGACAGCCACTGAGTTCAGACGAAACAGAGATCCAGTCATTCAACACAAAGCGATGTTCGACTCGCAGGAGAATGGCGGACATACTATATTTTAACATAGTGATGAACAAAATTACAGGACTATTTTTGAGCGGAATGTTTGGCAGGTATCTAGACAATACCGATAACAAGTACATGTATATCACTTCCACACAATACAATAATGAATGTCAGGCGCATAGTATAAAGTGAAAGTCGTCAATGGTATAATATTGCCCGTCATAGGTATTTAGCTTTAGATATGATGAAGGAACGTCAGAAATTTATGAAGCTACCATAGCTGACAATGCCGAACTTTGTTGGCATGCATGAAACTACAAAAAGAATGTACTACGATGACGAGTGACAGCGATGATGAGAAGATAATTTATATAAGGCCGAGTCAAGTGGCCTAAGAAGTGAGCACGTACTAGTCATGTTCCCGAAAGCTTATGTCTCGGAAGCGAGCAAGTACAATTTCATTTTCCCGCACGCGAGCAAATTCAATGTTATTCTGCAAGAAGTGTGCAAGTCAATGTCATCCTCCTTGAAGTGAGAAAGCACAATTTATGTCCAATAAAGTGAGTAATTACCATGTTGTGCTCTCAGAAGTAAGCAAAAACAATGTTATGCTCCCGAAAGCGAGCAAGTACAATGCTATGTAAGCACAATGTTTTCCTCCTGCAACTCAGCAATGCTATGCTACAGAAAAGCGAGCAAGTAAAATGTTATTCTCCAGGAAGCGATTACGCTCTCGGTTCCCACCAGCAAACATGATGTTATGTTCCTGGAGGTGCATAAGAACAATTTTATGCTCTCGGAATGGAGGATTTAAAATGTTATGCTTTTTGACGTGAGCAGATAGAATGTGTCTCTGTTTCAACAGGCAAGATAGAACACTAGTTTGCTCCTAGAAGTGAGAAAGTAATTAAACAATGATGCCATACAAGGAAGCAAGTAGTCTAGGAGAGTGTTTTGATCTCTAAAGTGAGTAAATACAAGGTTATGCCATCGGAAGCGAACAAATGCGATGTTATGCTACGGGAAGTAAGCATGTACAATGCCAGCCTCCTGGAAATGAGCAAATACAATGTCACGCTCCAAGAAGTAAGCAAGTGCAAACTTTGTACTCTTGACAATGAGCGACCAAGTGCAATTTGTGCTCGAAGAAAAGAACAAATTCAATGTAATGCTCCCAGAAGTTAAAGTGACATTATGCGCATATTACTGCACAAAGTGTATGTTTGGTGACAGTTTTAGTGACAGTTGGTGCTTTAGATATAAAAAAAATCGGACTGATAAAATGATAGTTGAATGTATCGCTGTTGATGTTGGTAGAGATTTCGGCAGTGGAAGGGAAGCAACTCCTGCATGCAGTTGTTCTTTTCTTAAATTGACTCTCCCAGTCAAATAAGAAAATCAATATTTTGAAAGTTAATTTTTCATACTGGTAGCGGGGAGAGTTTGGTGTATTGGGTTAGAAGTTATTATTTTCTCTACACTTTTGTACACACACCATTTTCAGCTTGAATTTTACTTGAAAAAAATGCGCATAATGTCACTTTAACAAATGGAATATTATTTTTTCGTAAGTGAGCAAGTACGATATGTTGCTTTAATTTAATTTTAGCACGAAATGGTTATGGCGAGCTTTTTTGATCGCCTTGTGTCTGTCGCCTGGTCGCCGTCGTCTGTCCAAACTTAACCTTGTTTATGTATAGAGGCTGCACGTTTCACTCGATCTAAATGAAACTTGATCAGAATGACTGCCTTGGTGAAATCTAGGTCGAGTTTGAATATGGATAATTTTGGGTCAAACCGTGTATATGCAATAGAGGCTGCATTTTTATTGGATATTCACAATGCTATGCCCTCGTAAATGAGCAAGTTCTGTGTGAGGCGAGTAAGTAGAACGTTTTGCTTACGGAAGCGATGTGAAATAAATAAGTGTTAGCTTAAAATTTCTAGAACTTAGTAGTTGTTACGAAGCATATGAATAGCCATAACTCAAACTAATTGTGTTTCAAGTGATATCTATCAAAGAATTTGCTGTCTTGTAACTTGAACAGATGAGATGGCAAATAGGAGACTCGTCTTCGACGCAGACCGAAACTGCAAAGTACTGTTTAGTAGCTTAGAGTCTTTGACAACCCCTTGAATAAAAACAGTTTTGGGTAACAAAAAACATTATATTTCATACTTAAGTGATACAGATTCTTGACGAAGCCGTTTACCCCGTACATGAGCTATATAAGAATTTATAATACCGCACATTTATTTTGAAGAAAAACCTTCAATCTTAATTCTTGTCGAAAAAAATGTTATTATAGTAAGTTCTGTCATTACCCCACGGAACTCCAAAGTTTTATTTACCCTTATAATTATTTTGATTTCTAAATGTTCTCGTAATCGATCAGCCTTTTTGTTCGGCACGCAACGGGCTCGTAAATGGAAGGTATTTGCCAATCAGAATTTATCAAATTATCTGCGGTATTTAAAAGACAATTTTACAAAAGTCAGGGTTAAAAGTTACAAAGCCATTCCTTACATAGGCTTTTAACAACGTATGTTATAAATATGGGCAAGAGGGTCGTGATACAGAAAAATTTCGTGAAGATTCAATGAAAAATGCTATCTATATTGCACACACAAGGTTTTTCTATGATTTGAACCCGTGACCTAGTTTTTGAGGCCATATCATCCATATTCGAACCCGACTTAGATTTTATCAAGTTTCATGAAGATCCAGTGAAAAATGCAACCTGTATTGTATATACAATGTTTTTCTGTGATTTGACCGGCTGACCTACTTTGTTACCCCAGATAACCCATATTCGAACTCGATCTAGATTTAACAAGGCAATCATACTGACCAAGTTTCATGAAGATCCAATTAGAAATGTAATCTGTCTTGTATACACAAGGTTTTTCTATGGTTTTACCGGGTGACCTAGCTTTTAACCCCAGATAATCCATATTCAAACTCGACCTAGATTTAATCAAGGCAGTCATTCTGACCAAGTTTCATGTGTATCCAGCGAAAATTGCAACCTCTATTGCATATATAAGATAAAGTGTGCACATACAGACAGACAACAGACAGACGATGGACTCCAGGCGATCATAATAGCTCACCTTGAACACTTCGTGCTCAGGTGAGTTAAAAATGAAACCAAATTTTCAGATAGGTACTCTTATTATAAACTTCGATCACATATTTAAAACTGACTCTGTTTTTCACTAGTATGTAACCAGACAGCTCAAGCGATTTTATATTACACTTTCCCAGGCATTAAGACTTGGGGAAAGTGCCCAGACAGACACTATAAACCACACAATACAATAGGAATGCCTTCACACATGCGCGCCAAGTCTCTGTGCCAATTTGGCGCATTTTTGTGTTACTGGTCCATCACATAGAGTAACAACCAAGACAACTTTCATATTTCACAAATTATGTAATAATGGCACTCTTCATGAAAACGGTGATGACATACACAAAATCTGTTTACAAAAGCGAAGACAAGTGTCAAAATTAGGAAGCTGCTTTTGTCGTAAAAATCGTCTGAAAAGGGTTATTCATGTCAAAGAATACAAATCTTTTTCACACATGGATACTAAAAACGTTCTTTGTAATAACATGTGACTTGAAGAAATACCCCCGCCCCCACTTCTTACCAATTGTAGCCATCATCGCGTCTGGGAGTTCTTCGTTACCGAATCTATAACTAAGTGAGCTTTTCCCGGCTGCTCCAGGACCTACGACTGCTATTGTGATAACACGTCTTTTAAAATAGGGAATTCTGTTGTCCATCGTGAATGTTGTCAGCAGTTATCTGGCTCCTAAAACATTATAAGTGATACAGGAACAATCTCGCAAACTGCTAGTTATAAGGTACATGCAATTTCGATTTACTTTTTTACCATTTTAATCCACAGTCATTTACGGCAAGCATATATGTGTGGAGTAGAGATTTTTGTACAAGGATTTCGTATATTGAACTATTCATTCAAATATACAAGTTTGTATTATTCTCTCTTCTCTAAAATAGTTACAAGTTTCAGGTTCCTGTGACCTTTGACGATATGACCCCAAATTGTAAATATGGACAACTACACTTCCCGAAGTTCTCGTCGAGTTTGATGAAAATCCAATTAATAGCCACATAATCAAACCGGAATGAATGACATCAAAGAGAATTTACTGTTTTTGCTATTTGCTAAATGCTTTTTGCTGAATGCCAAAGCAAATTAATCTTATAGAATCTGATTAAGGAAACGTACCTCCATTCTCAGTGAACGTGCATAAATAACGAAAACCATTACGCAAAAAGCCTGTACCATTTATCAATTTAGTAATGACCAAAACAAATTAATAGCAATTAGCATGACGAATTTATAAGACTTTACCAATTATCGTAACGCGGTTAGCATAATAATTAACATAACGCAGTTAGCATTCAGCAAAACTGAGGCATTTAGCAAAAAAAAAAAAACATTCGGAAAAAGCAATTAGCATGACCCACCGGCCTTCCATAATTTACCTCGATCGACTAATTTATAAACATTAGGAAAACATTATAGTGTACATTACATGAGTCGCTGTCACTATAGTGCAGTAGGTACTGACTCCGGATCCTGATCATTTTGGTTGTGTCGAGCAGGAGTTTATATAGGGACATGTACATTCAAATTTTTACTCTCTTTTTTTCAGTAAGTTATTTTTAATTTATTTCTTCTTTTTTTGTTTCATTGATATGTTTATTTCTATAATCATTTTAATTGATTTTTTTTTCTGATTGTACTTTCACCAAACAGCAATAGTTCAAAGGAACAATGTACCTTCATTACTTGCTGAAGAATTGTCTTGGACAAATCGTCGTAATTTTGGTTATGCTAGTTAAATGTACATATTCCATTACACAAGATACCAGTAAGCACGGAATGCTCGTGCTTGAAATGGTTTTAGAATCTTTCAAAGTTTTAGTAATTTTACTTTCATTTACTGTTTATTGTTTGTCTAAAAAGATTGGAAAAACCCATATATCTGACACAACTAAAATTTTACCTGAAGTCTTTTAAATCTTAATTCGTAGACACCCATCGCCCTACCCATTGCGCCAACGCGCCGTTCTATCATATGTTCATGTATTTTAAAGCTTATAACCCTTTCCTATATACATGCTCTACCTGTTTACGCAATGCTTGTAAACTTTTGTCAATGTCACATTATCCAAACTAGGCTATACCATATTTATCAGATTCTATAAGATTAATTTGGTGTTCATCTAAACAAAACTTTGGAGGCCGGTGTTTTTGCTGAATGCTAAGTGTATTATGCTAATTAGTATGCTAACTGCGTTATGATAATTGCTAAATGCGTTTTTTCATTGCTAAATTGCTAAATGCTACATGCTTTTTGCTTAATGTTTTTCGCTTTTTAAGCACGGAAGAATGTATCAGTATTATAATATACTAGAATAAAATATAACAAGTGACAGGAAATTGTCACAAAACCAGGTTTTCATTTTCCAGTCTGCTGGCCGAGCGCAAATGTGTTTTTAAAGTCAGTAGATATACATAATGTGAAAAAGAAACAATTATAAAAAAAAGAAAGAAAAAAAAAACAAAAACAAAAAAAACAAACGCTCTGTGTGGGGTTTGAACCGCTGGTCTCATGAGAAATTTTGTCATCTTACTGTAACAGAATACTCCAAAGTATACAGGACTGGTAATCTATTCTAAAAATAGACAGTAATAACAGAGTATTCTCCCTTTTATAATAACAGAGTATTCTCCCTTTTATATATACTTAAATAAGGAGACACAAAATTGCTAACGGACGGACAGACGGACGACCAGGGGCAGAACATTATATATTCAAAATTCTTTAGTTCACAATTATAGTTCTGTGAAAGTTTGGTTGAAATCCCTTGAGAAATGTAGGAGTTGCACACAGAAGAGTATTTCTCTATATATATATTACATTATGTGGAAAAAAACAAAGGCCCATAATTCTGTCAAAAATGATCAAATCACAAAACCCCGACAATATGCGCCAGGGCACTTGGTGACAATAATTCTGTGAAAGTTTGGTTGAAATCCGTTGAGAAGTGTAGAAGGAGTTGCGCACAGAAGAATTACATATGTGAAAAAAAAAACAAAGGGCCATAATTCTGTCAAAAATGACCAAATCACAAAACCCGGACAATATGCGCCAGGGCACTTCATGACAATACTTCTGTGAAAGTTTGGTTGAAATCCGTTGAGAAATGTAGGAGGAGTTGCGCACAGAATAATTACATATGTGAAAAAAGCAAAGGGCCATAATTCTGTCAAAAATGACCAAATCACAAAACCCCGACAATATGCGCCAGGGCACTTCATGACAATACTTCTGTGAAAGTTTGGTTGAAATCCGTTGAGAAATGTAGGAGGAGTTGCGCACAGAAGAAATTGTTTACGCCCGCCCGCCGACATACCTCAATCTAATAACCAGGATTTTTCCTTCGGAAAACCTGGTTAATAATATAATATATAGTAAAACGCCGAAAATGTGACAATTCTAAGTGAAAATTTTGCAGTTTGTCTTTAATTTGTGCAAAACTATGTAGCAACAAGAGCTGTCTATAAAACAGCAAGCTCGACTATTGTGGATGCTTGCTAATAAAACAAAAAGTTTATCAGTATAATAATAAAAAAAATTCTGCTGACTCTTAAGTATAAACTAGGAAAGTTAAATAATCATACAAAAGTCAAATTCTATCATTATAATTTATATATTTAATTTTTGGTAAAAGAATTGTGAATTGTTTGTTACAAAATGTAACCCTGAACACTATTGCTAAGTTTGATATACTTACCGTAATTGGTTACTGGGATATGTGCATAATCATGATAATAGAACCTTGCATGCAAACTTTAACCAAATTTTCAAAGTCAAACAAGGGCCATAATATGTATTAAATTAATACAAGAGTTATCTGACTTGACTGTGTGACAACCCTTATGACATTGAAAAAGTTTCATGAACAAAGTATCAAGTCAATATCAAAAGTGGTTACCGAGATATGTGCATGATAGTACCTAGCAGGCAAAACTTAAACCAAAGCTGCAACGCCGACGCCGACGCCGACGCCGACGCCGATGAACAAGTGATGTAATAGCTCTCCATATTCTCCGTATAGTCGAGCTAAAAAGCATTAGCAAAACGCAGTTAGCAATTAGCATGACTCACCGGCCTTCCATAATTAATAGCAGCTACCAACTATTAACTCGATGTGCGGGTACCGCAATTATTGAGATTTGCCTGGGTAGAGTCAGGTAACACAAGACGTATATATTCTATCAGGCCGTGTATTCACTAAAATTAACCCACGGTTGCAATCTCCTCCCTCAAAAGATCGTGTATCTGCCCACGGTTGACGAATGTAACACGGAAGTGCAAATTCCGGGACAGTAATATCTTAAAACTTGAGTTTATAGATCTACTAATTTATTTTAGCTGGATTGTGAAGAAAGCTTGAAGCTTATAGAGTCACTCTCGCTTTATATATTAACTTAAATCAAATCATGGAATAAGAGTTAATAAATTGTAAAAGTTGTGATCTAAGATAACAACAGCGAAGATTTTCATTACAAACAGATGCATACATGCATACCATTTAGTTAACAGTAAATTCCAAACTCCCTTTCGGGAAAAATGACATTATCAAACAGTTTGAAATACCTGTCGTCTTGTAGATGTGATTGTGTGAAAAAATAAAATAACTGATGCGATGGTTTAAATCACGATCTATGAGTGTACGTTTTGTTTATTCACACAGCCGTTCGTGTACTGTTTATCTTTAGACACTGACACGCTCTAGATCTTCTGTGTGTATAAATAAGTATTTCGGAAGTGTTTGCCTTATGGAAGGGTAAAAGGGTCAAAATTATAAATAACGTTTTACTGTATCTTATTCCTGTAGATCAGCATTTGCCATCCAAGTTGGATTCTTGTCATACTAAGTTTATACTAAGTTTATACTAATTTATTTTAGCTCGATTGTGAAGAAAGCGTGTAGCTTATCGAGGCAGTCTCGAGTCCGCTTCCTGGAAAAACCAGTACTACCATATTCTTATACAGTTCTTTGCTTTTGTAGTGTTTGTTTAACGAAAACACACTCCTGTTAATCAATCTATTGCCTTTATTTAATACACTAAACTTACAAATTAAACTCTTGCTGCAAGAATAAACATTTGGATAAGTAAAATGCGCTTTTCTCGCGATACTGGCTAATTAGCTGTGTCCCTAAATGTATGCAAATTTTCTTAGATGCAATCCGCTAACGCGTTGCTTTCCGCCTACTTCGATTTGCGTAGTTGTGCATGAAAAGTCGCGTTTTCTTCTTATGACGCGCGTTGTGGGTATTTCTTAATGATACCCTTTCTATTTAGAGGCGACCTCGCTAAAATGTGAACTAGGGGTAGGGTAACCTGTTGGGATCAACAAAATCGAAAAACTATTTAAATCTAACCGTTTCACGAATAAAATAGCAATAGCTACATTTTTGGGTTATGCCCCGGTATAGTGCCAAGTTACTTTTATGTGCATTGTCACTGCGCGCTTAACTATATATAAGCTTCTATCTTATATCTATTTTTAGAACTCGGCAATAATTGTATGCAGCTGCATAAAGATCCTTAGCTATTCAAGTAATTTGACATAGATTATGTGTAGTAGAGGTATATAGGACGGCACTGGTACTTCATTGCCATTGAGCTAGCTTTTATGGCGACGTGGTAAAGCGTAGTGGAGGACCCGAGTTCGAATCCAACTTGGGGCGAGGTATTTTTCAAGGTTACATAAGTACATGTATATACCTTTTTTAACAAACCCCATCCATATATAGGATAGCTATTTTTTCCAGTGTATGATGCTGCGATTGTGTCAATATGGGTATATTGGACTTTTCCATGTTTAAAATACGGTTACATGCAAGAATTGTTCAATAAAAATAATATGATTTAAATATATAAAATTAACAGGTGATTGCTTTGCTGAATGACCTCAGCCAAGAGCCCAAACCCCATGCTATTGTGACCAACTCTATGTTCGTCCGTTCGTCCGTCTGTCTGTACATTTGGCATAAGGCTAACGGTCCTGTTACAGTATGTTCAGTTTTAATCTTCATTTCATATAAGAATGAATTATTCTCTCAGCATCGACATTTCTCCACGGGATCTCATCAACATTGTTCAAATAGAAAAGAATCTGCATGCAAGCTCCAAAAATGGTTTGAATTTTGACCATATTTTGGTTCTCAGATGAACTTACAGAGCCATCATGGCTCTCGTGATAGGGGTATGCGGCATAACCCATTGGATGCTTTTTAAGCAGCCCACTTGTTATATATTGTGTATTATTATAGATCTGTGACAACACGTAAAGCTAGTCATTAGTTTCGTTAGCGAATTATGCTACATGTAGTTATAAGCGGTAAGCGGTTGGGAGGATTGCAATACCCGTTATGACGCACTTGTTCAGAAATAAATCAATCGGAGTTTATATCACGATAAAAGCAATCCAAAATTGGTGTAATAAAGAATAGATTTATAAAGAGCTCCACTCTACTTTAATTACATGAAAATAAAATTACAATTAAGCAAACCGGCAAAACATAACCAACAAGTCATTTAGAATTAGCAAAACGAATTTGACAAACCAGAAAAAAAGATCTCTGGACAAAAATATGACAAATAAACTAATGAAATGTCTTTTAAGGTAATAGAAAATAAGAACTGTATTACAATCTGGTATTACTAGAATGACAAGTAGCCAAATGTGATGGCATTTAGGCGATAGCAAATACTGATATATAAGAAAAAAGATAAACTCATACGTTGTTATATCTTACGATATGAGACTCGTATTTTACAATGCTTATATACTGTCCACTTTTGATTATTGTTGCACAGTATGAGGAAAACGTACTCATGTAGAAAATACTATATTAAAGTATCAAAAAAGAGCAGCAAGAATAATATTAAATAAACCAGTTCTAACAAATTCACATTTAATGCTTAAAGCACTACAGTGGCTTTCTTTTTCCAAACGATACGCCTATCATGTAGCGCTTTTAGTATACAAATCTACACGAAATCTTGCACCTCAGTATATTTTTCTTTTCTTTCCTTTGATTGTTTATAGTCCCGGCCGACCCTGGGATACCTCCCTGGGTGATCTTGCCAAGACTCCTAACAGGCGCAGGTTGAAGAGAGACAGATACAGATTCAAGGGAATCCGGGTACCAGACCCTAGCTCTTTTACGTATAGACCCCTTTGTTCATTTACATGCCCGGTGTATACAAATGTAGCACTGATCGAAGTTTTAACATGTTTAATATAAGTTTGCTCTTATATTATGTGTTTATATGTTTAGTATACTTTTGCTCTTGTTGTTTTGTATATCAAAATCAAACAGATGTATAAATTCTGAAACTTGAACATTCTTGAATGTTAAATATACTTTCCATTTACGATGTAGCTCGGGGTCTATTCTACGGAAACGTATATTGACCCCCTTTATATATATAAATTAAATAAATGAAAAATACTATTTTTCTATTTTGGGCCTACTGTATATATAAATTTCACTTATTTAACGGTCTATCTAAGAACGAAAATACAAAGTTCTTATTTACAGTTGTTCTTTTGTATTTAAATTAAGAAATAAGTTTTGATCAGTAATTCATATCCTTTTTACCAATTTTATTGTATTAGATCTACATACTGAAAATTTATGATTTATTTGTGCTGAAATGTATATAAACTTAAAGGTGGAGAAAGTTAGAAGTGTTGAAGATATATATCTGTATTTTTCCTGTCACTTTTATTTTTGCATGATATATTCAACTCATTAGTTTGATACAACATGTCATATATTTTTCTTAAGTTTATTCCAAGTTAATTTAATATCTTATTTTCATCAAATTATATTTGCTTACAAAATTATCACAAACAGCAACACATAAAAAAACAACCTATATCAACAACAAATAACAACCAGCACAAATATCTCCTAGATTCCCTTATGTTATACTTCAACAAATTATTTAGTCTCAAATATTTGATGACTTATATATAATACATGCATATCTGGGTAAGTCAAGAAAATGTAGAACATATATAAAGGGGTCAATATACGTTTCCGTACTATTCGGTAAGGTGTGAAAAGTAGTTAATGAAACTCGTTGAAGCGTTTAACTTTGATTCTTTCCTTGTTTTAAGTATTTCAAAGTGTTGATCTAGCTTGTAAGTGGGAGCTGACAGTTTCTTAAAACTGATTAAAATCTAGTTCTGATCCTTCCCAAAAACGACGGTAAATAACGGAATGAACTGAATGAACATTTTGTACTTGTATTCGTTGATGTGTACGATAAATTTAAAGTTATTTTGCTGTTCATTTAGTCATACAGTACTGGATTATTGCCATGAAAGATACCCCAAACACAATGAATGATTTTAAACCTTTTGTCGAAATACTGATCTAAATTAGCAGATAATAAATAAACCTTACAAAATAGGTAGATTTGCAATGTCAAACAGTTACCTCTTTTCAGTAGGAATAAAACAGTTCATGTATTTAAGTTATAACTATTCAAATTTCAAAAACTAGAAATTAGCTCCTAATGTGTTTCTTAAAATTAAGATGGTTGTTTTGAACAGTAATACCACTTGATTTTTTTTAAAGTCAATGTTCCTGTGATGTTGAAAAAGTCTTATTCATGTATGATAAAGTGCATTGTGTGATTTCTGTTTTTAAATTAGGGATTAATTATCTCTCTTTCGTTTCACAGCGATTTGTTTTAAAATTATTTTTTGATTTATTTGTAAGCTCCTTCTATACCAAATTCTTCATTCTAATAGTCACAATTTGACTGGATAAGATATCAAAATGATTCAGGTACCCATGCTACTGCTTATAACAGACACAATAATGAACAAGTTGGCTGCTTTAAATAAAAACATCAAATAGGTTATGCCTAATGCGTGATGAATCTACAACAAGATGAAAGAAATGACTATGTGTAGTCGACTATCGTGCATATTTAATATCTCTCTCCCTCTCTCCCTCTCCCCCTCTACCCCTCTCTCTCCCTCTCACTCTTTATATCTGCATTCAAGGTCAACACCGTCAGCCTTTCCCGTAGAAATAAGACGATCGGCCGCTTTTAAAAAAAATAATGTTATTTCGCCGGGAAAGGCCAATCGATGTTCCAACTGTGGCGAGTTAATGGAAGAAGGCGTAGGTGTCAAGGCCGTGATGACTTCGGTTGGTGATAGGATTTGATATCAAGATTCTCCCGTGCCTATAGCTATCTCCTTGTGTTTATACTGGTATATCTTTCACAGTAAATTGGTTCAAACAACATTCTTTCAACGTAATTTGCACAATAGCTAGCATCAGTGACCGACTAGAAAGCTTTATGCTTTTTCAAGAAATCTTCTAAAAAACAAGTTTAAAATCAATTGTCAGTTTGCCTTATAATTAATATTTAAAGCAATTGCTTCAGAAAGATAAGGGTAAGGGGATTCGATCAAAGTGAGCGAAACCTATTCTTTACCATACATTGCATTCTTGCATATCAGTTCGGCATTTCCGGTGATTTTGCCCATGCCGTAAAAATCGGTTTGGCACCCCTTTGTGCCAGTCAACTTTTTAAACATTGTGACGTCACTGTCTCAAATACAACATCTCAATATCGTTCGTTTGTGTATGATAATGCATCAATAAATTTGCATTTACCTTCATGTATATACATCAGTCGTAGGAAGAACCAATCTGCGTTCGTAGTAGTCGAATACCCGGAGTGCTATATAACATCACACGAGAATAAAGACGCGTTTGGCATTCAAACCATATTTTTAGCTTGAATGCAGATTCTTTTCTACTTGATGAAAAAGTTGATGCTAAGAGAATAATTCATTTTTATGATGAAATGAATATTAAAGCTGAACATACTGTAACAGAACTATTGACCTTCAACCAAACGTACAGACAAACAGACGGACATGTTTATAGTTTCATGATGTAAATTAAAAAATGTTGTAGACTGTTCCATTATCAATGAATTGATTCCCGCAATACTGCCAGTCACGTGGCTGTCAAGATACTACGTTGAAAATTCAAGATAGTAAGTTACTTAGTTGAACTTCAAGATACTAAGTTGAAAATTCAACTTAATAATCTTCAACTTAGTATCTTGAATTTTCAACGTAGTATCTTGAATGTTCAACTTACTATCTTGAATTTTCAACTTACTATCTTGAATTTTCAACTTAGTTGAATTTTCAACTTAGTTGAATTTTCAACTTAGTTTCATGAATTTTCAACTTGTAATGTTGAAAATATCAATTAAAGAAAACAAAGTGGCACTATCGGGCTTCCGTACTTTGATGATTGACTACCTTGCCACTATACTGGGTGATGCCCTCAGGTGATAACCCAAAAATATATTGGCCTTTGCCAAACAAAAGAGTAGTTGTGTAATTATACAAACGCGTATAAAGTGTCATCTTATAACCGTAAAGTACACCTTTTCAACAGCTTTTGGTAAAGTTGCATGTTTATACAGTAATGACACAGACTTCATACGAATCGGAATATAGTTTAAAATAACAAAATGGCGAACAATTACATGTTAGACATTTCTATCGTTGGAGAACGTCTGGTTGGAAAAACAGCTATTTGTAGAGACTTACTTGGACATCCGTTTTCCTATCCGAGAATGCCAGGTATGCGTTTTGTATTTGTTAAACATTTCATTTAAAGGGATAAAGCTTATGATTTAATAACGTGTTTAACGCTATTTATGGGATTGTTTGTTGGAGTTTTAATGCCTGTTCCAGCTGTAGTTTTAACAGGCGGACAGTTTATTCAAAAATCATCCCTGGGAATAATCAGTACTAGACTCCTATCCACCGCCAGAAACTGTCAACTTTCTCACATACAGGGACATGACTGGTAGTAGGGCTCGAACCCATGGCCCTCAATCTATAAGAGGTTACAGTGATAATAAGTCAGCAACTCTAACCACTCCACCACGAAGGCAGACCAACTAATAGGGGGAAACGATGAGCTATGTTAATATACAGAGTATAATCCACTTGCAAACATAAAATTATGGTGAAATTTAGCGACCAAATTTTGGTCGTGCCTGTATCGGCTGATAATGTCTCAAAGAAATACCAACTCATTTACAGACTCACACATATGGAAAAAATGTTTTTATTGTTTGTCAAAATTGTAAAAAATACGAATTTACTAGTGATTTCAACCGCTGACTGGGAGAATCGCTGAAAATCCAAAAGACAAAATATAGTACATTAAAGTATCCAGCCGGTTACAGTGCGAGAATGATTTGATTACAGGGAGCTAGGCCACTAGCGGCTTTCATCGTGATCCATTGTAAACTATTAGTTTAATTTTACAATTAAAACATATCCCTCTGTATTAAGAAATGTGATTTGTCACTCCTTATTAAAAGTTTTTCGGCGGAGCCGTATTAGGCTCGCTTTTGACCGGATGTTTTGAACTCTTTAGCCGCCAATGAAATAACAGGTAGAGTGTATAACATTTTTTTATAAATGAGAAAATTACTCTGGAAGACTCCCTCTAATTGGATAATACCGAATGAGAATAGACAATAAAAAGTCTTGCGTTTTCAGTCTTTCTTGAATGGGTTATAAATAGAAGTACGTAAATAATTCATATCTATCAACATAATAGTTGTTACAGCCAAATGTAAGTTATATGTGTAGATTATTTATATTTTCTCGGTCAGTGAATAACGGTTAATTTTCTAGAAGCATATTTGATAAGAAAAACAAGGATTAAGTTTGTTTTATGATACTCATGACGCGATATAAATTTAATAACTTATAGGAATAAATTTGATAAGTGCCCTGTTAGACCAGTCGGGAGAGCATACATAATAACTTTGCATCCGAAGCCGGTGAAGGTTCCTTTTTTCTCACAATATTTCATTTGGCGCCTTCCGAATGTGTGGTGTGAATTTTTACTATATACAAATCTAGCTTACAATCGCTTTTATATTCTATAATTTGCGCCGACTATCTTTTTTTAAAGGTAGTTCTTGTTTTAATCGACAGTAGATTGCCCGTCACAATTTAAAGCAATATGTACGCTGTTACTGTAGAAGTTTATTATCACTTCAAGAATCACATTGACATATAGCCTGACAGAATAATGGAGCCGCCTAGGTAGTGTGTACGCCTCAGGATCGGAAGGCCCCGGGTTCGATCCTTACCATAGCCATGTCGGTAGTGTCATTAGGCAAGACACAAATAAATCCACATTGCCTCTCTCTTCAAGGTCAACTCCATCTCGAATGAGTCTCGAGAGCGATTAATGATTTAATCTAAGTTGTAAGAACTTGTTTTGTAACCGAGAATAAATAAATTTGTATAAATAAGGTGATGATTTTGTAAAGATGGGAGGTGACGATAGTTGAACTGTTTAAAACAACTGGTCCAAATAATTGTGCTCAACAGATGAATATTGTTCTATTCTTTTCTATGCGCTTCTGAAGCCAGCCTCCGAAAGCGCAGATATCTATCGGATATAACATGGCCGTATGTAAAATTATAACCCTATGGGTCTGCGTTTTGAGTCGAATTATTGAGACTATTTTAAAAGTCTAATGTTCATTGTTCAGTCAACAGGCCTGGTCAATCAGTGTTCGAATAGTCACGTACGATAGGTATACAGACTACATTTATTCATCAACTTAGTTGATCTTACATGTCGAATTTCATTAACGGCACAAATTTCATAAATGATTTCTTTATCTACGAATAAGATAGAAATAAAAAGAAACACTGTACTTGTCTAAAATAATTTTCGCCACATCAGTGTGCGTCTTCTTCAATCCTTGATCATCTTTGAGTTTCTTCCATCGATCAAACTGGCGCCCTATACTTATTCTATTTAGATTTGATTGTTTTGTCTGAACCTGTTTGCGGCGTTTGCGTTCAGAATCTCTGAGAACTGGGCCTCTTCTCCTTTTCACTGGAGTATCGCCTTCGTCCTCCATTTTGTAAACAGTTTAAATTTCTTGCTCGAATGACGTCATAAGTATATGCGCTCTTCCGATTTTTTACGAACTGCCTTCGGAAATGCTCGCCGGCGAAATACGTAAACACACGCAGTATTTTCACATCCGTGCAAAATACTAAATCGCGTCTAGCGACAGCTTTTTCTCAAAGAAGGAAAGGTTCATGGATATCAGATATATGCACATTCAGTATAAACTTTACAATCCCCAAAACGTGCGTTGGTGTTCTCTCAAGACAAATATTGTCCTATTTTAGCAATATTGTTACCTTAAGGGGATATTTAACTGTGTTTTGTTTTAGATTTCGACTAATTTTAGTTTTGAGATATGACGTCATAGGTATGTAACACAGAAGAGTAAATAGTTATTAACGTATCATTATGACAATTCTACTTGTAATAAAGTTTGAATTAAGTAAATATCTTAAACGGACGTTGAGAAATGATTATTTTTGTACCCTTACCCCCATTTTGGCATATGGCAAAATTTGTCAATTTAGTCACAAAATATGAGGTCAAAATATTTTTTCTCAAAAATGTTCAATTTTTTACACTAAAATATTCCTATGGTGCCTAAGTTTACTACTGCAAATTGTTTTTTCCAGTTGACTCATCATTTTTGAAATATAACAAATGTAAATTTCCGGAAGTGCAAAAATCCAAAACCTCACCAGTGACCCCCCTTAACGTTATAACCAATGCAAGACGTTTAGACGGGTAACAGTAAAAACAATGCCTGTTTTAAATATAAAAATAATATTTACTGGGGTAGGAAACCCTAAAATCATAAATGTATTATATTTTGCTTCATTGATCGTGCTCAATGAGATATTATCTATTTATAGATCATATAATAAAAATATTAACATACTAAAGGAAAAATTGTTATATAAGTAAATGTTTATTCATTAGAATTATTTATTGACTAAACATGAAAACATTTTTTCTATAATTGCAAATAATATTAATTCAATAAAAATATTGCAAAATTTGTTTCTGTCAATATTATACAATTATGGACACGTGAGGCATTGACTATGATGTGATATACACAAGAAGAGGGAAATATTGACCGAGTCGATATCTAAGGTTAATATTATTCTATTCTGATGAATATCACATCATATTTAATCATGGTCACACGAGTCCATAGACGTTTAATTATATTTAGGCTCCAAATGGAAAAAAAATGCTTTTATGAACTTGATTTATATATATAAATGCGTTTCCGTAACTCATTGATAAGACATTAAGTTGCAATACGCAAGTATATAAGATGTGCTCAAAGTTAAACACAAAGTTATATATGTTAAAAAGAATTGTATATTTTTTGACTTTTGAAATGAAGAAAATGTTTTATAACGCCTATGTTATGTCAACTTTTGATTACTGTTGTACTATATGGGGGAAGAGAACCCAATCCACTATAGATAGATATTGTTTATTATTGTGACATGTGCATAGAATAACAAATTATACAAGTACATATATACAACTGACAAATATAGCACCCGGCCAATTGGGCCTATATGTCACCAGGTTAATCAAGGTAGTAATTATATACAGAATTTAGAGAGAAATACTGATTATATACACAGGTTAACTATGAAGTACAAAATACTGATAGAGCATTAAGTATAAGTACGATAACTAAATTCCAGAAACGGGCAGCAAGAATTATACTCAATAAACCGGCTAAAATGCCATCTAAAGATTTATTTATTGAATTGAATTGAAATGGTTGCCGTTTCAAGACAGATGTAAATATCAAGCTGCTATATTAGTTTTCAAATACTTTAAAAACATGGCCCCAGGTTATTTATCTGAATCACTGACATTCTCAAAAAATGCAAATATCATCGTCATGTAATAACCTGGTTATATCACAGTATAAGACAAAGTGAATCTAGCATGTTCATGAGTTGTGGATAAGGAAATCCCACCCAGGGTTGAGATACGTCCAAAAATCTCGGCTATCCACAACTCAATGGATATGGTAGATTTATTTTCTCACCGTTTAAATCGCATTTTCACACAAGTAAGAAGGAATAAGTGCAAATACAGGATGGGGATGAAAAAATGAAAATCAACTTTTTCTCGAATTTTACTTCAAAACTGCTATAAGATGGATAGAAAATGATCTAACTAAGAAAATGAATACCAACAACCCTATGTTTATTTCAAAAATAACAAATTTACAGCCATTTTTCGATTTTTATGTCTGCTTACAATGAACGTAAAAATAGTCCGGCAGCGATGTGAGATAAGCGATGTGAGATAAAGTGAATCTAACATGTTCATCAGTTGTGGATAAGGAAATCCCACCCGAGGGTTGAGATACGTCCAAAAACGAGGCTGTGCCGAGTTTTTTGGACGTATCTCAACCCGAGGGTGGGATTTCCTTATCCACAACTCAATGGACATGGTAGATTTATTTTCTCACCGTTTAAATCGCATTTTCACAGAAGTAAGAAGAAATTAGTGCAAATACAGGACGGGAATAAAAAAATGAAAATCAACTTTTTCTCGAATTTTACTTCAAAACTGCTATAGATGGATAGAAAATGATCTAACTAAGAAAATGAATACCAACAACCCTATGTTTATTTCAAAAATAACAATTTTACAGCCATTTTTCGATTTTTATGTCTGCTTACAATTAACGTAAAAATAGTCCGGCAGCGATGTGAGATAAGCGATGTGAGATAAGTTTATCTCACATGGGTAAATGCGCGGAAATATGTATCCCATAGGTGAGAAAAGTTTATCTCACATGGGTAAATGCGCGGAAATATGTATCTCATAGGTGAGAAAACCTATTATAAAGATTCTTTTACGTACTACAGTGCGCAAATCTGGAATAATATTCCTACTGATATCCGCTCAGCTCAAACATTAATTCCTTTAAATGCAGATATAAACAGTACTTGTTGCAATCACCTATTATTTAATCAATTTATTGATATTGTTTTTGTTGTATTACAGATTAATCATTTATCACACGCTTTAATTATACAATACTTATAATAAGTTTATTTTGAGTGTCTGTCAATAAGTGAATGACTGTGTATAACTTGACAGTTTCAGTGTATGTAAGTGAATGTGTGTCTCTTAATTTGTTTATATAAGGCCATGTTGTAAATAAGGTGTATGCTTTTATTTCTTCTTGTATAACCTTAATATGTTAAAGAATTTATTATTATTATTATTATTATGAGTATGCTAAATAGGGGAAAACCGGAAGCAAGCTATTTTGTCTATGAATAGTACTGTAAAAATAACAAAAAATAACGCTTACTTTTTTCCTTAGAGTGATGCCTGGCGTCAGTAATTGTCTATTTAGAAAATATATTTCACTTTTGAGTGATATATCGAATAGTATATCACTGTTTGGCTTTTAGATGCCTGGTAATCTAATAACGAAGGCCGAAGGCCTGAAAGTTTAACTACGAATCTAAACGACATACAGTGATAAACTAACCGATATATCACTCAAAAGAAAATTCTATTTCCATTCTAACACGTTTACTTGGAAAAAATGACACATTATTTCATTACGCTAAGCTGAGTGTCTTTCCAGGTCGCCCAACAATGCACGAACATTTTTGCTGTTCCGAGAATTCGACTTCTCATTTCTATAATTATGGCATTACTTGAATTAGCTTTTTTATATCAAATATCATTTCGTGGTTTTCATTTACGTACTATGATATAACGGTAGATTGTATCAATACCAGCTCAACTATTTTCAGTGAAATCATCTGCATTTTCTGTTTACCGTCTGACTTCAAGAAGCTGAGCGTTTACAGCGCCGGGTTTAAATGTTGATGACGTCATATATACAATATAAATCACGAACGACGTCCCGCGTAATTGATAGTATCACGGACATATACAATATGCCAAAACAATGCTGCCATCGTAAAATTAAGATAATAAATGTTAAGTTTTGGTGAACATTTAATGGATATTCAACATAGACTGCAGTTCGAACACAAAGACTGAATGTAAAAGTGTGAACATTTTAATTATGTTAAAAACGCGGGGGTAATTTTCGAAAGCTGAACATGGTTCCGGCCATTCGAGTGATAACCGTATTGTATATCACGCTCAAATCCTTCTTTCCTTATATAATAATCGAAATGGAGTTACTGTTAGAATTGTATTTTAATTGAATGCGTGGCGTTCCATTGTAACAATAATTGTTTTTGAATAAAAAAGTTGCACTATAGAAACATTCTGTTCTTTACATTTTATGGTACACGTGTTAGAAATTTGAATACTATACATGTTTTTCTTAATTTTAGGCACCCTGAACATCCATATACAGTATACACTGTATATAACGACTCCTGATATAGCGAAATCCGGATATAAGGAATAAATTGTCTCTACCCAAGTATTTTTATTTCAGTATTTTATATGAAAGTGTTATATGTATAATATTACAAACTTGTTGGTCAGCCCCGGGAATCGTACCCGCTACCCCGAGATAAAAAGTATCGTGCTCTACCGATTGAGCTAACCGGGCTGACTAGAGTAGTATTATTTCTCATACAACGGTAGTTTGATTCATAAAGCTATGGTGGCTGATTCTGCGTTACAAGGGCGCCAACACAACAACACGCCAGAACGACAAATAAAACGCGCTAATACGACAAATGACGCGCAAGTACGACAACAAGACACTTAAATTACTTGTTCTAGCGCCCCATAATTGGTGTTTTGTCGTGCTGGCGTCTTGGCGCCTCGCCAGAACGACACAAAAGTGTGCTTAAACGAAAAAATTCAGCTATTTATTATTCAACGCGCCAACACGACAGAAAGACAATTTGAGGCGCCAATACGCCATTAACGGGGCGCTAGAACAATCGACAAACTTCAGTGTCTTGTTTTCGTTATGGCGCAGATGGAAATATCGTATTGGCGCTCGGCTTTCGTCGTTCTGCTGTATGTGTGTATTAGCGCTCTACTGGCACCCTCAAGACGCGTCGACACGCCAGAACGAAATGGCAGAAATCAGCCACCATATAGAACAGCTATCCGTAGACATCAGTCACATTATTAATAGCATAACCAACAATCATTCAGACACAATGCACACACACACACACACACACACACACGCACGCACACACACACATACGCGCACACACACACGCGCACACACACACTCGCACACACACACACGCACACACGCACACGCACACGCACACGCACACGCACACGCACACGCACACACACACACACACACACACACACAACACACGCAATCACGCACACACAAACGCACATGCACGCACACACACACATGTATATTGATATGTACACTATATGTTATCAAGGACCAACACTGTTTAATCTATCGATTCTTATTTTGAAAGATTTGATATAAGATATGGCCAATTTATTTAAAGTTTTTACATTTGTAGAATTTAGTAACTCTACAAATTTGAACATACTTTGGTGATTATGATAATATCTAGGAATGAATTGTTGTCTAAGATTTGTGTATGTAGGTCAGATAATAATAAAATGGTATTCGTCTTCTATATCATTTCGATCACACAATGTACATTTACGTTCATTTCTTGGAATATTCCTATGGCGACCTGTTTCTAAGTTTAGCTGATGCGACGACAATCTTAGTCAAGCGATAATATTTCTATATTTTACCCAGCTCATTTTTAACAGATACTCAGATAATCCAAAACTCGATTTTAATTCTCTATAAAGTGTTAATAATGTTCTGGAGCTAATATCTAGCCTCCAGTCATTTACATATAAATCAAATAATCCCATACGTTTAGTAAGTACATACAAGTAGAGTGTCTAGAAGAGCCCTTTTAAATAGTATTTTCTTTAAATTTATTACAAATTAAACTTTTAAAAATATTCTATACAAGTTTTAGCAAAAGTGTTTGCCCTATGACTCAAATGTTTTTTTAAATATTTTCTGTGGCCTGTCAATAATAATTTTTGTTTTTGATATTCAGTTCATTTTCAAGTCTACAGCAGTTGCGCCAAAAAAAACAACAACAAAAAAAAAAAACAACTAAAGTCATATGGACCTGAATGTAAGAAAATTCACGGTCTGTTTGATTGTATCTCATAAATAAAATGCAGACTTTGATATGACCATATCGTCAATATGTCCGAGTTCCAAATTAGATATACAGTATATCAGGCCAAGCAGTCGAGTGAAGATTCCGTATAAAAATGTAGTAATCGGAGGCATTCTGGTGACCTAGTTTATGAGCCCAGTTTAGACTCCACCCACATTGCATCAATATTTTGACAAACCATAACCATTATCATAAGGCTCGGGATGGTCGTTTCGGATCCCTTCGAAATATAACCATGTCGCCTTTAGAAAACGGGTATAAGAGGTGTGGGATTCTCGTATGTCGTGATTTTTTGAAATAATTTTGATGGAACGCTTGGACTTTCAGGGAGGACACTAACATGGTTTTAGAGCATAATTGCTGCCTTGTTGATAGACACAAGTAGATAGTTCATGCGCATTTATTTTTTGGAGAAATCTAAGCATAAACACTTGACTTCGCTAAGAATGTTTCATAACTTGTAAATATTATGCTTGTTAGTCGGTCCGGTGTGTTGTTTTGTATTACTTTATTTCAGAGTTTGATTTAACATTGTTTTTATAATAGTTTGTATATATTTGCTTGAGTTTAAGTTGTGACAGTAGATCTGCAGGGGTGGCTCTTGAGATGGTAGTACAAACTGCATGTGTCAGTGTGTTGTAAGTGAGTGTAATGGTTGTAACTCCAACATGATATTATAATACATCGAATCTTTTCAATATTTTTATTTCACAAAAACAAACTGTTTTATCTGTCGTGCATGTTACGAGTCAGTTAAATACGCTAGGTGTCAACAACAAAATGATGTCAATTTGGAGGCAATATGCAGTTTCATACTCTCTGTCTCGAACTGACCAGTCTCAAATACATGTTAACATATGAGAGGTAAGATACGGATCCACGTGCATCCAATTTCCCAACAATCATATCCTACATATCTATCTGTTAAAGAGGTCTACATTATTTAAGGCCCTCCGAACATGCGTCGCTAGCTCTCTTATTCTGGTACCTGAATATGGAGAAAAGGATCTTAAGTATCCATTTGGTCCTACTTTCCCTTAAAATTCTCACAATCTACATACTTCTCTTATCTGTCAA
Source organism: Saxidomus purpurata (assembly GCA_022818135.1). Classification (NCBI taxonomy): domain Eukaryota; kingdom Metazoa; phylum Mollusca; class Bivalvia; order Venerida; family Veneridae; genus Saxidomus; species Saxidomus purpurata. The sequence continues at coordinate 42,796,255 of JAFMSR010000007.1, forward strand.
ATAGGACTGATTTAAGCATGTCAATTTCCTCGCTCGCTCGGCTATATAAAATATGAAACTAATCAAGCAGTCCTAACCGCGTCTATTTTGTTCTCTTATATGTACATTTATCCTTTCATTTAAACATACAAGTATATCAATGCCTTAACACATCCGTTTCACGAGCATAAAAACGGTTCCATGTTTATGGATATTCGAATGTTACGCCCCCAAGCTGAAACCCTGGAACCGTTCCTAGGTTCATCAACATGATATGTCATGGTTAATGTGTTCATGTTAACCTGCATCCTTGCTATCTGTTTGCGGTAAAGATGAAACGTCAAAGCCGTTCTAAATCACTATCAGCTGTTGCAGTCAAAGATACAAGCAAATATATTTAAAATGCACAAGAACATTGCGCTACACTAAGGTCAGTACGTTCGAAGACGTACCCGACAGCCACCCTGACTGCAGGGCGTATAGGACTTATGAACAATCATAGAAATGGAGTTATTGTAATACTGTAGAATAATGTATATTTTATAGGTAGTGTAGTGCCCTGTGTATACTGAAGGTACTATATTATCTGAGGTATACTGTAAGAGCTGTAACGAACATCCGAACGTCTGCCTCCGTAGCTGAGTGGTTCGAGTCGCTGACTTAAAATCTTTGTAACCTTTCATTGATTGAGGATCATGAGGTCGAGCTCTGCTATAGACCATGTCTCCTTATGTGAAAAAGTTGGCAGTCTCTTACGGAGTATAGGAATCTCGTACTGGTTCTCCCGAGGATTGATTGTTAGGTAAACTGCCCGCCTGTAAAATGACCAAAATACGGTTGAAACAGGCATTAAACTCCTACAACAATAACGCCGAACATCCGAACTCTCTGCAGATCGTAAACCTATGACGAAATTCGCCGATTTCGTGAGCCAGTTAAATGTTGATCTTGCAGTAATAACTTATTTAAATACACCATTTATAATTCGACTTTTGCGCAACCCACATAATTACCGACTCATTTGTTCAATATCTCCGAAACTCGTCATCTCCAAAACAGTATGATAAAGTTAGCATGCAGTAATTTTGAATAGTCTATATAATTCAAATAATATTTAACAATAATTTCAGAATAAAACTTTCATTTTGAAGCGTGGCCTCTTCACCTCTGTTTACAACACGTCTGGTGTAACCGAAAGTAGCCTTAGTATGTGACGTCGTGTGCGGGAGTTTCTTTCGGACACGGGAATATGAAAAACATTGTATTTCGCAAGACACATTGTTTTTGTATTCTTTGATTGAATATCAAGTTCCTGTGATACAAATTTTCTATCCCTTACCTGCTGTATATTCTCATAGCTACAGTAAACGGTTGGTTCTTATGTGTGTGTGTGTGTGTGTGTGTGTGTGTGTGTGTGTGTGTGTGTGTGTGTGTGTGTGTGTGTGTGTGTGTGCGTGTGTGTGTGCGCGTGTGTGTGTGCGCGTGTGTGTGTGCGCGTGTGTGTGTGCGCGTGTGTGTGTGCGTGCGTGTGTGTGCGTGTGCGCGTGTGTGTGTGGATATAAGTCCTGCCGCGAAGAGCACTGCCCGTTAATCGTAGAGAGTTTTTGTACTTTAACACTATCTTTGAAATTCATTTTCACTTACATTATTTGTAATATTGGGTCTGTTTAATAGTTGGAACAATTTTTATTTAATGCCACACTTATGGCTAACGTTTTGTTTCGGTAAGGTATAATCAAAGTATGGCATCGATAGTGACCTAGTAACATATATTTGTAGCTTTTTTGTAACATTTCCTTGCATTTTCGTTTTTGGCAAGGATTACTACAATAATTGCTTGGCAGATTTAGATATTTTGGTGATGTAAGTATAGATTCTAAAATTGATATACGGTGATACGGATGTTATTTACTAAGCGGTTGCTCAACGCAGGTCATATATATGTTTATATACATGTTTATTTATTAAATTATGTTTATTTGTAAACTATATATTGTTAGGCATTTATTAGCATAGGCAATTTTTTTCATATTTACTCTCGCTGTTATTAGCGCATGCTGTACGTTTGTATATAGTATATTGCAAACGAGGAACTGTATATGTTCAAGTCTTATGTAAATAAAATTCTGTTCTGTTTTGTTCTGTCAACTAAAGTACAATATAGACTTAACAGTTTTCATTTATTCTCTCCGATTGCGCATGTTATAATATAATTTCGTATTACACCATTTCCTTAATGTTTCCGGAGTTATACATTGCATATGTCATTATTACATTTCAGGTGATGACTATTGGATAAAGCACATGAAACTAAATGGAAAAGAAATTGAACTCCGGATATGGTAGAAGTTTGCTTTTAACTGTTACTCAAATTATTCAAAATTAGAAATACAATATGTATTGCCATTGAATTTGAAGGTAACGCATGCACATATTGATATTGGATGTTTCTCGTTTTTCTGAGATTGAGATTTCGATTGAGATTGAGATTTCTAAGCATAAACAATGTAATTTTTATCATTTTTCATCTGCAGATCGTAGTTGTGTGTCTGTGTTCAATCGAATGTAACATCTACATGGCTTCATATACTGCAGTATATGCCAAAACTACAGTAAAATATGTTTGTCTTATTTCAGGGAAGCCGTTGATTCGTGGCCTTTCATTCCTGATCAAAGCCTTGGCATAGATGTAAGTGCAGGTTAGAAATAACATCAGTAAGCCATTATTATATTAGTTCTAAACCATTTACAAAGTGTTTGGCATATTGTGATTCTTCGTATCAGAAGCATGAACAGGAATTATAGGTCTTTCTTGCCAGTTAGCACTTATTTGTACAAAAAAAGTAATGGCATTAAAAGCCAATTTTTGTGATGTGCATGCCATTCCATAGTTACAAAAAAATATTGCACTGTAAAAGCTAAATGTTATACCATTCTAACGTTTTTGCTGGAACTGAAACATTTTTTGCAAACAAAAAACTTGCATTGTTTTTGATTTACAGGGTATTATGCTGGTGTACGATATAACAGACGAGAATTCATTTGAGGATATTGTCTGGTGGTATGAGTTTGTAAAGGTAAAATGCCTTATGAACGGAATTCCCATTTATCATTTAGTCTCACAATGCAAGAATTAAAACAGAGTCTGTTTGAAGTAATGATAATCGTTTTCATTATGTGTCACGTCTATACAACTGTGAATAACTTATCTTGAGTGTATAATTCATATAACGTGTAACCTTTAAAAAGTACTTGAAATAAATAACTAAAACAGTGTGTGCACTGCAACATGCTAATTCATGCCATCCAATTGTAGCCCTGTAGTAGTTCTTATCTACAGCGTGTTTCGCCTTGTACAGCTTTGATGTCAAACATACTTATAATAGTGTTTGTATTGACCATTACATAACTAAATTGTACCTGTCATTAAACGTTAATGCAGTAATTAGTTGTTAGGCTTCATTAAATTTATTCCATCTATCCATACGACTACAGTAACAGTACTTGTTTGTTAGCGTGTTTTGTGATTACCGCCAACTTACCAGACATGTACTGGATCTATACACCAAATTTATCGTGAGTAGTCCTGCTTTTGTGGCGTGGTAATAAACTAGTTTGTCTTTGTTTACTATTTTAACATGTCTGATAAGCTCATAAATATTCAAGCTCTCATGTTTGGATTTAGCCGTTGTATATTTAACAAGTATAGACTACTGTTCATGTCAATATTTAGTTTTGTGGACCTGCTAAAAAGTAATTTTGACTGCGGATGAATTTCGTAATGTTGAGGTCAATATCTATTTTTGTGGACCTCTTAAAATGTGATACTGACTGAGGACGAAGTCCGAGTTTAATATCATTTTTCACGGGTCAGCAAGACTTTATTTTGACCTCAACATTAGTCTAAAGGGCTTGGAACGTTTTGGGTCGATTTTGTTCCTGTAACCTGATGAAATTTACACATGTTATAGTGTAATTCTTTTCACGAAGAATTATGAAAAAATAAACACTTACCTTGAAAAACAAAAAGGTATGAACATTAGAAAACGGGACATTTGATCACAAAATCACGTTAAACAAAGAAAAAGAATTAAAAGACACGGGGAGAACTGGCCGGAAGCTGTAAATGTCGGCGTATGTCCCTGGGACCAAACAGACGGATATATCTTTTTTTCTCACCAATGAGATACATATTTCCGCGCATTGATCATTATCATTATCATTCACCGCTTATCTCTCATCGGTGCCGAACTATTTTACGTAAATTAGAAGTAGCCAGCACAGCACATAAAATTGAAAAATGACTGTAGAAAATTTATTTTTGAAATAAACATAGCGTTGTTGGTATTCATTTTCTTAGTTAGATCATTTTCTATCTATCTATAGCAGTTTTGAAGTAAAGTTCGAGAAAAGGTTGCTTTTCATTTATTTATCACCATCCTGTTGTCACACTTATTTCTTCTTACTTGTGTGATATGATATGTCTGCAATACTATAGGGTCAAGGCAATTGCTATTAATGGTATCTTCAATTCCAAAGTAAATCCAAACATTCACAATGAAATTTGAATACACAAAAGAAAATCATTGACTCATGTCAGTTGCATAAAATTTAAGTTTCCATTTCAAAAGAATTGATTGAAACTTAGCTATTTGATTAGACTGTTGTTTTTTTATATAATATTGATTCGAAGTGTTGTTTTATTATCATTAAATGCAGATTTTAACAGTGAAATATGTTTGAATTGTTTTGTGTAGTGGAGAAAGAGTACTTCAGCTCAAGTAAGTATTTCTGTGTAATACACAGAAATGAATAGAATAATGTAACGATAAAGAATCGCTCTTGCCCCTGCGATGAAAAACGGTGAGAAACTTAATCTACCATGTCTATTTAGTCTAAATGGGTTGTGGATAAGGAAATCCCACCCGAGTGTTGAGATACGTCGAAAAACGAGGCTCTGTCGATTTGTTTGGGACGTATTTTGGACGTATCTCAACTCGAGGGTGGTATTTCCTTATCCACAACTCATGAGCATGGTAGATTCACTTTATCTGTCTAATTATCTTTCGAAGTTTGTAGAATAAACTGTGTGATTGTATTACAATCACAGTTTTCGTTTTTCACAATGCAGTATTACATTTTGGCGAGTATTCAAGGGAGAATAATCACGAATTTCATGATGCAAGTTTCACCGAGTGTGTAAGGAATGAATATCAGGGCAGGCTAAAACGTTTGTTCAAACAAAAGTATGATCGGAAGTTGTTTTTGCCATACTTATAATAATAATTCATTATCGTGCTGCGAAATTACAAAATACATCCATATAAAGAATAATGATACATCTACGGAACACACTAGATTATAAAGCTCCTTTTTCTGAAGAGATCACAATACACGATTAGCCTAGCACTTTCTTTTCTTCGCTAGTAGTTCCTTTCCTGAGACAGTGAGTCTGTGTACCGTATATCAGTATAAGAAAAGCTGCATCACGATGGAAAATTATATAACATTAGTAAACTCAGTTATTATTAAACAAACCTTCATAAAATATAAATGAAATACACATCTACAGATAGGTGGTTTCTTGTGAAAAGTGTTTACTCATCATGCTGCATATAAAGTTTACATTACGGTAGCGACTGGCATGTCACCCACCGTTTGCGTACAGCCGCTTGCTGATTTCTACAATATGTTTTACAACTGAAACTGAGATTAAGGCATACGTGCTATACATTTACTTGATGTGTAAGGTGCATGTTACGTTCAGACATAGAATTGTGACTACAAAACAGTGTCCATCATTGGCAGAAAGTTAATATCGTATTGATTGTGAATGTTTTATCCGAAAAAAGACAGCTTCGAAATAGTGGCTTCTTTAAATTGCATGCACAATCATGACCAATGTTTAATCGTGAACGAGTTCTTAAAAACAATGACGTCAAAATTACGTTTTATTGACAGAGACATCCTTTGTTTTGCTACACGGTAAAATTGTGTCAAAGCTTTATTAAGTATATCTGTACACGTGAGCATTTGAATATTACTATATATAATCTTCCTTTGAACTTTTAAATTTAAATTGTGATTTAATTCTGATCAACTTCAACTGTCACTCAAATGACTCAAGTAACAGTAAGATGCTCCTATATTAAAATGAAAAAGAAAGCAATTTAATCAGTGCCACTATGCAAAGAGGACATCTTTTACAAGTAAAGTAGCAAAAACAACGGGTTTATTTTCAAGATACTAGGAGAAAATGACGGATGTGAAGAAAATACATCGATAATTATTTTCTCTTAGCTTTAATCTTCGAACTACAGTGTTAACCTCTAGAACAGAAGATCCCGGGTTCAAACCCCAGCCGGAGCACGAGGTGTTTTCATGGTTAATGACACTGGTGCCACACATGCCTCAGTCCGCTTAAAAGCAATGAAACACTCACGAGTGTGCAAATATCACGAACGAGTATTCGATGGTGATTTAATAAGCTACCGAAGCTTTCTTCTTAATCGAAATTAACTCACACTGACTCATGCAATACGCATTATTATGTTCGATTATTTCAAACACAACATTAAACACGGTAACATAACAAATTTACAATGTTGACGTTGTTTAAACGTTACAGTTGTGAGTTGCAACTTTTGACGTTACGTCAGTAGATTGCAATACATAATTAGATTTCTGTTTGATACATTTTTAAAAGTAGATTATAATTATACTGAAGTGATATTAAATAATATTATTAAAGTGACTATCACAGTTTTAGGAAAGAAATTAATTATTACTCATAGAATATTAAACATCGCCAAATAGACGTGATATAACTTTAAATCAAATAGGGTGAGACTTATTGAGCATGTATGAAGTTCACATAATATTTCGGAAGCCACTTATTCTGAATTTAAATGTCACAATGTGCATAATAACGACTCCATATCCGAAACTCTACTTTTACCTAACATTAATCTCGCCAATTTTATACATACATGCTAAATCTTTGATTATGTCTCCCACCTAGTGGGGGAGCCATACTGATTTGATGCTGTCCATCCGTCTGTCACAAACGTTTGTCAGCGCAACTCCTACTACACGCCTGGATGGATTTTAATGACACTTGGTTGAAACATTTGTTATCAAGTGTAGTTGTGCAACTTGTCAGGTTTTCCTGCCTCATTGATGTTTGTATGAGTTATGGGACTTTGACGATTTTCCATACATATATCTATATATCTATAAATTTATAATATTCAGTAAAATCTTTTCCACACTTCCCCCAAAATCCTCCTTGCTAGGTTAACATAATGTTTTGCAGGAAGCATCTGTATTAATTTTAGTTGTGCTTTTAACATTTTGCTCACTAGCTCAAAGGTCAATGTCACAGGCACTTTAAAACAATAAATATTGTCCGTGCCTCTTCCCAAATACCCTTTGCTTGATTTTAATCAACATCATTATAAAGTATTGTTGTGCATATTATAATTTCGGGTTACTAGCTCAAAGGTCAATGTCACAGGGACCTGAAAACACAACGTCTTGTCCGCACTTTTTCTCCAAAAGCCCTTGCTGTATTTTCATAAAACTTTGCAGAAAGTATCAGTATGACGTTTAGTTATGCATCTAATAATTTGGGGTAACTAGCTCAAAGGTCAAGGTCACAGCGACCGGAAAACAAAATATATTGACCTTGCTTCTCCAAAATCCCTTGCTGGATTTTCATTAAACTTTGCAGAAAGCATTAAGATGAAGTTTAGTTATGCGTAGTATAATTTGGGGTCACTAGCTCAAAGGTCAAGCTCATGGGAAACATACGCTTTTTATCTTGTTCAATATTGTTTAACAGAAGCAATGCATGTTTGCTTTTCGTTAAGGATTAAACTAGCATTTTCGCATAACATGATTCAGTGCAGTACAACTCTTGTCTGTTGTTTTTCAGTATTATTGGAAAAATGCAAAATTCATTCTTGTTGGTAACAAATGTGATTTAGAAGACAAACGACAAGTCAGTAATACCAAAGGGAAGGAGGTAGGCTTTATTTTTGATAACACTAGGTAATTTTACACGTTTAGTTATTTCTTTTCGAGTAGTGCACTATATGTGCTAGTAAATTTTAGAGTAGATTAAACAAACTACAGAAAATCTCAAATATGTTGCATGATATTTGTGACATGTTAACATTTGTTCAGCTGCCATCTTATTGACCTCATATGACCCAGCAGATATACAAATATCCTGTTAAGTGTTCTGTCATTAGTAATATTCCGTCATCTTTAGCTCACCTGGCACAAAGTGCCAGGCTTAGCTATTTGGATCATTCACCGTCCGGTGTTCGTCTGTCCGTCAGTCCACCATTTCATTAAAACGACATCTGCTCTGAAACCACTGGGCCAATGAAACATTGAGAGATGCCCTATCATGAATTTCATTTTATGGAGAACTCTATAGCAACAAGAAAAAAAAGATCACTGCAACCACAAGGCGTAGAGGTTGGATATTCAGAATGTAGCATTGCCTCGTGAACCTCTACCACGACCCCCTGGTCTCGGAGTCACTTGATTTTACATAGGCTTATATAGGAAAAAACATTAGAAAGTCATCTTCTCTGAAACCACAAAGCAAAGAGCTTAGACATTTAGCATGTATCATTGCACTGTAGACCTCTACCAAGATGGTTCAAATCATGACCCTCGGGTCAAAAATGATCCCATTAGGGGCTCACTTGCTTTGGCGAAGAGTTATATAAAGAACGCTTTAAGGATACACCAGGGGGTGTTGAACTTATACCGATTGTGCCTTCCTTATAAAAGGAAGTATAGGCAAGCTGCATATCATTTTAAAGCTTATGAAATTTCCTTTTCAACTATGTAACGGCTTTTTTATTATTTTGTATATTTACGCAAATGCAGATTTTGTGTTTTTCTAAAATGTGATTCAACTCTTTCATTATTCAACCTTGGTGGTCAAATTTTCCTGCCAGGTATCTACACGGTATGATTTACAAAAGGGTGTCTTGGATTTAATTTATTTCCCCTAGGGAAAAAGTTATAGTAAAATCAAGGTTTTGTACTGGCATATTATGTACCACCTACACCAAAAGGGTCATAAAGTTTGAATGGAATCTTTTATCAAAATTCTGAGATACGCTTTTCAAGTTCATACATCAAACAGTCCCCCTGTCAAGTTTCGTGCAATTTGATTCAGAATTGATGGATTTGAATCAATTAGAACATTGTCTGCAAATCTGTGATTGCACTTCTGGAAAATGAAGAAAAATGGAATCTGAATGAAACCTCCCATTTACACCCATAAAATGTAAAAGTACTGCCCTCTCCTTAACACTAACCAAGCTTAAGAGCTTATGGTACTATATTTTGTTAAAACCGAGTTAATTTCTATGAATATTAATGAGATTTTAACAAAATTTCTTGGTAATCTACCAATGCTGGACACCTCAGTTTGAATAGCTTAATAAGCATTAAATGTAGCAATAAAGTCAATCACCTGGCAAGCTATAAAATGGCCATTATGTTGTAGAGGTTATTCTGTAAGGGGCATTACCATTATCGTGGCAATAAATTTAATACATCAGCATGGATTTAGAAGTACAGCTAAAAGAGAAAATGTCTGTAATGGGATAAGTACCAAACGTATTAATGATACAATATAAAGCTTAGTACATTAAATATTTAATATTTTATAAGAACTTAATAATTGGCAAGCAATGTTATGATTTATTAAAAAGATCTAGCAATATAACTAATAAATCAATAATGCTGAAAATTGTCAAAATTTAATGCTTGTATTGCTACAATATGACAATACTTGCTGAAAAAAAAAACCTTCAGAGATACATACATGTACACGTGATACCAGGTGGTACTGCCTACTAAAATGCATACTCTGCAGGCATAAATTTATAGCTGATAAAAGATTGAACAGAATGTTTGTCAATGACATGTTAATAGAAAATAATAGTATCAAGCTATGTGTATGCTTCAATCAATGACCCCCTTTAAATAATACTTGCTGGCTGTTTTTGGATGTTTTTATCGTGATCACATAATAATACATTTAGAGTTGTTTCTAATTTAAAGTTATCTTCTGGTGCCAGATCAATTAGTAGAGAGAGTGACAGATGTTTTTAATTGATGTACTATGATTCTACATATGTACGGGCCTATATATGACATTCTACATGTTTGAAAGGGCAGAGTGAAAGTTACCAATGGGATATTAATTAGCTTGATCTAGCAAATTACACAAAACATGCTTGTGAGAGATTCAAAGTTCTAATTGGAAACACTCATATAACATTTTCATAAATTCAGTTATCTTTTATAGAAGGTATAAGTTACTAATAACTATTTATTATGTTGATAAGTCCTACAACTGACCTCACTAAGACAGGTCAAATCATTGTTATTACCTGAAACCAATTCAATTGGAAACTCTCCCTTACAATGTATCCCCTTGAGAAAATTAATGACCTTCCCAGGCAGATGTTAAATCAAACAGAGCACTTATTTACTGCTACACTAGAATAATGCAGATAAAACACATATTTCTAAATTACTTAGAAAAATAGTTTTTATCGTGATGATAGAAAATAGTAAAGGCATTTAGATATATGTTAAAACCAAAAAAATGACCACAAATGATATATGGATCCACTGGTGTATCCTTAAAGGCTTCTAAATGGCATTTCATCTGAAACCATTGGGGCAATATTGATGAAACTTAGTAGGAATGTTTTTTGCATAAAGCTCTATCTGAAGTGTTTAAAGAGTTATATTTCATGCAGAACTCTGGTTGCCATGGCAATTGATAGGAACACTTAGATAATCTTGAACTTTAAAATCACATCGTCTAGAGCTTAAACATTTAGCATGTACCATTATCAAGTAGACCCCTAGGTCAAAATTGACTGTGCCCGGGGTCACTTGATATCACATAGGTTAATGAGAAATCTACAAAAATCTTCTTCTCTAGAATCACAAGGCCCAGAGCTTAGATATTTGGAATGTAGCAATGTGTAGTGGACCGCTACAAATCATGCCCTAAGGTCAAAACTGACCCTTCCTGTGATGCGATTGTTGACTTTGCACTTTAGCCAATGGTAGCAAGGTGAGCGATATAGGGCCATCTTGGCATTCTTGTCTTGCAGGTTATTTTTGAAAATCTAGGCTGCACTTCAATCCTGTTTTCAATAGCTACATTTTTGTAACTGAACAGGTTTATTTCGCACAAATTCCTCTTGCAATATTAAAGATTCTGCAGTTTAAAAAACTGCAATAATATTCACTGACAATTCAGTGATCGCGCTGAATAAATCAATTTCCGTGAGCATTTCGTGTGTTAACGGTTTTTTCGTAACAAATACATAAACTCTCGCCGGTTTAAGATACTAATATAATACCGCTACCAAAATGCTCGCTTTCCGATCGGTTAATCGATCCGTGTACATATTTGATCGATACGGCTCCATTTTAAGATTATTGAAAATACATATTCTTGTGAAATAGCGCAATAATTTTAAATTGCGGTATTATATAATCGTTATACGGGTTTTTGCCGTGTACATCTGGACATCAGGTACAGATTAGTAATATTAAAGAAAAAGTCCATCCGCAGGTTAGCAGACATGGTGACCCCTGCGCGTGACCTCTGTAGGTGGGCCAATGGAAATTTTACTTTCATGTTACAGCTCAATCTATTTGCTGACGTATACAACACGCGCAGTAAACCGAAAATAGCCATAACGTGATGTACAGTGTTTTCAAAAACACATGCATGTCTGTCGAGTGTGTAACAAAATATGCCGGTGTGCAAAGGATATAATCCGTTTTATCATCCCTTTGGTCAAACATAGCGAGCTTTATTCGAATTTTCATATGCTTTGGTATTCGTTAATGTGCATCGAATACAGCCCCCGGGGCATTGTATTCGAAAGGAGCTGTATCCGGTGTTACAATGCATGAAAATTGCTCAATCAAAGGTTGTACAGGTCTTGATGTAGGAGATTCTAAATTTTATTTGTAAACATAAACTTAATTGCATTTCCGTCTGAGCGGTATTAAGGTTGGTTTAATCTGTTCAAGCTTGTACATCATCTGTCAAATATCTTTTACTGAAGCATAATAACATCTGTAGTAGAAGGGGGTTACATATTTTTATTGAAAGATACATCTAAGAGTAGCAGTACTGGAACATTAGATGATAGCGTTCAAACAATTTTGAAAAATAAAACACATCAACACTAGGTCTCTAGGTCACAATATAGCAAAACATTGTACACCAGGTCAATTCATAGATTATCAAGACAGTTGATCAGAATTGTGGTCTTGATTAAGCCTAGTTTTTATATGAAACTAATTTACTCTCGGTCAATAATTCAGTCACAAGTAAAGGAATAGAGAAGTTTGTTAGCGCTCTAGTCATCACGTGTTGAATTCAATCATGACAAAATATGTCAGATATTTTGTCTTGATTAACGAAAGTTAGAGTTCGAAATTAAGTCAAATGAGTCGAACATCTATATCACAAATTCAAATCATATTCAATTTTGTGAAAACTGGAAGCCACGGTGTATACCATTTCATTAGGAAAACTGTCAGAGTGTTAGGCCTGATGAACTCTTGCTCAAGTTTGAAAATGGATTACGTGGAATGTTAATCTATTTCGTCAGATGAAATCATTGAAAAACTTTTTGGACACTCGAGAGGCCCCATTTTGTACTCAACTATGATAAGACTTGGTTAGAATGTTTCTCTCGTTGTAACTAAACATATCATGTAACAACATTAAAAGTTATTTCATTGAACAAGTGTCAAACTATTTGCTTTGATGAACCCTAGGTCGCTTTGAGACGGAGTCACATTGAATTGAAATCTAGGTCACCCTGTCAATTCATATAAATAAATGTGAACACTTTAGAGGTTACAGTTTGTTCCGAGTCATACATACATTTTGTAATTATCATTATTTTTTGTGTGATGAACTCTCATGATATCCGTTTCAGTTGGTATTATTTTTGTTTTTATAACAAATAATAATAACGCAGTACTGATCTATCCCTTGTTGGTTCAAGTAATCTTGACTGTTTTGTTTTATTTCATGTTTGCTTTGACTATTCAGTTTGCATCATCGCATGGCATCAATTTCATCGAAGTCAGTGCAAAGGATAATATTCATATAGAGGAGGCTTTTCTTACCCTTGTATCAGATGTACTGTCCAACATAGAAAGTGAACAGGTGAGTTTAAATGATCCTTTAATTTGCATTTTCATAGATAATTTGATAAACATACACACTTTCTACTTTTATGGAGTAAAAATGCATAAATATTCACTGTACACTCGGCACAATTGTCTGACCGATAGTTCCGGAACATATACATTTAGTTAACCCGGTCTACATAGATAAATCATGCATTATGAGCTATATAACCGACGGAGATTCACACCAAAATAACATGAATGACGTCATATTTCCAATGTCTAGTGTGCTGGGTCATTTGTATTTGCACGTATAGCTCTCCGGAAAGATAAGTATACCCTGCATCCGGCAGATCTGTATATCAGTGCAGTGAAATTGAATTAAATGTAGCATATTACAATGTACATGGCAAAGTGAGTCGGAACATTAATGGAGGAAAACACATTTTGATTGATTTCTATTGCTACCAGTGGGTTTTGAACCGACATGAAGAGGCATGCAGCAAAGCGTCTTATTCCACTGCTCGGTCATTGTTTCAGCTTTAAACCTCCATTCGCATTAATATTATCAATATTATTTCAAAGTTTCCAACCGAGGCCTTCTGAAATTTTCCCATCCCTAAACATGATTTTGATCGTTAAGAGGTTGTTACATGCTATATATGTATTCATCATAAAAGTAATATAATATTGTTAAACTTATAGATAGAGTTAGTACGCAGAAGAAAATGGTCTAACATTAAAACATATAAAACCATATACATGTATATGATAATTATGTTTTATCATTCTTTAAGGTAAGTCGGTCCTATTGCGTTATTGGGTACATTAATTATATGCATTTATGTCGTATTTATGTCGCTTCTTCATGACAAAGTGTTAGCAAAACTGTTTATCATTTTTTGCAATATCATTGAAAATAAACTGTGCTTTATTTAAAACATCTCTTTTGTATTTATCAAATAACGTTAGGAATGTTTGGGGTGTGTATAACTGCACATTTTACCGGAAATTTCAGTGTTACGTTTAAGTGTAACAGGCTTGATAAGACTTTAAAAGGTTTGAAAAATATTGGAGATATACAAAAATGCTCGTTTTTTTTTCCAGCTTTTAAACCTCCGTTCGCATTGATATTACTAATATTAGTATAAAGTTTCCGACCTAGGCCTTCTGAAATTCTGCCTGATTTTGATCGTTAAGAGGTTGTTACAGGCTATATATGTATTCATCATAAAAATAATATAATATTGTTAAATTTATAAACAGAGTAATCACGCAGAAAAGAATGGATTAAAACAAAAGAACTATAAACCAATATACATGTACATGTACATGATAATTATGTTTTATCATTTTTTACATTCAGGCTAGACAAAGAGACACGAATATTGTCAGAAGAAAACTAAATCCGCTTGGGTCACGTATAGCCAAGGTAAGTCGGTCCTAAAAGCTTATGCGTTATTGGGTACATTAATTATATGCATTTATGTCGCTTCTTCATAACAATGTGTTAGCAAAACTGTTTCGTAGGAATGTTTTGTGTGTGTATACTGTAACTGCAAATTTTACCGGAAATTTAAGTGCTTCGTATTAGTGTAACAGTCTTAATAAGACTTTTAAAAGCTTGAAAAATATTGGAGATATACAAAAATAAAATATTGATTTCTATAGCCTATACATTTAAGTTTTAAAGAATTTAATTAACCATTGGAATTTTCCCGGCACTTGAAATAAGCAAATGGTGATATTACAGCATTTCACCAAAACTGTGCAAAAATTGCGAGTCTTCTTCATGCTTTATACCTAAGCATTGGTAGTTACAAAGCAATGCTGATTTCTCGGTATTTCTTGATTCATGTAACATTAAGTACAACCACCCTAAACTGTATTTGAAAAAGAAATCGGGCTGGATTTCCTTCTCTTGAAAATGTGTATGATTTGCATATAGATATTATACAGTTTGATCATGATGATACTTTTTAAGGCACAATTGTCACCATACTCTATGCCATGGTTAGGTTTATTCTACCAATTTTGCTGTCGTAGAATATGAGTATTTATATCTAGTGTTTTGGCTAAAATCTTTGAAAGGGCATTTATATCATATTTGACTGTTACACTGGTTGACGAAATTTGGTTGAATTTACATTAAACAAACCGACTTAGCTACAGTGAGCAAACATAAATTTTTTAAGGAAATCTACATCTGCAGGAGTAAAAAGGAGAGTTTGCAAAATAAGAAATTAAGAAGGAATAATTGATCGATGTTGTCGACTGTTTTGTTTCAGATGACCTTTCTGAACTACTCCTCAGATATCACGTAAAGTTTTTTCATACCCCCCACCAAAGAACTGTGCCAAAATATATAATTTGTTTCACTTTTTAAGTCGATATGCAACCATGGTCTTAAAGCTACGTTTGTTTCTTATAAGATAGTTATTCCGAATCCCATAGTAACATGAATCTTACTCTTCTAACAAACTATAGTTTTTTATAACTTCTATGCTTAAGTATAAAATTTGATGAAACTTTGTGAAAGTACTTGTTCCATTTCGATTAATTCGCAAGGAAAATTGGAATGATTAATTTGTTTAATGAATAAAATCCTGGTCTGATGTTAATCACTATTTTATCTCCAAACAATTTTATGTGTTAATAATAAAGAGTTCATTTATACTTACACTGCATACAATTCATATCAGCCCAAATGTAAGTCTAAATTGCATAAACTTATTCGCTTATTATAGTTTATGTACAAAGATAGATTCAATATTGAAATTAATAGTTTCATTTGACTTTCATCGAACCCCCAGAAGGTTGCCTGCCATGTGTAGTTGATCCCTACTGCTTTTGGGGATAGTGGGTGAAAGGTCAAGGTCTTTGAAACTCATTACCGCTAAAACGTTTGAGATTTATTTATCAACAACAGTCTTTAAACTTTGCAGATTGATTGCTAGTTCTGAGTAGATGATCCCTACTGTTATTAGGTCAGTGGATCAAATGTCAATGTCACAGTGACCTTAGTTAGAAATCACACAAAAGGTCAAGGTCACAGTGTTCTTCGTTAGCTTTTCTTTGAAGACACACTTAAGGTCAAGGGCACATTGACCTTCGTTAACTTTTCTTTGAAAACACACTACACGTCACAATTTTCATTTGACTTTCATCAGAAGGCTGCTTGCAACTTGTTTATGCCCCCTATTGATTTAAGGGTAACTGGGTCAAAAGTCAAGTTCACAGTGACCAGAACTTTAAAAATCGTCTCCGTTCAATATATTGAGATATACAGGCAAACCTGTGAACAAAGACCGCTGTTGGGAAGCTACAAATGTGGTCTTTGTTTGCAGGTGGTCTTAATTCACAGGTTTGTCTACTATATATCAATAGTGCACGATGATCTCCCTGCTGGTCTTTATTCACAGGATTGTCTCTATTCGGAGGTGGTTTTTAATACAGGTTTGACTGTATATCACCCACAGTCTTCAAACTGTAAAGGATGTAGGGTTTTACTGATAAGACAATCCCTACTTATTTTTGATGAATGGGTCAAATGTCAAGGTCACAGTGACCTCCGTTCGATTTTCCTAAATGATACTCTACAGGTCACCTTTTTTATTTGACTTTCATTAAACTTGTTCAGAAAACTGCAGGTAACCTGTACTTTGGAACTCATTTCGGCTAAATATTTTGAGATATCTTTATCAACAACAGTCTTCAAACTTCAAAGTTTGATCGGTCTTACTGAGTAGATGATCCCTACCATTTTTGTGGTCAGTAGGTCAAGGTCACAGTGAGTGTGGTCCATAGCTCAGCGGTTTGGGCGTTCGCAATCGGAACGGGATGTCATGGGTTCGACTCTCAGCCCGTGCACGAGGTGTGTCCTTGTTCATCGACGCAGTCCAGTTAGTCTAGTATGGGCTCTTGTTTTGCTTGAATGGTGATTTAATGGCAGATTGATTTTCTTTTTCAGATGTTTACCGGAAACACGTCATCCGGTAGGTATATTTGCAGTAATATTTTTGTCTGTAGCTTTATATGCCTTAACGCTTTCTTTTTAATGTTGTTATTTGAGATAGCATGTTTCCTCAAGTAAATGTCAATTACCATACTGAGCAGAACAAAGACAGAAGCGCGTAAGAGTTGATGTAAAGACATTTTATAGAAAGCTCAACCCTGAGAGAGGAGCACTAGACAACACTATATACAATGTGGATTCAGACGAGAAGAATTTTGAAGATTTAAATATAAAGCTCTAGGTAAAACAAATCACTCCAGGATGTTGTTGATATTGATTAAAGACGGATGATTTTAACATATTTATAATTATCAACTAAATACTGCTGCATACAAAATATCTAAACTATGTGCCCTGCTGCGAATTCAAGAATCCGATTTTCACTCTAAAAGAATTTGTAAAACAAGTGACCACCAGGGCGCAGTTAGTTTGGGCCCAAGGGCATAAGTTTAAGAAATTTTGTAAAGGTCCACTAGCATTGGTACATGTATATACCAATAATCTAAACTTTGTCCTAGCGGTTTTCAAGAAGAAGATTTTTGAAATTTTCACGCCACAAGTCAAGAGTGACGGCGCAGTCAATTTCCACCCCAGGGGCATAACTTCAATATTCTTGGTAGAGGTCCACTAAATATTGCTACAAATATCTATGCTGTGGGTCTTGTGATTTTCAAGAAGAACTTTTAAAAGTGTTCGTTGTGTAAGTCGATGTAAAAGAATGTCCTCAAGGACGGAGCCAGTTTCGAACAAAGGATTCTTATCTGAACATCCTTTGCACAATGATACATACCAAATATCTAAGCTTTAGCCTAGCAGTTCGTCAGAAGAAGATGTTTGAAGTTTATCCTTTTGCCAACCATGGCATACAGAGATCTGCATGGAATGTAATTCTTTCAACAACTCTGATAGAGGACCATGCAAATACCATCCTGTGAAGTTTGGTTGCATATGGAAAGGTGGTTTGGGGGAGTAATTGTTTGGATGAAACTGTGTACGACGGATGGACGATGGACACAGTATTATCACAATTGGTGAGCTAGCATCTGTCTGATGTTCAAATGCAAGTATCTAGAAAACTAAAAAGGACAGCTACATTTATACTTTGCACTTTTCATGCACATTTATATCCTGCGAAATTTCAGTTGCCACTTTCGCTTAAGTTCATTTTTACTCAGGCTTTCTTATCCTTCAACTGACTACGTGTAAATCTTACATTTTGTGACTTATTTTTTTTTTCGCTTTGGAATTGTCAAAAGACAACCCTTTTATTAGCACAGTATATTACAATATCAAAATCAACATATAGTAAGTGAAGTACATAAACAACGTATGGTGTAGATAATGTCCATATATTTAATGAGTATCATATATCAGCAAAACTTTGTAAATAGTTCTTTTAAAAAAGTTTTTTAAAAAGAGCTGTTTTCTGTTTTATTCTCAAAATAGGTTTGTGCAACCAATAGTTCATAGTATAGTTTTCTAGTCATATCATGGAATTTCTGTCGGCGGTCACTCATGAAATACGTTTTGGAGATACAATAAGCTATTAGACTAAGTAGTATATTGATACTTTGATACTCTATCACATCAATTTTATATCCTATAACTGTGTTTTCAAGATTTTTAAAGGATTTTGAAATACCACATTTTGTAAAAACATCCGATATCATAAGCCAAAAGTCCGAAAGATAGCTGCAGTCTAAGAAAAAGTGATCGTAGACTTCTACGTTATTGCAGTGGTAACATAACGGATTCGCGTTTATCTTCCAGGTGAAAAGATTAAGATTTGTAGCAATGATATTATTTACAAGTGTATACTTATTATTTATTTAGATATCTCAAATATTGTTCGATCGATCTCTTTTCAAGCTCATGTGATGTGCAAATGTTGGTGCATATTTACCTATTCAAAACTCAACATCATTTGGCAAGTTCATTTCAAAAATGTAAAAACATCAAGCAGTTTTCAACAACTGCATGTAAGCTTTTAAAATTGGGATACATATCTTATCTTATCTTATTAACTGTACATTTGTACAAGCAGTCTCCGTGGCGCAGTGGTAGCGCGTTCGCCTCAGGACCGAAGGGTCCCGGGTTCGATCCCTACCATCGCCATGTCGGCAGTGTCCTTAGGCAAGACACAATTAATTCCACATTGCCTCTCTCTCTTCGAGGTTGATTCCACCTGGAATGAGTCTCGAGAGCGATTAATAGAAGTTGTAAGAACTTGTTTCGCAATCGAAAATAAATAAATTAGTATAAACAAAAAAAAAAAAATAACATTAAAGTTGTCAACAGCGATGACCTCGAACTTATAAGGGCTTAAAATAAAACCATTTTATGAACTGAATACTTTCAGTTTCCATCACTGATTTTGATTTTGATTTGAAATTGCATGTACTCTAATAAATCAGGATATATTTTGTATAAAAGCTCCCTGAATTAGTCCATCTCATTCAGATATGTTTTACTGGCCGATTTCCTTCTAGACATTCTACATGCACTTGTTCAGTATTCAAGTAGTTAAAGTTAAACTTAATTTTCTTTTTTTACGTAGTCCCTGAAGAGATTGCAGAAGACCCTTATGCCTTAGAGCTGTACGAGAAAGCTTTGAGAGATGGTACCGACATAGACCGATCGATTCGAATTAATGTTGTTGGAAACTTCGGGCAAGGTAAAACGTCACTAGTGAGAAGGCTTCTAAAGCAGAAAACTGTGGACGTCGAGAGCACGGATGGCATAGTCATTAATCAATATATGTACCATCGTAGTGCTGACGGAAATCTGTCTTTCAAAAAAGTTGGGGGAAAAGATATATCCAATATCATTGCCCGACTCGTTTCAGTTGCTTTAAGATCAGAACATACTGAAGAGAAACAAGTTACATCATCAGTCTTATATCAAAGAGAAGGGGCAGTACACGCACTCAAACCTAAACCAACATCTGTAGAAATATCTGCAAATGACAGAGGTGAACAAACACAGGATAGTAAAACTGAGGTAACAAGAAGTCCTTTTGATAAAAACGTATGGTCTTTTGGCACTGATCTGGAATCTTCAAGTGAGGACAACAACATAAAAGTAACCATGTTGTCTAAGAAGGAAAGGGAATTATTTTCTAAAGAAGAAAGGGAATTATTTTCTAAAGAACTAAAGAAGAAAATGTCACAGAGCTCAAGCGAAGATATTCAGACAGTGTTCGATATATGGGATTTTGGAGGACAGCATGTATATTATGCGACGCATACATTATTTCACAGTAAACGTGCAATTTACTTACTAGTGATTGACCTGTCCAAGGGGCTGGACGAAGTGGTAGATGACAAGGAGTTTCCTGAAGAATCTAGTGGAAAATGTATGGAATATTTCCTTCATTTTTGGATGAACTCGATTCATTCATTTGTCGGCTCCGATGATGGTTCTGAACCAAAGGTTATCCTTGTTGGTACACACAAAGATAAAGTTGAAGGAAATGCGGAAGCCAAACGACAATACATTGAAAACTATTTCAATAAAGTAAGAACAGCTTTTGATGGTACAAGTCTGTTACGTCATTTTCATACAATGGATTTCGGCGTTGACAATACTGTCACCAATGATAAAGATATTGGAGCGTTACGTGATGCCATACTCACAATGGGAAATGAGCAGTCAAAACCAGTAGTAATACCGGCAAAATGGATTCATTTGGAAAAAGCACTTACTGATAGAAAACATGAGAAAATAGTTGCATTAGAATTTGTCCTTGCGATTGATGCAGAAAATGAGGTTTCAATAGGGGATTCAGAACAGATCAAGTTGTTTCTGCGATACCACCATAGTAAAGGAACATTTGTCTATTTTGAAGAGGAGCCCATATCAAAGCACGTTGTTCTCGACCCCCAATACCTAGTCGATGCTTTCAAATGCATTATTACAAGTGAACGCTTCTGCACACATGACCCTGCTATTAGGCCACTCTGGAAACGACTGATGACAGATGCAAGACTCGAACAGAGTTTGATTGACAGACAGTGGGGAAAGGATGCATATCAACAGTTTATGAAATACAAAGCCATACTGCTGGCGTTTCTTACAAGGCATCATATTATTTCTGAAGCGACAAACTACGACGAGACAGCACAGCAATCGGTGGGACTTGGTTGGTTTGTTGTTCCAAGCTTGTTAAAGGCACAAATACCACAAACAGAACTCTGTGAGTTCCTAACTGGGAAGAAACAGACCTCTCTACGCTTTGTGATGCTGTTTGATAACTCTGCGATAGTTCCTACAATATACCATCGTCTAATGGCGGCTCAGATTGGAAAGTGGTCAGTTACACAATTTAGAAGTAGAAACCTCATTTCCAAAGATCAATGCATATTTCGACTGAACGTTGATCTTGCAGGTATAACAGGAATGAGACACGATACGATTGAACTGACAGTTGTTAACCTGTGCCCATCATCAGATGTTAGTGGTGACCAGGCTGATATTTTCAGACGATTTTCTGAAGCGGTCGTCATCCACGAGTTTTCAAAGTTGCATAGAAATAAGGAGGATCGCTACAAGCCATACACCATACAGTACAGATGCAATCATCAGAGCCATGATGTTACTGGAAGCATAAATGTCATTGCCGCCGACACCCTTAACAAACAAACACTAGTCCCGTGTCCCGACTCGATGTCGCATGATATACAAGCGACTAAAGCAAAATCAGAGTGGACCAAAGACTTCAAAGAAAAAGTATTGGTTACAAATCCAGAGCTGTCTGACAAGGTACTTAGTCGAGTTTCTTGCTGTATAGGAAAGAACTGGCACTTGCTTGGATTAGAGCTTGGAGTCAGCCAGGTTCAAATAGAGCAAATAAATGAGAACCACCCAAATAGCGTTGCAATGAAGATATATTGCATGTTGAAAACCTGGTGTCTCAAGATGGAAGATTCTGCAGATATGAATGTTTTGGTACAGAAGATGCAAGAGCGTACGGATGTTTCCACTGACTGGGATGAAATAAGAAACATTGTCGATGGGATGAAATGAATACAATTTACTGTGAATGTTATTGATGACAAACAACTGTATAAACGTTCTGCATTAGTAAAACTTAAAAAAAATAATATGAAATAAAAATAAAATGCCGTGCTGAAGACACACGTGCATGGCCATGATAAAGTCGTTCGAAATGTTGCTTACGCAATTGCAATAGACCCTCAGTGATACAATTCTCGTTAGCAAGCAATCACAAAAGTTTATTATCAGAAAAAGAGTAGGAATTCAGATCTTTATATTAGTCATTGTTGTTCGCAAGGTACAGATAGAACAAAGAATGTATAATGTTAGTGTGTTCCTTTACGGGATTTTATCCGGCTTCAAAAATGAGACCAAAGTGCCATTTTACGAGCGTTTTGTATCGTCCTGTGGTAACGCTTATGATGACAACGTGATTCAGTATGTAGCACATATATAAACGTTATTAACTACACGATACTTATTTATTTGATTCTGATGTTGCGATGTTGTATCAGACCAGTGAGGTTCGCTACCTATGAATATTCTTTTGTTTCTGTCCAGCACTTGAGTAAAAGTGAAACAACCTGAATTTTATTTAATTGCAAATTAAAATGAGCTATAAACATTGAAATAGACCTATGAAGAACAACGCTTTCAACAGACAGACAAACGAAAGGTACATACATGTACTCCAATTTGATTGGACCGATAACATTAATCCTATCCTTGGGAAGGAGGTTTTGCTTTAGAGTGATATACCGGTGACATATAGTAACTGAACATCTTGTCGGCCAAAAGCCAAGACGATTTACATGATATGTGCAAATTACCTAGAGAACTATTTTTCCAACACAGAAAAACCGAGAGTAATACTTCATTTACTCCTTCAAGACAGGTGACGAATAGTTTTGACTGTTAGCTCAACGAGGTATTAAATAAGTGATTTATAGCATAACATCAGAATATTATTTCAAAGGTATATCTATTTTGTTTAGTTCAGACTATAAGAGAGATCGCAACATAAACACAGTATATCTATTAAGAGGACGAAACACGGATGATGCGGACCAGGACGTGATAATTGGCCAGAAAGGATCGTAACGACAAAAGGGCAAACTCCTCACAGCGACTAGATTGGACGAGCTTCCGCTCTCGAATCACTGCCTTCACAAGATGCCACGTAGTGATGGAAAATGTTAGGAGACAGCATGTAAACAGTCATATTAAAATTACTATTTTGACTTAACTTTTTTGTATTTGACCTTTTGACAGTCAAGTACTTTATAATATTAACATTATCAAATTCAAATTTGTACTTTTGAAACGGTTTGTGATGACAGTGGGTGCTGTATACTGTAAGGGGAAGTAACCGCTGCGGGGAGTTTGGCACAAGGGGTTTAGCCCGAGTGCTATTATGCGACTGAGTCCCAATTATACGTCCCGGCCCGTTAACGTCTATAATACATATATCTCCCGCTTTTATTTAGTATTCTTATCTGATACGACAGTCGATGCTATGTGCAAAAGTAACTGATTCTAGAAAAAGATAGTAATGCACCCATCATGCTCGTTTAGTGATAATAATTTAAAGTTGTTGTTTTTCCTTACTACATAGCCTTTCCTAAACGTTTAATCGTCACGCGTCGTCTTTTTCCCAGTGTAAACGATATGTTTACTTTCGATAAACTCGAGTGTACCTTGTAACACCGATTTTTTAATTGCCCATCGGTTCGTTTTAATGATCTCTTCTGATAGCGATTATCGGCGGCGGTCATTGTAATAAAAAAAATGACGTCGTTTGTAGCCGTTGACGTCGCGTGTCCATTTTCAGATGGTCGATTATCGTGTAATTGGCCCTCACGCGCTGGCAGATAATTTTATAATGCCATGACTGTAAAGATATTCATCATAATACTATACAAATGTGGTACTATATATCTATATAGTTACATATGTATTAACTTCTATTCTTGAACATGTTTGGCGAAATATTACCGGGAACGAGTTGAATTGTCAGAAACAATGAGTTCCAAGTAACACTTTGCCATACAAGTTCAATAACCATTTTATTACATGTATATACATTGTACTTTCAAATTGAATATGAATACAATGCTATTCTGCTATTAATCAACAAAAATAAATGAATCACGGAATTTGGAAGGAAACTAATGTACTATTTAGTATTAGTATTGTACCATGTACATTTTCTTTATCGCGTGTGATTTTTTCGTTAATTGTTTGTTGTTTACTTGGTGACTTTATTTATTAATGGAAACTGTTACGCCATTTATACGGGGATTCTAGCATGATTCACGGTTATGTCTCTATGAAAAAGAGTATAACAATTCTGTTCTATTATCCAATCAACAACGCAGGTAACGATATGCCGTCAATATGTCGTCATATTGTGCCGAAATATCTGCGTAGAAAATAAGGCTTTGCATTTATTAACTTTTTGTAATATCTTGTCATGTTAGAATCGAAATAACGTCCTTTTCAGCGTTGTTATCGTCTAATAAACAACTCTTTGTTGTCCTTATGCGCAGTTATAAATTACTGCGCATTAGACCCAAAGTCATTGTTTATTAGATGGCTACTGCATATATCTATAGCAAAACAATGTGCTGTATTTCTGATAAATTGCACTGTATATGGGGGCGAAACATAACTGTGATCTATCTATAATAGAGAACATGATTTATTTACAATAGACAACAGTTACAATAGCGCAACAGCGCAAATGTGCCATTATACACTATAGATTTAGTACTGTTGATTCAAATAATTACGTCATTTCTCTGAGCCTCTCGAAATAGTGTAATTATATAATATTCTTTTCGCAAGCAGTACTCTTTCTATTACATACCTTGAAACTAAAATATAGCTCTAGTCGCTAAGAGGGGTGAAACTTCCAAAGAATCATAATGTTTAATTACTGTTGTTAAAATATGTTTTGCTGTGATTACTTAAACCTTTTATAGTCTTCTCACATTCGACATTTAATGAGCAATGAAAAACAAGTCTCATTCACTCTTACTGTTTTCATTTTCCAATATAAATGATAAAAATATTGGTGAAATGACAGCAGAAAAGTTTTGATTATTCAAGAAACAGAATGCTGCACAAACAGTGTGCTTGGGTTATGTCATCAAGAAGAAAGATGTATGACTGTAAAAGCACTGCCGTAGTGGTTACCCACAATGCCCCGAACGAAAGTTACACAAGTCAGCATACTTACGCGGAAAGTAATTTCAGTTGCTATCCGTCATTTTGTTTTGAAAGACGCAAGACTTTACTAACTTATACAGATTTGTACTTTTAAATGTGAATAAATCATTTTGATTCCTAAAAATGTATTCTCTTGAAAATCGTCATTTTTTTCTCAATCAATACCCCGTTAATATACATACCAATAACTGTTTTAACCACGGCCGTTACTGCATGCTCTAAAACCATTTTAACAATGAAACTCGTTTTCCATTTACATGAAAATTATTATTGTTTCTTTTTCGGCGCAGCCGTATTTAGCTCGCTTTCGACAGGAAGCTGGTAAGCTTTCAACTACCAAGAATGTATAACATTTTTGGAGCATCCAAAACAAATGTAAACATTTTGCGATTAATCGTTAGTTGCCTTTTTGAGACTTATAGTTGTCATCTTAAAACAATAAGTTCACGCGTAAAGTCAGACAGGTGTTATTATCTTTTAATAGGTGTTTTTTTTGCTCGCCGAGGCAATCACTATACAATGTATTTTACTCAAGAGGTCTTTTTCCGGTCACAAACTTCTTTGCATAAATTAATTCGGCCATGTTGAAGCTACAGGAAATGCAGCTCTAGCTTAACTAGTTCGAATTACACGCAAATATGCGCATTGAAAAAATTACACCATTCCATCTGCAAAATTAATGTCATGCGCATTGATATCATCGTGATGACCTTTGAGTCAAAGAAATTGAAACAGAAAACCCCCTGAAAATGAGAAATGAGAAATTAAGAACAAACAGGGCATGATTCCAACTAACTCTATGTACATGTAGTAGGACGTCTACTTTCCGCCTTGGTTGATTTGTATTCGATATTTTGGGCAAAAACTGACAATTTTGTATTAATAATGAGGGATTTTCCGAACTTTTTACATATGGCAGTTGTGGAAAACATGAAATTTTTATTGTTTGAATTGATGAACAAGACTAAAATTTTTTTCCCCTGGTTCATAAGCTCCGATAGGTGTGGCAGTTTGGTATCTCACGAAGTTTTCTTTCCTAATAAAGAAGCGCGTAATTGCCATTTAACCTTGGGTACAGCCAGCATAAGACGTTTATATTTATAAAGAAAGTATTAAAGGCTCTATAACCTGTTTTTATAATTATGAAATGTATTTTTATATGATCACATTGTAAATGAATTACATATGCATGTTTGATATTGAAGTTTAGTACTAAGAGGGTACTATTGGTGTTACATAAGTGTATGGTACATTATGTACTGTATATTGAAGTAAACTTATATGTTAAGGGTTTTTGACTTTTGTACTCAGATAAACAGTCGGTCTGTCGGTACCCATAAGGCTTATACCAAATATAATTTGTGTTTTTTATTTCTTTTCCTGTGTAAGCTATCGGAGGTGTTGTTCATAAGGAAAATGTATTTTCCGGTAAACAACATGATCGTGTATACTCGGCAGTCTCCGTAAAACTTCGGAGAATGAGTTCCATCGAAAATCGTTGAGGTGATCCGATTGACATGAACTATTAACCTTAGCAAAAACGTTTACAAATAGACCGGTTATTGAATGAGATACCGTCAGGGTGGTACGGTGGACGAGTTGGTTACGCTCTGGACTACCTATCCGGAGGTCCCCGGTTCGAATCCGGGCCGGGGAACTGGAAATTTCAGAAACGCTTTTCAGTGTTTCCCACCCATCTAAAGATGAACTGGTTGGAAACCCAGAGGTAGTCTCGCGTATATCGGCATGTAAACAAGAACCAAGGGGTCTATTCATAAAAAATATAGGGTCTGGTACCCGGATCCCCTTGCATCTGTATATGTCTCTCTACAGGTCGTACCGTATATACCTTGAAAAGGGATGGCGGACCATAAGCGCACCAAACAAACAAACTACGGTCTACTGTTTCAAAAGTGCCTGGAAGCAGTTTTAGAATAGCTATTTCTAAGTTTTTTCCTTTTTGTTGCCATAGTAACCAGAGTTCTACATGAAATAGAATTCTTCTTTGATCTATTTGGTAGAGCTCTATGCAAGGAACACCCCTGCCAAGTTTCATCTACATTCGTCCAGTGGTTTCAGAGATGTTGTTTGAAGCAAACAATTGACGGACGGACGGACGGACGGACGCCCGACACTTCTTTAAAAAGCTCTCAGTGAGTTTAAAATGCATTCTTTCTAAATCTGTTTCGTTTCTTTGTTCTTTAGTATTTAGCACTTTCTGTCAATGAGTTAGTTTTGCTGTATTAAGGATACTTGTTTATATGGTGGTGTGGTGGCCGAGTGGCTAACGCTCTGGACTACCAATCCGGAGGTCCCCGGTTCGGCTCTCGGCCGGGGCACTGGATATTTCATAAACACTTTTCAGTGTTTCCCACCTATCTGAGATGAACTGGTTAGACACCCAGAAGTAGTCTCGCGTGTATCGGTGCTATACGCTAAAAGTTGCACCGACTATCTTTCTTAAAGGTAGTTCTTGATTAATTAAGTAAAGTAGTTCGGTTGTGCTTTCAACAAAACTAGTTATATCCAATTATTTCGCCATGGTAAACATAGTCATAGAAAACGGATTTCAACGAAGGTTTCAATTGGAATCGTAAACAGCTTACATTTGGCATGGTGACGAACACTAAGGAAATAAAACAGAGCGCCATTATCGGAATCTAGGGTATAGTAACATATCGGCTATTCTTTAATACTTTATTAATGTACAGTTGTTTCCTGTTTAAAAAAGTGTCAGTCGTCTAACACACGCTACAGGCAGATATTATAATAGCAACTGATTTAGTTTTAAAACACACTAACTAGTGAGTGCAGCAGGCAAAATCTAAAACGCTCACCATTCACTGGCAAAGCTTACACCTCCGTGACGCAGTGGTTAGAGTCTCCGACTTGAAACATTCTCGTTGCGTAAATGGTTTCAGACCTACTAAAAACCATGTCTCTTTATGTGATAAAGTTGGAACTTTATAACGGAGGATTATTGCTACGTTTTCAGTAACCTTTGGATCAAAAATAGAAACAGTTTCTTTTTAATCTTAACTTCTAGATGGTTTTATATTCACACCGGTAAGAGCCGATAGAGCTCAAGCGCCTAGGTATAGTAAACCTGTATGACGGTACGCGGGTTTGTATGAAGAATCGCATTATGTACGGTTACGGCTATACTTATCGGCAAAAGAAATGCAACTTTACCTTTGCACTGAAACGTTATGCATCCGATTAGACGGAGGCCGGTACTGTGGGATAGCCATTCGGTCACAAATTCATCGCAGTTTTTGATAACTTACAAGGGCGGCAGTCTGAAAGGGAGCTCTACTACTTGCTCGATTTCATGAAAAATTGTGTGCTTTAACTTTTTCTATAAATGAGAACTAATTGAAAAGGTTGCGTTTACTTTGCCTTTTAGTATATTAACAACACGAATTAGCAGTATTAAACTGCGATGAATTTTGAGTCAGCTAGCTTTTGTAGATTTTAATTTGGTAGACTATTAATTTAACAATAGTTTATAATCCGTTTGATTTCACAACTGGTCATAGTCATGTTAATGAACTCATATTTGTCAAAATAATGACTTAGCAATACATATAGTAAATCACACAGAATATTGTGTAAATACAGAGTATTGATAAAGTGATCTTTAAGATATCAGAACTTCAATGAAATATGTTCGAAGAAAATGACAGATGCGTAAACTCAACGTCGCGAATAGCCGAATTTGATTTATCTCTGAATTTCATGCCACAATGAATAAAAAAAGAATAATTCGATAAAAATGATTGTTCTCTGACATACAGTGACATCCACAGCGCAGTTGCGAAGAAATAGTGTAGCCCATTATTTGTTTATGAGAAACAGCGTGATTGTTAATAATTTAAGCAAATTGCACGGGGAACTCGAGATGTAAAGTCTATTATTTCAAGAGCATAATACAGCATACATTTTATACATGTACCAATTCTAAATGAAAGAAACGGTAAAGGTCGCGATTTGTAGACTTAACAGAAGGTGTTTCAATTGTTTACATTTGATTTCAGGTTTAAGGCTGCTCGCTCTCAGTTGCCTTGAAAAAGATAAAATTTTCAAAAATGACATATTAATACATCAACATAAAACTAAAGGCTAGAATCAACAATTGAAGTGAAAATCTAGGTAGAAATTTGCAAAAATCGATTGAAAATGCTGGCACCGCTACATTATATGTTTATATTGGAATTTTAAAGCGTTTGCAACGCTTTTTTATTTGGTAGCGTATTCTTTCAAATCTTCAGATATACTTTGCAGGAATGTATACTGGTATACTTTTTATATGACTATATGTTTTAAAATATATTATTTTCGTACAGTTTGAAGAACTTAATTTTTTTTACAAAAACATGTACCAAAATCTGAGAGCGAGCAGCTTTAACAACACCCTAGGTCAGTCAAAGACCTACCAAGACAGCCAGAAGGTGTCGCGACAACACAAGACTAACAAATCAACTCGTAAACTGACATTTACGTAACTGGAACATTCAAGTCAAAAGCATCCGCTTTATTTTATGAAGGGAGCACATTAAATTGTACATCAGTATAAATACGACATGACGATAATCTTATTTTCAATGAGGCCTTCAATAGAACTAACGACATTCATATACACACGCACAGAAAATGCAAGATTGAAAAAAAGCAGATCTAAATCCATAATCTTAATAAAAAATAGTACTGACGACAAACCCAATTTATTTGTAATATTCGTGTACAAAACTTCTGTCCGAAATGTTCTCAGTCAAGTGTATGCATTCCACAAATATCATCATTGAGTCAATGTTGTTAATATTCATGAACAAATGTAATTATGACTTGTATCGTCTTTAATGTTAGCGGGGCAAACACCGGGAACCAACACGCAGGCGCCACTGTATAAAGTATAGTTCTTATTTCTGTAGCAAAACGTGAACATGTACCTCACTTATACGACGTATGTTTAGCAAACATTATTCATAGAAGTTGTATTGCTGGATATTGTAAATTTATACATGTCTAATTTGAATTAAACAGTACTGAACCTACAGAGAAAATCTGCTATGATTGTTTAAATATAGTTTTCGCACGGGGGATCCGCCCCTGTTGCTACGCGATTAGAAATGTAATTGTTTGTTTCCTTGCATCAACAAAAAAATAGGTGCATTTAAGAGATAACCAAACCCTCCTTAGTAATCTTTAATTAATTAAAATTATTTGGAAGCAAGAAGGCGCTTGCAGACATAGAATATTACAAGACGGGCCACTCTTGAAAGGTTAATTATACACATTTAAGTAACATTATGCGCTCTGTATGTACATGTTTTGTAAACAGTATAGGAAACGTCCGTGATCTGATGAAATATTTCTAAGCGTTATTCCATGATTGTCATATACTGTGTCAAATGATAGTGTTGCTATGATATATACACAAACTTTATCTTTTATTATTGTGAAAATAAAATCATGCGCAGAAATAGTTTTGCCTTAAATACTGCCTTTTTAGAGACGACTCTTTGAACTTTCCAAGGGAGGTCCATTAATACATGTTATAATGTACAGAGCAAAAGTAATATTTTACAATGAATGTCAACGTGTTAAATACATGTAAATATATATAAGAGTCTACACATGATCATTAAACTGTTAACTCACAGGATAACATTAGTTTTTTATTTGTCCTTAAGTATCCTGTCTCTCAACTAAACATGTAACATGGATCTTTGACCATCTGAAACAAAGATTCATGTATAAATGGGCCCAATGTTAAAAGTACCACAGGGACATAGTAACATATGTAGTATAGCTGTATTTCATATTCCCATATTACAAAAGAACAGGGTTAACATACTTAGGAATTATAAATCTAATCAATCATATTCAGAGTTAGATTTGCTTTGTTGCTATTTTAACTATATTGCAGATATTATTGAAATGCATTATGGTGTCAAAGTTCTGGGGACACCTTTGATAAAAATCAGGGTGGTTCTTTAGTAGGTCGGGTTCAGGCGTGCAGTCCACATACATTCAATGGAACCACAGGCCACATTAACAGATGATGCTGGTGTCTTTTTCATCAAAACAGTCTACACTTTCCACAGGGATAACTGTTTGTATTTGAAGTCACAGCCAACGGTTATGTTTTGCTAGTCACCCAAGAACTGTTTTGCAATAAATTCTTACCAAAGACAGTGGTACAAAGAGAATAGGAGAGTCACTCAGAGTATTGACCGAGCTTTCGCAATGACCAAAATCAAAATGAAGGCTGATAGTTTTGACAGGCTGAGTGTCCCAGTAAAAAAGTCGCATTTAGTAATCAAAACAATTTTACATTTCACAAACCTTGTATAAATTCAGCTGTTTATATTGCATGTACTATTAGATAGAGCTTTAAAGGGCTTAGCTGATTGAAAATTATATCAAGTAGTAGTGATGCAGTACAACACACAACTACAATATCATTCAGTATACAGTTCTGTAAAGTACTACACGACTATACAGTACTACACTATGATAAGTTCTACAGTATGATGAGTACTACTCTAACAGTGTACTACAGTACCTTTGAGTACCACAGTACTGTGAGTGTTATAAAGAGTATACTTTACTTTTTAGTAGGTACCGTGCAGTAGTATAGATAATTACATTGATATAGAATATTAATGCAATGCAACATGCTTACTATACAGTTCCATATAACACTGCATATGTTAAGAACACTACAGTACTTCCAGTACCACAGAGCACCACAGTATTGTATACAGTACTACCATACTAAAGAGTACATGAACCTTAACTCTGGCTAACCCAACAATAGATTCATCCTTTGATTGAATAAGGTTCGTTTACTATTTTTCATTTAACTTGTGTACAGTTACAATTTTATGTAAATGAATTGAAATTTGTTAAGTTTTCCTTTGCAAGAACGTGTGCGCTGTTCAACCGAAAACACAGGTTTCGGGGAGCATCCATCAGGGTTACCGACGCTCTTGTTTGAATGGATCTTTATCAAGCAGCTGCCTGCTAAGACAGTCTGCTCATGACTGGTTGTTATGCACAGGCTTGACAGCAAACATGGTCTTAGTGAGACATGTTCTTAATATTTATAAGTTAGCAGATGTATGATTGATTTTGTTTCATATGTAATCATTTTAAATATTATAATCTTGCCATAGTTAAGCCACATGACAGCTGCGTATCAATAGGTTACCTTTTATGATATGGTAGTGTTAAAGATCCAGATCCAGAGTGGACCAAATTAATTATCTCCTTTGTTGTTTTCTCCAGAGTATAACTGCAAAGTTACTGATGGGTATTTATTCAAATTGTGTGCAAAGATTGAGGACATCGTTAGAATTTGTGATATCAAAGAATAATTGTTTCTTGCCATTTTTTAAATTATCTCTCTTACTATAAAATAAATTTTATCTTGTACACAGCTATTTACTGAAATGAATTTTACTCAAACTTCAAATTGTAAAGCTACCTCGCCTACTTTTTAATAATCTCCCTTTCTTAAATTTTATTGTTCAGGGTATAATTTTAAGTGTATTTAGGCTGCATACAAATAAACGGGCATTTAGGGGAAGTACAGTTATTGGTAGGGGACTATGTACATTTTGTATTCATATTTCTGAAGCAATAGTATTCAAACTTGGATACAATGTATATTTTGTACTCAGGTGCGCAGTATAGTGCCACCATTGCACTCTTGTTACCATTTCAGTGCTCAAACTCTAACTCCAGTGCTTTTAGTTCTTTGATCTGAAAAAAGTCGCGTTTAACACTAGTTCAAGTGACGTTTCTTCTCAAGTCTAGGGTAACGACTCCGGTGAGTTCTGCGCTTACAATTAGTCTAATAACTCCTGTTTCAAAATGAAAAGAATAACCTTAGAAATAACAGAAATATTACGAAACGATTCTTCCATATTTCACATAGATTTCAATTTGAATCTTTCATATTTCAGAGTAGCGACACAAGCATTTCTAGCACTCTTGTTAATTACTGACAGTTACAGGACGTGCAAAGCATGCTGTTATAACAAAATTATCGGTAAATCTTATTTATACTAGCGCGCCGTGTCGTCTTACAACTTTTTCAATATATTTGCTAGGGGTAAAATATCTTAGGTAAACGGTTTGTTTCAACAGTAGTGGCATAGTCAATAACAAAATGGCGAAGAATAACGAATTTGATCTTATTATCGTAGGGGACGCTCTGGTTGGGAAGACAGCTTTAATTCACAGATTTATGGACGATCCATTTCCCACTAGCTCAGAGGCAGCTATTGGTATGTTTTGTATTGTTAAACATTTTATTTAAAATTTTAAAAGATAGAAAATGTGATTTAAGTACAAGTTTAACGCTTTTTGGGGTATATTGAGCTATCTTTATATATGGGTAATATCTACACTCGCGGTAAACATTGGACAAACATAAAATAATGGTGGACTTTTCCGACCAAATGTTTATGTCTGCTGTATAGGCTAGTAATGTCTTAAAATATAACAAATCATATAAGAAGTCATAGGTATGGAAACAGATTTTTGTTTTCGTTAAAATTGTTGAAAATGTTTAAACCTTGATAGGTAGACTCGCTAAAAGTAAAAAAACAAAAACAAATATTGTGCAGTAAAGTATCCAGCCGGTTACAGTGCGAGAACGGTTGTAAATATTGGATTTGTTTTAAGGGGAGATACTTCAAACAGGTTTTAACCACTTTTTGTGCCGCCCTTTCGGAGAAAGTGCGAAACATAGGGATAGCTTTGCCCGTCCGTCGGTCCATCACAAAAACTTAACGTAGTCTATAACTTTGCCATTTCTTAAGATTTCTTCATTTAACTTTCAAATTGCATTGCTTATGACAAAAGGGTCATGATGCTGCCAAATTCTGTAGGTGAAGGTCATACTTGACAGAGTTATGCCCCTTTTCGTACTTAGATTTTGGCTAATTTCAGTACGTAGTTAGTTCATAATTATCTATCAGCGTAAAATGATGTTACCTCCAAACTAATCTTGATTATGAGTGTAGAGTAATTATACTTTCTCGACAAGTGAATAACGGTCAAATATTCGATTATCATCTTTTACAAGAAAAACAAGGATTAAGTTTGTTTTCTTGATGCACATGTCAAAAGACGGGTGCGATTTCGTAGTTCTGAATTTCGAATTGACTCCTAGAAGCACTTCTGAAGCGTTCGATTAAGCCTTTTTGCTTCTCGGAATTAATTCCGTCTATTCCGGAAGACGGTTCGATTTGGTAGTTCTGAATTGAGAATTGATTCCTAGAAGCACTTCTGATGCGTTCGATTAAACCTTTTTACATCTCGAAATTAATTTCTTTAATTCCGTATTTAAAGCAGAATTTCTGAAGTCACGTGTAGGCATGTGGAAACGGAATTGTGTACATATTTTCATATTATTAGATTGATACATTTTATCACTAGTGCTGTAATCTTTAAAAACAGTTTTGACCTTTTTAATTATCTTGTTTCTGAAGACCTTAACTTATTCCGAAACAAGAATCGTTCGATTCAGAATCAGTTCTGTCATATGACATTCTTATTCTAGAAGCACCAATTCGCACGTGTCTACAGTACGGACTTATCACAGTAAGCTGTTATGGGTTTGCGTCACGATCAGGGTGTTTTTTCACCCAGTGACAATAGACGCCTTCTTACTGCATAAAGATAAAACATTTTTACTATGATTTTTACTATTAAATCTAGCTTCCTATCCCTTTCATACACTCAAAATCTCGCCGACCATCTTTTCTAAAGATAGTCCTTGTTTAAATCGGCAGTAGATTACCCGTCACAAAATAAAACAATCGGAATGTCTACATTTTTGTATATCCTTTAGTAGTGATTTAACCTGTTATGTTTGAAGTGCATTTGTATGAACATTCAATACTGTATATGCTATTCTTTAGAGAACATGTTTATCGATATTGACATACCATGGCGTGACAAACGTTGCAATGTTCAATGGCTAATACATAAGTTCAATTAAAAATAAAGGAACTGAAACAAGGAAAATATTTGTTCTATGATTGCGATATATATTTATCTAATAAATAAAATATGTGGACTAAAATAATAGTTGTTCTGTAAGAAATACATGTATTCATAAAAATATTTATGAACTTACCTGGGAATGTTCGATATAAATGGCGTATAAAATATTCATTGCTAAAACAAATAATATGGTGTATAAGTTTAGTTTTTAAAAAAGCTAGAAAGCGGTTCGCTGAGTTTTTGCTAGGAAAATGTATCAATGTGTGCTGTTATATAGATTAATTCAAGACCAAGTTCGGATTTATACAAATGCCCACAATAACTATAGGATAATTCAAAGATTTAAAGATAAGGTCCAAATAATTAATAACAAATGTGAATAGTTCACCATTTAGGGAACAGTAATGATCCTAGGATGTTTAACTCCTGTCAAAGTATACACTCCAAAAATTGGTATCTATACTTTTAAGAGAAAACATTACAAAGGGAGATTATTTATCAAAACAAGACAAACCAGAGTTATTCCTCTGTGTTCTAACACAATGTTTCGCAGAAAATGTATACAAAGTTTTACTAGAACACATTACTTAGAACTTGCCAATACCCCAGTATGACTCCCATGCGTACAGGTAAAGTTAGAGAGATTTCTTTTACCTGACCGCAATACGCAGTCAGTTGTGTCCAAATATTATGTTTTTTTGCTAAAAATTGTGTAAAATGTCAGTACCCAAAGACAGGTGTGCGAGCGTACAGCGCGGGCATGTGTTGCCAGCGTAATTTGGTGCTTGAACCATTTTCCCCGGAGGTTTCTTTATTTGGTCTAATAAACATTGTTGGAGATGGAAGAGAGTGCGGGCTCCAAAGGTGTAAAAGAAAGCTATTTATAAAAAGTCGACAAAGTATTCAATGTATAATTTAGTATAATCGTTGACTGAGTCTTACTTTACAAAAGCTTATTTCTCTTTTTCCTTGTATGTTTTTCGCATAATTAATGGTAACACCCGTTCTAACGTTCGGCGTTTATTGACAGAAAATATCCGAGAGTTGTCTCCCCTAAAAATTAAAACGCCATGGGCGTTCGGTTTGTAAGGCCTGTTTTTACTGGTCTATTTGAATATACAAATCAGTGTTTATCTTTGGTCTCCGGCTTTATGCGTTGAATGCAACGAAGACGCCGGAAGCCATTTGTTCTGGGTGTTTGGACATGTTTGCAGTTTTAGATTGTTTTATAGTAAAATCCTTTCGTAATACCGGCTCGCTATGGCGAGCCGGCATAATTAACATGCTGGAATCATGCAACATATTAACTTAACGTTTATTTCATTGGATATGACAAATATATCAAATAGTACTATAACTACAGTATACTACTGATACCACACAACCTACAGTTTACTACAAATACTATAGTATTCTATAGTATGTACAGACAGTATTCTACAGTATGTACAGACGGTATTCTACAGTATGTACAGACAGTATTCGACAGTATGTACAGACAGTATTCTACAGTATGTACAGACAGTATTCTACAGTATGTACATACAGTATTCTACAGTATGTACACACAGTATTCTACAGTATGTACACACAGTATTCTACAGTATGTACAGACAGTATTCTATAGTATGTACAGACAGTATTCTACAGTATGTACAGACAGTATTCTACAGTATGTACACACAGTATTCTACAGTATGTACAGACAGTATACTACAGATACAACAGTATATGACCAATGACATTCTGGTCACTATATCATTTAGGCAATTTACAGAATTTGTAATTTTTCCAACAGCGGCCCCTGTAAGCGGTGGACTGGTACCATTTTCTATTTTTAGAAAGAGGGCAATGTCAGGATGCCAAAGAGCAAGTTTCGTGACATTTCGACTATAGTTAAAAATGTAAATAAGTAAATCAATGATGCTAATTATACCACATAAAAACATACAATGTAAATATTTTATTAAACTTAAATGTTTTTACATGGGATATATTTTAAGTCCATAAATATTTTTAATAAATAAATATATTACTTATAGAACATGTAGAACAAATGTTTTCTTTTAAGTCCATATATATTTTAATGAATAAATGTATTACTTATAGAACATATTTTTCTTTTTAGTCATATATACAGTAGCCAGTCTCTACATGCCCCGCTCAATATATATGCATTTTGTAATTGAAAAATCAATCCAGTGCTCATCGGATGATAATGCAGTGCAGTGGCGGTTCCAAAACAAAGTGGGAGTTAAGTCCCTTTGCGTTAAAAGGTGTAGTGCAGTGGCGGTTCCAAAACAAAGTGGGAGTGTCCCTTTGCGTTAAAAGGTGTAGTGCAGTGGCGGTTCCAAAACAAAGTGGGAGTTAAGTCCCTTTGCGTTAAAAGGTGTAGTGCAGTGGCGGTTCCAAAACAAAGTGGGAGTTAAGTCCCTTTGCGTTAAAAGGTGTAGTGCAGTGGCGGTTCCAAAACAAAGTGGGAGTTAAGTCCCTTTGCGTTAAAAGGTGTAGTGCAGTAGCGGTTCCAAAACAAAGTGGGAGTTAAGTCCCTTTGCGTTAAAAGGTGTAGTGCAGTGGCGGTTCCAAAACAAAGTGGGAGTTAAGTCCCTTTGCGTTAAAAGGTGTAGTGCAGTGGCGGTTCCAAAACAAAGTGGGAGTTAAGTCCCTTTGCGTTAAAAGGTGTAGTGCATTATTACCAAGCAAAGCAAAATTTAATTATTTCAGGAAAAAAGTCACTGTATTATAAACCTTAGAATTCACGAACTATAAGCACAGCTTCAATCATTTCAAAAGCACTGTGTCGTAACGTACTATCTAAATGTAATCCATAAATATAAGCTCGAAAATTAGGATCCCTCTTTTCCAAAACATTACATGTCATGATACAGAACAAAGGCTGTACTCGACAAAAAGCTTAGACTGGAGGTTTTCTGTGCTTAACTCAAGACTTTACTTTCAAAACGGGCAGTATTGTACACAATATCGAATGATGACGAAGTTTACCAAACCAGCGTAGGTCCTATCGTGTATGTGCTTCAAATATCAATAACATTGCTTCAAACAATGTTTTAATTTCCTTTTTTGAATTAACAGACATACTATTAAACCAGTCAATCTTGAGCACATGTGCACGTTTTGAGGCACTAACATAACCACAAACACGAGAAGGGTATCAATGACGTGTAGTACCGTAGTTTTCGGACAATAGGCCGCGGCCCATACGTATAAAAAGATGAATTTTCGTACATGCGGCCTATGCGGCGAAGCGGCCAATAGGACCGTTTTATTTTTTTAATTGTAGTTTGAAGCGGACTATACGACGTCTCTATTGTTTAAATTGGTATGTTGAGTGGGAAGTTTAAGTTTATACGCTGTTTGAAAACAGTTCACCAATACTTTCCTACCCATTTAGCCTTCATGGGTCAGTTAACTACCGTATACTACCGTATATCAGCAGATTAGCGGGAGTGATTAATCATACAATGTACCTTAACTGTTGGCTCATTTTAAATGCCTGGATATATGCACTATATTCGGCGTATCGGCCGCGGCTAATATACCGGAGCGGCCTATACGTTCATTTTTGTTTCTTCGTAAAAATATAGGGTGCGGCCAACGAAGTGAAGCGGCATATTGTCCGGAAATTACGGCATTTAAATATTTATTTAAAGTTACATACTAAAACGTAATTTAAGTTTCCGAACTTAAATAGCATTTGGAAAAAAAGATAAAAAGGCGCAAAGAATAAAAGTAACGTTTTTCTTTAGTGAAAATTATTAAAGTCATCTATGTCTTCAGCAAGGGATGTCAAATAACTAGCAGTAGTAAGCTCTTAGGGAAAAGTAATAGTGTCAAAATGCATGATGTGAATTGTATAAAGGTTTGGATTCGTTTCTTCCTAAACCAGAGATCAAAGTTCTAAAAGTCTAAAATTCGAAAAAGAATATTCAGGTACATGTATGAAGATAACATCATCTACGATTACATGTGAAATAGACTGACTACAAATTAATTAATTTGACACAAATCATCGCACTGAACTGCAACTACCATAGGAGGTAGTCTGCAGTTTTTTTACTTCTTTGACGTATATGACACTCGACTCCGCAACTTTCAACACATGAAACAAACACGTGGTCATGTGTGCCTACATAAAAAATTGTCAGTAATTGTTGTCCAACACTCAATTTTCACCTATCAGCTCAGCATTTCTCATCTTCGAGTATTATAAAATCTGATGATAAGAGTACAATGTACTTTACATTTTCCGACTAATCAAGAAACTAGATCAATGGTATATGGCATCCTTACGCATCCTTCTTGGCTAACTCCGAGAAAACATGCGTTCCTATTTGACAATTTTTATGTCACTTCTGCATGGTCAAGGTTACTAGCTTCACTTTCACTAAATGACTTGATCTAAATATTTGACATTGAAAATGCATATAATATTATGGCATGTATTAATATTTTGAACCAAATCCATGCACTTTGATTTGTATCTTAGCTCTAATCTGTATACATATTTTTTTGACGGGCCAAACTGCATATTGCATCCAAATTGCGATCATTCAGCTGTTGACTGGTGAACATGTTAATGAATAATTTAAAATTGACGTTATGTATTAACATATATACATAAGTATGTAAGTTTTAGAAAAATGTGGACATACACGTACGTATGCATAAACTATTTTTCACGCAATTGTATTATATTTGCCTGTTTTTGAGTGCACTACTCGGAATATATGTGCATGCGCTGGTCGCACGATACGACTACATGTATCATCTAAGTTCTAATTCTAAAGTCTTTAAAACAAGCCTTTAATTATGCGTTCATCAGCTCAAGCTTTAACAGTTATTTGTTTCTGGTTAGAACCATACGAAACAAGGTCCAAAAGTAGGACATTCTGACACATTCCTGTTCGTACAGTTTCAGTAACTGAACTGAATTCACGTTCGGTATGCACTAACCACTTCCGGTTTGAACTAAACATCATCACACGTACATGTTTCATTATCCGAACTGAAATCACCTTTGGTATGCACTAACAACTTCCGGTTTGAAATTAGCATCAGCACAGGTAAATTTCTATCCGAAGTCTTTTGATAAACTGAAATTATAAAATTATGACTGTCACTAGTTTCCTCAAACAAAACCCTAGCTGTTTTGTACAACATTTTGAGCGCTGAACTATCGCAAGTTCAAATTTTCAATCTGAAACACAGGTTTGCGAGAATGTTGAAGTAAATGCAACCACATGTTTTGATTCCTTGAGATTGACCTCCATCTTATGTTCACATTTTAACGTCTTAAGTCCCTTGTAATTGAGCATTTCAAAGCCCACTTGGTATTTGAACAGAATTTCACAAAAGAAATGAGTGAGCATTTTCACGTCTTGGATTTTGAATGAACGTTTTCATGTCTTGGAGTAAACATTTTAGTATATCACTTTTGCAGTATTGGCTGCCTAAACTAAAAGGTCCACTACTAAGCGAAAATTAAGTGACAGTTATTTCAATGGCATGTACATTATCTTATGCAAGACACTTAATAATGAAGATTGGCAGGTTAAAATGATGAAAAGTATGTGTATTATGATGAAATCTCAGTGATTCGACAAAATGACCACCCAGGTCTTTTTAACTTTCTTCATAATGCATAGAAAAATAATTGTACATGTACTGTGGTTTATTTAGAATTTCTACATACCAACTTTCATTTTTTATTGAAAATAACTGATTTCTGTGTTTTTTAAAGTATATTTGAATTTTCGCTTTCCTTAGTATTGGACCTTTAATATACACATGTCAACACAACCGTCTCACCAGTACGTTCAGTGCTTAAATGTGAGACACAGATGTACGATAGGCAATCATAAAGACAGGTGTTTTTAGTTTAAATTGAATCTCAGTGGACTTTATCGAATATTAGAACTATTTTAAACTGCGTTTGAGTGATTGATATGAATGTTGAGCTGTGATTAAGTCCCAGTGCAATGTTTGCACAATCCCATAGGAACTTAGGAAGCTGAATGCTACTCAAGAAATAAATTACAATCACTATACAATCCCCTACAACGCAAAAGTACTCAGCATTTCGATAATACGGAAGTAATTGAAGGTTCAAGGTAAACATAATGACCAGAAAAAGAAACATTAGTAGACTGATAATATGAAATTCCATGGTGTTGATATTAGTAAATGCCCATCATCTGAAAATCATCGTGCCCAGTATGAACATACAACAAGAAACAGATCTGCAACAGGAAAACATAACTAAAGCAAATTAACGTTAGGTGGGGACTATAACTGCCCTATAACTCTTCCAAAATGTAACAAAATATTTAGCTTGACATGTATTAATTTAATATTATGTACATTCGTGGCAAATTTAATTGAAATCCGTCCAAACTTTCATGAGATTATGATTGAAAACCACAATTCCTCGGAATTAAAGTTGATAAGGGGCCATAATTTTTGTAAGAAATTTTGGATAGTAACTTAAATTGAACTTGACCTGTTTTTTGTGTACCTAAATATGCATGTAAAATTTTTACAAAATCCATGCAACCGATGTGAAACCGCCATTTTGCTGATCTTTAAGTCGAAAATGAGGTATAAATCCTGTGAAAATTGGTAAATTGTAACCGAAACCGAACTTGACCTTTATTTTCTGTTCATTAACCTACATGTTAAATCTGAATAAAATCCATGCAACTTTTCAAAAGTTATTGGTAAGAAACTAAACATTTTCTATGACGCACGCACGGATTGACGGACGGACGGAAAGACGTATGGACAGGAATAACGATTTATGCCCTTGTCGATTGTCGGGGTTTTATAAAAGGAGTGTGACCTAGGGAGAGGGATGCACATTTATTAAGATTTATGTTCGCCACGATATTTTACTCGCCGATAAACATTTATAGTAATAATGTAATATGCATTTATGTACGTTGAATACACGAAGTACATATCTGGAGAGCAAATCTCATCGTTGCAAGATCCGAAAGAAACCCTTTGTTACACTGCTTGGCTTTATAAAATGTGAGTCTGATTTGGAACTGGACCATATTATGTCGAAACACTAGGCCAAATAGCTGACCTAGAGTTTTTATGTAAAGACCTTAATGCGTTTGTGTTTTTTTCGCAACTACTGAAAATGAAGTAAATAGCAATATAATGTTCCGGACAGGAAATATAAAAGACATTTAAATCATATTTAAGGCAAGCACTTTTGCTAAAATTAGTATAGAGTGAATTAAAAGAAAGATTCATTTATTTTCTCCGATTGTGCATTTGCAGAAATATGGCATTCGGAAAAGACGTTGTCAAGTACCTCCATGTCCTTTGAAGTACTTCTATTGAAAGGAGAACTTCCACAGATAAAACTATTAAACTATTTTCGTATTACACCATTTCCTAAATATTTCAAAATTTATACATTGCAGATTCAGCTGGTGACACACGAATTAAGTACATCAAACTAAATGGAAAAGAAATTGAACTCCGGATATGGTAGAATTTTGTTTTTCAACGTTACTCAAATTATTTAAAAATTAGAAATACAGTATTTATTTCCTTTGAAGTGTAAGGAAACGCATGTAAGCATTAGTATTGAATGTTATTCATTTATCTGAAAATGCGTACTGAGATTTTCATACATAAACAATATAATTTTGATCATTATTCATAGGTTGATCATAGTTATGTTTAATTGAATGTAACCTCCACATGGTTGCATTTACTTCAACATATGCCAAAACTATAGTAAAATGTATTTGTCTTCTTTCAGGGATTTAGCCAAACAAAAGAGATTCCCGTCTCTCATTAATTGGTCATTTTCTTGTTCAGAAGTAAGTGCAGGTTAGAATGAATATTAGTTAGTCATTTTATTTTAGTTTTAAACCATTTACATGTACTACATTTTAACTTTACTTTGATTCTTCGTACCAGTAGAATGGCCAGAAATTATAGGTATCTGTGGCCAATTAGCACTTATTTGTACAAAAAAGAAATACCATTGCAAGTCATTCTCAGCGATGTACATGCCATTCACTACTTTAAAAATGTATTGCAATGTAAAAGCTGAACAGTTATGACCTTCTTTAACATGTTTGCTTGTTTTGCAGCGCAGTGTTATGCTGGTGTACGATATAACAGACAATAAGTCATTTGTGGACATTGACATGTGGAGTAAGTTTATAAAGGAGGTAAAATTCCCATTTAACAGTTATTTTCACAATTCAAATTGACAAAACAGTATATGAATGCTTGAACCAGGCAGTGTGTGCAATTAAATATGCTAATTTATACCATCCAATTGGAGCTTTATAGTTATTCTTTTCTACAGTGTTTGTTTTACCTTGTCCAGCTTTGATGTTAAACTTATTTATATATTTACTACGATATTTTGTAGCCAAAAGATCAGAGCTTCAAAGTTATACAGAGCAAGACAATGTCAAAATTATCAAACATCACCGGTACTTTTTGCAAACAATGGGAATAAATGATTTTTTATAATATTGCAATATCATAATAAGATTTCTGCTTGACACATTTTAAAAAGTAGATTACATATTCAAGTGATATCATAAATTAAAATGACAATCATGGTTTTAAGAAGGTTATTAATCCCTTGTTTTTATTCATAAAAAATTAAACATCGCCAAGTATACGAATCTGTATAAGAGTTTTATACATACAGAAAGTCTGCAAATATCTTTTTTACCGTCTCAGTCAAAATTGAACATTTATCCTTCTATCAGATATTCGTTCATTTATGTTTGACAGTTAGAGAACCTACTCAGTAAACTCATCTCTTATTTGTTTTCAAAACACCTTTGTTTGTTTAACTTCAGACAGCCTTGACCATATTTCAATAGGTAGCATAACTTTAAGGATGTCTGCTACGTTGTGTTCAGATTTCAACGATTTTCTGAAAATCAACATACATTAAGGGGAACATATCACCATCAAAATAAAACCTTAAAAAAGGTACCTATCCAGGCTTTTTTTGGCGCTAGGCT
This sequence comes from Saxidomus purpurata, assembly GCA_022818135.1. NCBI lineage: Eukaryota > Metazoa > Mollusca > Bivalvia > Venerida > Veneridae > Saxidomus > Saxidomus purpurata. The sequence continues at coordinate 42,840,745 of JAFMSR010000007.1, forward strand.
TCAACAAACCATGTCACCATATTTGGGAATGCAAAAACATTATTAAGTCATAGTTTACCATCATTATCTCCTGTTTATTCCATTAGGTAAAACCAATCATTTTTTATGACATAAATGTTGAAAATAATGGTACTGTGATTGAAAATCACTAAAAAAATTGACTCGGAACAAATAGTTGCCGAAATGCAAAATGTTAAAATTGAATTACCCCACCCACTTATTTTCAGAATGGCACTTAATTCGTGCATATTGATGACCTTTAAAACAGTGAAGGGATTTCAACGATTTTCTGAAAATCAACATACATCAAGGGGAACATATCACCATCAAAATAAAACCTTAAAAAAGGTACCTATCCAGGCTTTTTTTGGCGCTAGGCTTCAACAAACTATGTCACCATATTACATGAATGTTGGAAATAATGGTACTGTGAATGAAAATCACTAAAAAACAGAACAGTCAGTAATACATATAAATGATACATGTTTGCCAGGTTTAAAATGGTTTTCAAGAAATGACTTCCAACTTTGAAAAACACTTTCACAATCTTCTATAAATTTATGGTATATTATGACCATCTAGGGATGAATGTCACACAGTTTCTGTAATTTGTCCCATTTTTTCAGCAATCCCTCCATTTCACTATATACTAATACTCTCATGTTCACCTGAAATTAAAAACATTCCCCTGTTACATGCAATTGAGATCATATTATTTGCATTCTGATTAAATAAAATAATGCTTTTAATTGATATTTAATAGAAACAAAGTATAACATTATTCAAATAAAAAAAATGTTTTTGAATAATTGCACTACTCATTTACAACACCCATCTTTAGTTTGACTTTAGTGTTGAATGGACTTGCTGGAGTTACAGATGAAAATGTATGGTGAAGTTATTGAGAAATAGCAACAGTGTTTGAAGATGTTTGTTAGATAAGATTGTGTAAGATAGCTTACTGGTTAACTTTCAAAATTATGTTTTTGAGTCAGTTTGATAAAACTATGTCTTCACTAAAATAAAAATTTCAGGTTCATTACATCTAAAAAATTGGTCACTGAGGTATGTGAGCAAGTTAGAACTGCTTACTCTGACTGCCCATGGAGTTTAATCAGTCTACAGTCTGCTATTCAGTTATCTTTCCATTTTTATCACATTGTCCTAGAATACTAGTTTATACAACCCAAACAAAACATCTTGTTTAATGCAAGTATGTTGGGTACACATTAGGTGTCTGTATAGTTGTTATTCATGAAATGAGGGCACATGAAATGAACATACTAAGCCTGTTTTGTTTGTTTAGAAAGACATGCAATTCTTACCTATTAAATTTAGCCATATTGCATACCAAGCAAACAGATCATTAGTTCAGTCCAGCTGCATTGTCAAGATGCATCTAAAAACAAATGTGTAAACAGAAGTAAATATAATCCCATAATTTTAAAAATTTGAAGATGAGACTCTCTGTATGTATCAGATACTGACATTACAAAAGTAAATATCAATTTGTATTCTGAGACCATACACATATGATCAATCATGAGTAATAGTGACACAAAAGTATCTTACAAAGATCTGCTATTGAATGCTGTTTAGGTACTTTTTAACATGTAAGTACTTTCAATCCTTATATATGCATGTATTCTGTAAAAGACAATACAGTTTGTGTATGAGAATAACTGCAGTTTACAAAGAAGTAGATGTATATTGCAAAATGTGATATTATGGCATAATAGTGTTATTGCGTCAGCCAATTATCCTTAAAACTCAAAATCTCAAGATATCATACCATGGTATTCAAAAAATTCAATTGTTATATAGAGTTTTATTAGAAAAGCACTGTTGGGAGTATTTGAAACCCTTGCAGACCATAAAAAATAAATACCTGATGTGCATTTTGTGTACATGTATCTTGCATCTACAGGTGGACATTCAGCTGTATTGTGAATTTTAAATGTACACTCTGCTGCTTTCCAAGTACATTGACTTTCCTCTATCAAGTAAAATAGCTGAGTTCCTGTAAAAGAAAAAGATATGAAACTACATACATTTTCCTGCCATTTTATAAAAATATGTAAAAAGAGTATGTGACTACCTAGCAAGTATTGAGAAACAATTTTTGGCAAAAACTATGCAAGTTAGAATTCAAAAGCAGATCTGAATCATAAATTCACTTTTTCATTTGTTATATTTAAATGAAGAAACAAAAAGGACATTATACATGTAGTATTACATTCAGCTCTGTCAACAGTATCTTGTCCTTCAGCACATAAGCAAACAAATGGCATTTCCTTGGTGTCTTAACCAATATTGGCCCAATTTGTTGAGGCTGATGAAGACAATGCACCCATTGTAAGTAGTTGTTTTCAGCATCTGGTATGCATGGTGGGCTGCCTAAAGCAAAGGAAAAACTATAAAGATAATGTCACAATTAAAGTATACTTAGTGACTGTGAACTCAATTTGATATTGGTTCATTAAGCTTAGAAGCCCAGGGAACAATCACCAGTTCATAAACCAGAATTTATGGCAAGTTTTTGTACTAGACATAGTGTGCACATGCATACATTTTTACTTTAAAGTTTGATTCTTATTAACTAATTCCTCTACAAACAGTGCCATGCATCTTTGGTGCAGGTAGGTCATATGCAATATGTTTACTAGAATCTATAACTTTAGAACAAGCAGTTTATGTACCATGGTGTTTACTGCAACCACAAGAAGCCTTTTCAGATTTAGTAACAAAGTATTTTATCATCCTCAAATGCATCTCTTTAGCTTTGAACAAAATCATCATCATCATCATCATCACTCTGCATCAACAGCAGTATAGTTATAATTATATGTAATAGAATACACACATGATATGTTACTATCATTATGATATTTCCATGGGCTAAAGTAAATAGCTAGTCCAACAGTAAGGCTGTTGAAATTCCTTATCAACCAGGCATCCACTACAGCACAGGTTGTAAGTCCTCGGCAGGATAAGAAAATATTTTTGAAATCATTCTTCCTGGCTTATTTCCCCAGGTCTAGAATAAATTATATCTACAGCATATTTGAATTTATGTGATCAATATAACTTGGTTGCTGTTTCATGATTCCTCGGTGTCAGCTTTACTTCCGGGTCTAATTAAATCGAAAAAGTGATCTTATTCTCTAATAACAAGTGAGAAATAAATACTTACGTAACTGGAAGGTGATACAAACACATCCAGCGTCAACATCAACAACATAAATGCGTATCTCACCTTTCAAACCGCTTTATAAAATAAAACTTTTTAGCACTTTGAGTTTGACCTTCGCGGAAATACACCGTTTATGACGTCATCGGCACTCCGCAGATTAATCAATAAATTGTGATATTTGAAACATAATAGGTTGTACACCACGAAATGAGACTCATTGGTGATTACTGCATGTAAAACAGTGAAATAAAGTAGCGACCTATACTTTTTGAAAGTTTACAGATCATTTTTTCAGTGAATAGCTATTTTACGACATTTGCTCACTTCCGATAGTTAGCGCATGTGCAGAACAACGTAGCAGACATCCTTAAATCAAATCGAGTGAGACACATAGTTTTTCAGGATCTTGGGAACGATGCAAAATTAATACTTGTAAGTAAAAATGTGTAGGACCAAAATAGCATTTCCGAATCATATGGTACATGAAACACGGGTTCATGTGGTTAAGCTATAGAGAAGTGCTGACTTAAAACAATTGGAAAGAAAGTATCGTAAATCCCTAATATGTAACAAGATCATGTCAGGTATACAACATTTTAAAGTTAATTTATTGAACAGTTGTCAGACTGTTTACCTTGACGAACTCTAGGTCGGGTTAAAACGGGGTCACAACAAAATTGAAAAAAAAGGCCAACCTTTCAATTTAATTCATACAAATAATTGTCCACACTTCCGTAGTAACATTTTGTTCCCAAATATAATTATTTATCATAAGTGTTTCGTGATGAACTTGAATAATGCTCGTTTCGGTTTGTATACCAAATATTAATAAGGCAGTTTTGATCTGTTATTATTATTATTATCATTATACCAAATTTATATAGCACTCTTTTCATATTATAAATATGTTCAAAAGTGTTTTACAATAAAAAAAATGCAGTTAGCATAGATAAGAATATTACATTCTAAAAAACACAAACCTTAAAAACACTAGCTTAAGTTAAAGTCAGCCTGAAACAGTATATCAAGATAAAACTCATACGGAAAATGTAGAAAAGGAGCATAACATCCTATTGTATATGGGAGAGGTAAAAAATAAAGAAGTAACTGTACTTGATTAAAAAAAACGTCATGTACTTGTTTAACCTGAAGTTCAGTTTGCATAATAGTTTTAAAAAAGATGGGTTTTCAACTGTTTCTTAAAAATGTTCAAAGACTGAGCACTTTGGACTGAGCTAGGGAGAGCATTCCATAAGCTTGGTGCAGCATGGCTAAAGCTCCGGTTACCAAATGTAACAGTTCTGGTCCGTGGGACCACTAATGTCAATGCACTGCTGGAACGAAGGTCTCTAGTTGGCCTGTATACATTCAACAGCTCTTTAATGTACTGAGGGCACTGATCATGAAGTGCTTTGCACGTATAAACTAGGATTTTGTAGTTAATCCGTTGACACACAGGTAACCAATGGAGTTCCTTCAGCACTGGTGTTATATGGTCATAGCGTGAAGTTTTTATGATGATTCATGCAGCAGTATTTTGAACTCGCTGAAGTTTACTCAAAGTAGATTTTGAGATACCAATAAGAAGAGAGTTACAATAGTCCAATTTCGAGGTTACTAAGGAATTGACCAAAGTCTTTGTAGCATCAGTTGTGAGAAATTTACGTATGCGACCAATGTTTAGCAACTGGATATAGATCTGCAGGCAGTGTTTACATGTTTTTCCATGTCCATGTGTGGAGTGAAGAAAGCACCTAGATTTCTGATAGAGTCCGACGGGTTTATTGAGGATTCTCCAACCATGACTGAAACATTCTCAACATGCTTGAGATTGTGTTTTGAGGAGAACAACATTACTTCCGCCTTGTCATCGTTTAGTTTTAACATGTTGCCATTCATCCAGGCAATAATTGCAGTCAGACAACATTCAATGCGACGTAATGCTTCAGACTTTGAGACACAGTCTATAGGTTTAAATGATATGTACAGCTGTGAATCATCAGCGTAAAAGTGATGTAATAGTCCATGACTTAGACAAATAGTGCCTACTGGCTTTGTGTACATAGTAAAATACTTTGGGCCTAAGACAGATCCCTGTGGAACGCTATATTTCATAAGTACAGGTTCTGAAAGTTCACCCTCAACACACACTGTCTGAAATCTGTCATTCAAGTATGCAGAAATCCAAGCAAGAGCATTACCAGAAATCTTATAGTGATTTTCTAAACGACTTAGCAGTGTATTGTGATATATGGCGTCAAATGCTGCTTATAGGTCAAGCAATACAAGGACAGTAACACAATTACTGTCTAGAGACTGAAGGATGTCATTTTGCACCTTTAATAGCGCTGTTTCAGTGGAATGAAACTTTCTGTAAGCTGATTGGTATGGCTCATGCAAACTGTTTTCTGTAAGATGGTTCTCAATACGCACATCTACAATCTTTTCTAAAATCTTTGATAAAAATGGAAGGTGTGAGACTGGTCTGCAGTTCTTCAGTACGTTTGGATCAAGATCAGGTTTCTTCAGAAGAGGTCTAATGACAGCGCTTTTAAAAGATTTTGGCAAAAACTAAGTGATGTATTGATTATAGTTGTTATTAAAGGCAGAAGTTCTTCTACGCAGGATTTGAGAATCCATGTTGGTATTGGATCAAGTTCGCACGTTCTCTGTGATTAAGAGAAAATCCTTAAACGACTTCTCCCAAACCTTAGCCAATGTTTATTAATCTTCACATGAATGTTCTTTCAAAATTGCTTAAACCGTTCCGCTCCGTTTCACAAAATGGCCACTAGAGCTAAAAATATAAAAATGGCCACCAGGGCCAGAAATAGAAATACATTAAAACGACATTTCCTTCTGTCTCAGTGGTTCAAATTCAGTCAAATTTCACAGGAATAATACTTCGGTAGTCCTTTTTTCTGTAATTGCTCAAACCGTTCCGCTGTACTGCACATAATGGTCGCTAGAGCTAGAATTAGAAAAATCTTTGAACGACATGTCCTCCCAAATCACTGGCCAATGTATATTATATTTCATAGGAATGCTGTTTATATTGTCCTATTTCAAAATTGTTTAGACCGTTCCGTTGCATAACATGGACGCCAGAGCTAGAAATAGAAAAAAACATTAAACGACATCTCCGCCTGACCAAGTGAGCCAATTTCAATCAGACTTCACGGGAATATTTCTTGGATGGTCTTCGTTTAAATTGCTCAAACCATTTCACTGCACTGCACATAATCACTGCTAGAGCTAAAAATAGAAAACTCTTTTAACGACATCTCCTCTTGAACAAGTGGGTCAATTACAGTCAAACTTCACAGGGCCAATCCTTGAATTGTCCACTTCTTAAATATATCAACCCATTTCACTCCATTGCAACTAATGGGTTCTAGAGCTTAAAATATAAAACAAATCTTGAAATGACATCGCCTCCTAAACCATTGGGCAAATTTTGATAGAACTTCAGTCTGGAACTTTCAAAATTGTTCAAACCGTTCTCATGTGAGCGACATAGAGCCGTCATTGCGCTCTTGTTTGTATTTTTAGCTCACCTGGCACTTTTTGCCAGGATCAGCTTTTCTGATGGATGATTGTCGGTCGTACGTCCGTTGTCCGTCGGTCAACATATTGCTTCAAAAGATATCTCCTTTGAAACCACAGGGCCAATGTTGACGAAACTTAGCAGGGACGTTCCTTGTATGAAGCTCTTCTAAAATTGTTCAAAGAATTCTATTAAATGCAGAACTCTGGTTGCTATGGCAACAAACAGGGAAATATCTTCTCTGAAACCACAAGGCCTCGAGCCTAGATATTTAGCATTGACTAGTAGAAAACTATTAAGATTGTTCAGATTATGACCACTGGGTCAAACTTGACCCCGCCCGAGGGGTCATTCGATTTCACATAGGCTAATATAGGAAAAACTTTACAAAATTAATATTCTTCTCTGAAACTGCAAAGCCTAAAGCTTAGATATTTGGCATGAAGCATTGCCTAGTAGACCTCTACCAAATCATAATACCGGGGTCAAAATTGACCCCGCCTGGAGGTCACTTTATTTTACATTTGTTTCTATAGGAAACACCTCAAAAATATTTTCTCCAAAACCACAAGACATAGAGCTAAGATATTTAATATGCAACATTGTGGAGTGGACATCTACCAAGTTTGTTCAAATCGTGCTCCTGTGCCCAATATTGGCCCAAGGGGTCATTTGTGTTACATAGACATGTATAGGAAAACCTTTAGAAATCTTCTTCTCCTAAACAACAAGGTCTAGAGCTAGGATATTTCTTGTGTGACAGTGTCTCGTAAACCTCTTCAAAGTTTCATCAAATCATGCCCCGGGGATCAAAATTGACCATGCCCCGGGGTCACTTGGTATAGGAAAAACTTTTTAAATCTCCTTCTCCTTAACCACAAGGCTTAGAGCAGGGATATTAGATATGTAATATTGTCTAATGATCCTCTACCAACTTTGTACAAATCTTGCGCCTGGGGTCAACATTTACCTTAGTTGCACGTGAACTCGGGCGAGCGATGTACCATGGCCCTCTTGTATAATGTTTATGTGTGCTTTTACGATTCAGTTTGCATCATCGTATGGTATGAATTTCATAGAAGTCAGTGCAATGAAAACGATTAATGTAGAGGAGGCTTTTCTTACTGTGGTATCAGATGTGCTGACGGTGAGTACGAAATGAACGTTTGATTGTATTTTTTAGGCTTTTAATAAACATTCAAACTTACTCCTTTTATCGAGTTATATGGTACATATCATACATTATTGGAGGAAAATTCATACCACAATACATAAATAACGTCATATTTCCAATGTCTTGCATGTATCGCCTTAGATAAGTTTATCCTGTGTCTATTGAATTGAATGAAACATGTTACATGAGAAAGTGAGGCAGATAATTAATGGAGGAAACATACATTTTGATGCATTTATAAATTTGATATTGCTACCATTTGGTTTTGAACTAACGTAAAGAGAAACGAAGCGAGGAGTCTTATTCCATTGCGCCATCTTGGTTTCTGCTTGTCAAACATCATTCCGCATTATTATTATTTAAAATTTTCACCGAAACCTTCTGAAATGCTTTCATCATTAAAAATGACTGATCGTTCAAATGTAGTTTGTATTCATCATAAAAGATATAGAATATGTAAAGGTTATATTACTTGGCAGGAGTGAACATGTGGTGAGATATTGGCCCGAGGACTTTCTCCCGAGGGCAAATTTGAACTAAGTGTCCCAATATTACCTTAAGGCATAACTGCCCCGTATAATTACTTTCTTATTGCAAATGTTGAAGACCGGTTCTAAAAATGTCTTTTTGTGCTAGCCTGCATTGATTGGATATTGCCTGCTTCATACTCGCTGCCATCTTTCACCTTTCTATGATTCATAAAGCATCTGGAAAGTAACTTATTCAGTTTCTCAGGTGGAATGTCCAGCAGTTCGCGGTGCTCACACATCTTTTAATCCACAGCTTCACTCGGGATACATCAGTTTTTGTCTTTTTATCATGTTTTCTTTTTTCATTCTATCTACAAAAGCATGCGTGTCAATTCTAGCATTGTGCTGCTCAATAAGCCCATATAAGATCAATAAATGAGAAAGAGATTTGAGTGTCCTCTGGGAGGCAATTTTCCGTTACGTCTATGTTGTCAATTACTTCAACATTTCCATGTGCTGACGGTCTGACGTTGCTGTACAGCAGGTACAGGTTGACACGAAAATCAAGGCAAATGTGATACTATACATAGCATCATACATACATGTAGTTAGTACGAATGGATTAAAAGGAAACCTGTAAGCCAATATACATTTATATGTACATGATAATTATGTTTTTATCTTTTTTTTTGTGATTCAGGCGAGACAAAGAGACACAAACATTTTCCAAAAAATTATTCGTCCATTCAGGTCCAGTTTAGACAAGGTAAGTTGGCCCTAATTTCGGCTCTTGTGTTATTGGGTACATTATTTACCATAACCTATGCACCAAAATATGTACATAAATAGTATCTGACTTGTCTGCGCTTTCGTGAATACTGCATCTAAAAAAGGAAGACAAATTGCTAAAATAAGAAAAATTCAGATGAATTATCTAGGTACATGTACTGGTTGAAACCAAACTTACACTGTTTACGATTTGTATCAACCCAAATGTACATGTAAGTCTCAATTGGGTGAACATTTTGCTTGTAATAGTTTTCTTTACTAAGATGGATTCAATATTGAAAGTGATTGTTCGTTTTAAGCACTTCTAGACGAAATCCAGTAGAGCTTATACCATGTCCATTAACCTTTCTCTCATAACACTCAACAGGTCACAATTTTCATTTGACTTTCATCAAACATGCTCAGAAGGTTGCCTGCAACCTGTATATGATCCATTTGTTCTTAGGGTCAGTTGGTCAAAGGTCAAGGTCACAATGACCCGAACTTTTGATCTCATTTTCTCTCAATATTTTGAGATTTAACTATCAAAAACAGTTTTCAAACTTCATAGTGGGTCAAAGATCAACATCACAGTGATACGAACTACGAAAATCTTTTCCGCTCAATAGCCCGATGTCTTTATTATCCATAGCCTTCAAACTTCATAGGATAATCAGTCTTACTAATGAAATGATCAATGCCGTTTTAGGGGTCAGTTGGTCAATGTCACAGTGACCCCCGTTAGCTTTTCCTTGATAACTAGAACTCACAATTTTCATTTTCATTTGACATTACTGCGACCGGTATATATGACACCTATTGTTTTTAGGGTCATTTAGTGAACGGTCAATGATACAGTGACCCGAACTTTGAAAATCGTTTCCGCTCAATATATTGAGATATATATCACCCACAGTTTTTAAACTTTATAGGATGATGAATCTTACTAAGTAGACAATCCCTACTGTATTTGGGTCAAAGGTCACAGTGATTTCCGTTATCGTTACGTTAATAACACTCCACATGTCACATTTTCCATTTGACTTTCATCAAACATGCTCAGAATGTGGCATGTAACCTGTAAATGATCCATATTGTTTTAGGCTCAGAGAGTCAAAGGTCAAGGTCACAGTGACCCGAAATTTGGAACTTATTTCCGCTCAATATTTTGAGATCTAATTGTCAAAAACAGTTTTCAAACTTCATATGATGACTGGTCTTAATACAGTAGGTCAAGGTCGCAGTGACCTCTTTTTGCTTTTCCTTGATGTCATTCAAAAAGATTTTCACAGAATATTCCAGTCAGCTCAGTAGAGCGATTGTTGCCCTTATGTGCCTTTTGTTTTACTGGAATGTTAATTTTATGACAGATAGAATTTCGTTTTAGATATTTGCAGGAAACACATCATCAGGTTGGTATATTTGCAGTTAAAATAGGGAGAGCCCAATTTTAATCCACATAATTTTGTGTGTGGCTTTATACGCCTAAATACTTTTGGTTTAATATCATTATTTGAGGTAGCATGTTTCAAAATTATATGTGTTTTGTCCTCAAGTAAACGTCAATTAACATACTGAACAGGGCAAAAGACGGAAACGCATGGCAATGGATGTAAAGACATTTTATAGAAAACTCAACCTTAAGAGAGGACTACTTGACAACGCTACATACAAACTATTGAAGATCTTGGCCTTATGGTTTCAGACAAGAAGATTTCACTATATTACTCTAGGATAAACAAGTGAACGAAGTATGTGGTCAATTTGAACCTGAGAGGGATTATTGAACGTCTTTATAAAGGTCCACTTAACACTGCTACATACCTGATATCTAAACTCTATGCCCTGCGGTTTTTCAGAGAATTTTTTTTATAGTTTTCATTCTAAAAGTGTATATAAAACAATTGACAACCAGGGCGCAGTAAACTGATCTATAGGGGCATAATTCAAACAATGTTGGTAAAGTCTACTTGACATTGCTACATACCATTTATCAAAACCTTGGGCTTTGCGGTTTTCAAGAAGACTTTTTTCTTACATGTATCTATAAGTATTTGTAAAAAGAATGACCCCCCAGAGTGCAGTCAATTTTAACCTCCGGGACATAATTTATGTAATCAGTATAACCAATATTCTTGGAAGAGGTCCACTTAAGATTGCTACTTAAAAATTACCGGTTTCTAAAGCTCCAGGTTCCGCGGTTTTCAAGATTTTTTTTTTAATTTTCACTTTATATCTCTGTGTGAAGGGTGGGGCAACTTTTGATCCCAGGATTCTGATTTGAACAATTCTTGAGAATATGTTTGAAGATTTTAGTTTTGGTTGCCATGAGTTCTGCATGGAATGTATTTCTTTGAACAATTTTGATAGGCGACCACGCAAGGACCATCCTGTAAACTTTGACTACTTTTGGAGGAGATATTGTTTGTATGAAATTACTGACGACGGGCGATCGACGAAGGGTGATCACAATTAGCACCATGAGCACTTCGTGCCCAGGTGAGCTAAGAACTGTCTGATGTTCAAACTTGCAAACATCTGCAAAACTAAGAAAGACAGTTACTTGGCAACTTGCATGTACATGAGCTATTTATATCCAGCAAATTTCAGTTGCCGCTTTTGCTTTAGTCCTTAAGATTGTTGTTTTCATCGGGCTTTTAATCATTTAACTATCTGCGTGTAAATCTCACATTTTGTGACATCATTTACTGGATTCCTACCAGTTCTCGGGCGGAAAATGAACATTTTTGTATTTATTGTAGCAACAAATACTAGTAAACCCATAACATTTTCCAAGGATAAACCTAGGTATTGTGATGACATTATAAACTTGTCAGTTTAGCGACTGCGTTCACAGCTTCTTTATAAATGAGGCCAGAAAAGGGGTACAATTTCTTTCTTTAAAGCCACATCGGGCAACCAATTCTCGGGCACTCCACTTTGTGCAAAGCTATATTCCCAACAAAGATGTTTAGTGCTTGTTTTACTCTTTTAAATACATGTACGAAACAAAACCAATAAATATAAGTATATTCCATTCAAGATACACACCATTTAACTTGCATTATTTACATTTGTAGTGTTCATGTTCAGAAGTATGGAATATGAACAGTAATGATTTTTCTTTCTCATGCTGAGCCTTAAAAAAAGAAAAAAAGGGGAAGCCAAAATAAAAAAGTAAGCGTCTAGTGAGCCTTGAACCCTGTCCGCGTGGGTGACAAACTATGATCGTAACCACTCGACTAATTCTGACAACTGCTTTCTACATTCGTATTTAAAACTACTTATCTCATATCGATTTTATATTACGCCTCATCCGTTACACGGTCTATTTATGTTAAAATTGTATTTCTTGAATATACTTACTTTTACACATTTTTATTCAAATAATTATATATCTGGCATAGTTTCGTTCACATTTTCTGCAATATCGATATTCAGTGTACCTTTACAAACTGAACCCCTGCTTTTATCTCAGCGCATGCGCAATAAAATCGGAAAACCCCCAACTGCTGGCAGCTTAGGTTATAAATAGTAACACAATAGAGAAGTGATTTAAGCGGGATATTTAACAAATATGAGAAGTTTGAGTTTCCTATTTAGTCACTTACACCGAAAGAACAATCGCCCCAGTGACACGGTTGCGTAATCTAGCACCTTGAGTACGGTATAAAGCCTATGCGGTACGAAACATAAAAACGCCCGAAGATCTGGTAGCGCCCGACAACTGGTATGAATCCAGTATTTGGATACCGGTATCTCAAATATTATTCGATCGATCTCTTTCCATATTTATGTGATGTTCTCAGAATGATTCAAATTTAGCTGTAAAAATTTAACAACATTTGGCAAGCTGGTTTGAAAAATATTTTTAAAAATCAGACAGTTTTTCACCAACTGCATGTAACTAGTCATTTTGTGGCTTTTCAAATTGGGGTGCACACTTTTAAAGTCATGTCCTATTAAATGTACAATTATTCTTCGTCAAGCTTCATGTATAGTACGAAATAATATGAAACATCGCAAAATGTGATAAAAAATCGCTTATTGGTAACTTATTACCGGCACAGTTACTGGTTTTGTTGATTGTTAAACGATATAATTCATCTGATCATTGAAGTTAATTAAATACCAAATCGACACCTAACAGTTAATCTCATACATGTAGTCACTGTGTCACGGATACGACTGTCTTCAGTAATAAGAAATTTGCTGCTACTTATAATCAGCTATGCTGTATACATATCGCTTTATCATCAACCACTAGAAGTCGTTTGAGCCCGCCTTTCCGATTTCAAAACATAAGATTTCCTAGACATGATAAGCGGGGGTACCTGGCATAATTGAACATTATCAAATGGTGAACCGGAACCAAGCTATTTCCGTTTGCTGAAAATGTATCGAGAAGCATACATTATAGTTCACTGTACATCATTTTTTAAGTAGCGTTTAATCGAAAGTTTAATCTATGCATGTTACAAAATCCATGTCGGTTAACTATCGGACCGACTTCGGCGGGCGTTTATACCTGCCACTGAGTGCCTATGGTTTAACTTGATAGTCTCAACCAATGTGTGTTTAGCTAACATAAAAGATGTGAAAAAGGGCTTAATATGAAATCATTTTATGAACTGATTACTTTCAATTGATTTTGATTTTATTTTGATTTGAATCAGGATTTATTTTGTATATAAGATCCCAGAAGAAATCCATCTTTATTTATTTAGTTATGTGTTTTTTGGCCGTTTTCCATCTAGAAATTTGACATGCACTTGTTCAGTATTCAGCTAGTTTAAGTAAAACTTTATGTTTTTAATTTTCCCTGAAGATATTGCAGAAGACCCTTTTAGATTAGATCTGTACGAGAAAGCTTTGAGAGATGGTACGGAAACAGACCGATCGATTCGAATTAATGTTGTTGGAAATTTCGGGCAAGGGAAAACGTCGCTTGTGAGAAGACTACTTAAACAGAAAACCGGGGTAGTTGAAAGCACGGATGGGATAGACATAAATCATTATAGGTACAGTCGTAGAGCTGACGGAAAACTGTCTTTAAAAAATGCTCGGGAAAAAGATACACCCAGTATCGTGAGCCGGCTTATTTCAGTTGCTCTTACATCAGAACATATTCAAGAGAAAAAGCTTACTTCATCAGTCATATATCAAAGAGAAGGGGCATTGAATGTGCAAAAACCTATGCCAACGTCTGTAGAAACTTCTGCATATCGTGGAGATTTACATCCACATTTGAATCGTAAAACTGAGATAAAAAGTAGTTCTTTTTATAAGAACGTACGGTCTTCTGTCACTGATCTTGAATATTTAAGCGAAGAAAACAAAACAAAAGTACCCATGTTGACTAAGAAGCACAGGGAAACATTTTTTAAGCAACTTCATAAGAAAAAGTCACAGAGATCGAGCCAAGAGTTCCAGACAGTGTTCGATATATGGGATTTTGGAGGACAACATGTATATTATGCGACGCATACATTATTTCACAGTAAACGTGCAATTTACTTACTAGTGATCGACCTGTCCAAGAGGCTGGACGAAGTGGTAGATGACAAGGAGTTTCCTGAAGAATCCAGTGAAAAATGTATGGAATATTTCATTCATTTTTGGATGAACTCCATTCATTCATTCGCCAGCTCCGATGATGGTTCTGAGCCAAGGGTTATCCTTGTAGGTACACACAAAGATAAAATTGAAGGAAATGCGGAAGCCAAACGACAATACATTGAAACCTATTTCAATAAAGTAAGAACAGCTTTTGATGGTACAAGACTGTTAAATCATTTTCATCCGGAGGACTTCGCCGTTGACAATACTGTCACCAATGATGAAGATATCGGAGCCTTACTTGACACGATCATTAAAATAGGAAATGAGCAGTCAATGCCAGTAAAAATACCGGCAAAATGGATTTATCTGGAAACAGCACTTATTAAGAGAAAACGTGAGAAAATAGTTGCATTAGAGCTTGTCATTGCGATTGACGCAGCAAATGAGGTTTCAATAGGTGATCCAGAACAGATAAAGTTGTTTCTGCGATATCACCATAGCAAAGGAACATTTGTCTATTTTGAAGAGGAGCCCATATCAAAGAACGTGGTTCTCGACCCACAATACCTAGTCAATGCTTTCAAATGCATTATTACAAGTGAACGCTTCTGCACACAAGACCCTGACATTAGGCCACTTTGGAAATTGCTGATGACAGATGCAAGACTCGAACAAAGTTTGATTGACAGACAGTGGGGAAAGGATGCAGATCAACAGTTTACGAAATACAAAGCCATACTGCTTGCATTTCTTACCAGGCATCGTATTATTTCTGAAGCCACACACTTTGACGACACTGAACAGCGATCGGTAGGACTTGGTTGGTTTGTTGTCCCAAGTTTGCTGAAAGCACAAATGCCACAAACAGAACTCAGTCGGTTCCTAATTGGAAAGAAAAAGACTTCTCTACGCTTCGTGATGCTGTTTGATAACTCTGCGATAGTTCCTACAATATACCATCGTCTAATGGCGGCTCAGATTGGAAAGTGGCCAATTACACAGTTTGAAAGTAGAAACCTGATTTCAAAAGATCAATGCATTGTTCGTCTGAACATTGATCATGCAGGAATAACAGAAATGAGACACAACACGATTGAACTGATTGTTGTTAACCTTTGTCCGACATCAGATGTTAGTGTTGACCAGGCTGATATTTTCAGACGATTTTCTGAAGCGGTCGTCATCCACGAATTGCACAGAAATGAGGAGGATCGCTACAAACCTTACACCATACAATACAGATGCAATCATCAGAGCCATGATGTTACTGGAAGCAGTAATGTAATTGCCGCCGACACTATTAACAAAAAAACACTAGTCCCGTGTCCTGACTTGAAGTCTCATGATATACAAGCGACTAAAGCAAAATCAGAGTGGACAAAAGACTTCAAAGAAAAAGTATTGGTTACAAATCCAAAGCTGTCTGATAAGGTACTTAGTCGAGCTTCTGGCTGTATAGGACAGAACTGGCAGTTGCTTGGATTAGAGCTTGGGGTCAGACAGGTTCAAATAGACCAAATAACTCAGGACTACCCAAATAGCGTTAGAATGAGGATCTATTACATGTTGAAAACCTGGTGTCTCAAGATGAAAGAGTCTGCAGATATGAATGTTTTGGTACAGAAGATGCAAGAGCGTACGGATGTTACCATTGACTGGGACGAAATAAGAAACATTGTCGATGACATGAAATGAATACAATCTACAAAAAATGTACTGCGAATGTTATTGATGGCAAACAACTGTAAAAGCGATTTGCATTAGTTAAACTTTAAAAAAAAAAACATGAAATAAAAATTAAGTGCCGTGCTGAGACACAAGTGCATGGCAATGATAAAGTTGCTTGTCATGTTGCTAATGCAATTACAACAGACGCTCAGCGATAAACTTTAGTTAGCAAATAATCACAAAAGTTCATTATTAGTAAAGGAGTAGGAACTGATCTGCATATCAGGTACATTGTATAACGAACATTTAAATACAACTGCATTTGAAGATATTGATAAAGTAACGTATAAATTAATACAGTTTGAAGAAGAATCTATGACATGTTTGTCCAAAACCAGATAGCTGTCCGAAAGTGAGATAAAATTTAGATTAAAAACACCATTATCATAGAATAAAAGAGAAATAATATACACTTATGGAGTCAATAGATTAATTGCACTATGTGATGGGTCCAAAGCAAATACACGAGTCAAAAGCAAAGAGTAAAGAAATTGTAAACATAAAACGAAGTAGGTCGTCTTCAACAAAGAGAAAAGTTACCTCCCCTGATCAAGAAAAAGAACAGGCAAAATACATAAACAAACAAAAGAGAATCCTGGAAATTATACTTGTGTAACAGAACATAACGAACCAAGTGATCTGAGTAAAACAGAAATTGAAAATCTAGAAAGCCCAATAATGAACATTGAAAGTAATGTTTGTGCTTATCTTGGTGCTAATAGTGAAATGCCTGAACATCTTACCTCACATATACTCATATTTCCCCAACCTGTTTTCAATCTGGGATCACCCATGATGTCACACATGCCAGACATCTCCGCTTCCACCACCAAATCCAACAACAAACATGTCAGACCCAGATGTAGTCAGAAATGCAAGCATACTCAAAGAAGCCCTTAGAGAAGAGATACATTCATTGGTAAAACTTGTGGTAAAGAAAAACTGCAGCAATGACAGATGATATTACATTTTGTAAAACCCTAAAAGAAGAATTGAATAAATCAAAAATAGAAAACCAATATTTACATCGGAAACAAGTAGAAGCAGAACAATACAGAAGGAAAATCAGTGTAAGAGTAGGAAACTGCGAAGAAACTAAAACAGAAAATACAGAGTAGGTCCAAAGAGAAATATAAAATAAGAGATTTTATAGTCAATCTACAAGTTATAGGACAAGAACACAACTTAAGAGCAGAAAGGTCCTTAAAGATCAAGATGAAAATATTTTCATTAATGTAGACCTTACATAGTACAGAAGTGACTTAGCTCAAGAAGCAAGGCAAGTGAAAAGAGAAAATGAAATAAATGTCAAACATTTAATTGATCAATTTTCATTCAAACAATCAATTATGGAGTGGTGAAAATAAACAAAAGAAATGAACTAAAGAAATACCAAAACAAACCACCAAAACAACAATAAGTTGATAAACTATGTGAAAAACAAACTGCAAAACACCTATTCAAAACAGAGAAAATCACATGAATCTGTCAATAAGACAGTGAACTGATAGTAAGGAAATAAATATAAATGTTTGTGAAAAGTTTTTGTATTGACAAATTGATGCTGCTGTTGTTACTGCTGCTGCTGCTGATGATGATTGTATAAATTTTGAATAAATAAATTCCTTTCATGATAGTGATGATTATGATGATGATGATCATTTATGAGTTTTGTATCTTGATGATGAAATGATGTTGATGATAATGTTGTTGAGTGAATGAGAAGAATAAACTTTAAATTGTAGATGTTGATGATAAAGTAGTGGTGTTAATACTAACAAGGATTAACTGTATATTGTACATATGATGATGTTATGTTGAATACAATGATGTGATATTGATGATAATGATGTGTAATATTAATGATAATGATGATGTGTTTTGGATAGAAAAGAAACTGAGAGGTGGATGCCACTGATGAGCTATGTTGTCTGCATAATTATATTTTTTTGCACAACTTTATATAATTTTGTTTGTTTCATCATATGAAACTTGTTAAATATGAAATGTAAAATCTTAATTTGTCATCAAATCATTATTTATTGTAATAAGTACATGTACATTAGTACAGTTAAGCAGCTAATGATATATTTGTACCTTTCACCAGTTTATTAGTTTATCACAATTCTATTAATGAATGTCAACTAGATACACTGCATGCCTTGATCTGAAAATAACATCTTGAAAGTGAATGGTGAACATTCAACTGATTTTTCCTGTTTCAAAACATAAAATAGTGTTCATACTCAGCGCTTCGTCAGACATGGCAATTTTTATTCAATCAAGTATTACTATATACATGTAATCTAAGAGGATAATCATGAAGTACAGAAGAAAATATTTTTGTAAGGTTTTTGTTACATGTACTACCATAGTATAAGCGTTTTGAAATCGTGCTTGATGTTTCCTATTTCTCATGTTTAAATTTTTGATGTTTGATATTTACATTTTTGATAACATGACATCTAAACGTTTTGCACGAAATCCTTGTAGCAAAATTTCCAATACACAGATACTAGATGTATACATGACTTTAGCATGATAATTGTACCCGTGTAGGTAAATAATAATAATGTAGGTAAATAGATAAAATAATGATTTAAAAGGTAAAGATTTTACTTTTGGTTTAGATTGATTAAGAAATAAATAATATATTTCTACGTTGGAAAAAATCATCTAAATGCTTTTTAATAGCTTTTAAAAAAGCTTTTAAAATGCTTCCAAACTCCGCGGAAAGTGATATAGGAAATTGATCTCATTTCAGCAATTGATATCAAAGTAAACTATTATAAATTTTTCACGTGAAAGTGAAAATAAGAAATGCGGGGTCTCATGTATAGGACTAGTACTACCAGTATGACGCACAGATGCATGGGGTATGGACTTGCCATCCAATCTTATATTGGTCCAATGCAAAGGGGTCTGTAACATTGTCTACCAGTTTGGTAACGTTATATTTATTAGGGAAAGAACTGTAACTAGCATAGGGCTTACTATCAAATCGTTTCATATATTGTTACTTGTAACGGAAGCGATATACAACGCCCTTACATACAATGTACCTGACTTTGTCCATTATACATTATACGACTTTACCCCCAGCAATGCTATTGAAAAAGTGTCCTCTTACGGTTGTAAGAGGACACTTTATACACCTTTGTATATATAAATAAACTTGTTATAACCGCATGCTTTGCACGTGGATTAATTGAAAGCGATTAGCAAGAGTGCTAAAAATGCTTATGTCGCTATTCTAAAATATGTACGTTTGAAATTAAAATCTATGTAAAATGTAAATTTCAAGTTGTTATTTGTATGATTATTCTGTTCATTTGGAAACAAGCGTTATAAGACTACATTCATTTGTTATATCCCTGCTGGAGATTAGTTTTAACGCATAACTGATCGGAGTCGTCGGTAAGACTTTTAAGAAGAAACGTCACTGGAACCAGTATTAAAAGTGACCTTTTCAAAAATAATACAATGTAATATCGGCTTGGTGAATGAAAAGGAACTTTTTTGCCTTCTGTTGAAGTCGTAATACAGATGTACCTAGTTATCGTTCGAAACAAATTTGTCCGAGAAAACGTTTGTATGCGGATATTAATGCAGACGAGTAAAATATATCACCAACTGTAGTTAAAAACGTCACACACATTGATAGAAATCCAAAATTCGTACAACATACAGTTAATTTAGGATATTGTGACAGTGACGCGGCAAAAAATCCAATGTTTCGTGTAAATTCATTGGGTAACGTAACGATTATATTTTTAATTGCACGCATTGTATGGTCGTAAACTTTTGTTTACGCATATATCTATCACCTCTCTATCACATTATCCTAATTTTTTTTTCACACAAATTCAACACATCCTGCAAGAAATGTTCCATGAATCAGTTTTGCTAAACAGACGTCGTATAAGTCATATACATGTACTCGTTTTGCTGCAAAAGTATCCTCTTACAACCTTAAAAAGTATACTTTATACACAAGCGCAACCAATTTATCCTCGGCTTCGCCTCGGACAAATTGGTTGCGCTTGTGTATAAAGTATACTTCTTACGGTTGTAAGAAGACACTTTTACAGCAAAACTCGTACTGTTTCTATTACTTAAACTTTCAAAAAATATATACTTAGTCTACCCTTACCACACTGTATCGGCAAAACGCGCCGGCTCCAATTTATGATACTACTCCAACTAACGTAACGACAAGGCTCCGACGAAAAATGGCTGATTTTGTAAACAAAACACAAGTCAGTACAACAGATGTGTATATTTTACATGGTTATTCGCAACTTCTGATGAAACGAATACTCTTACGGAATGCTCACTTCCGTCCTGCGTGGCCGTAGCTAGTCGGCTGTTTCAGACATCGATGCGTGTGAAAGTAATGCAAGTTGAATGCAGAGGATTCAAAGGTAAAAAGTGCAAAATAGACCCAAAATGCATAGATTTTGCTCAAAATTATCGAAGTTAAGGTGTGTAGCATATAAGATATGCATTGTCATGTAACTTTGGGTCAAATGTCGTAAGCTTATACTAACAATTTACCAATTTGGTATTTCTATAGGCAAAACTTTCCCATTCAAAAATGCAACGATTCAGCCTCCAATTGACGATACAACGCAACTGTTCCAATTCGTGTTTCATGGATCATTTTCACATACGTTTTTGAACAATTACAAATATAACAGTATCTCTTATCGGACAAATGTATGTGTTTTCTCAGTGAACAATTGAAAATTCAACGCAGAACTTTCAAATAGTCAAAATACTTTCTAAAATGGCAGGATTCATGGACACAGTATTTAAGATTTTATTTGTCCTAGCGTTTTGACCACTATAATAACACATGCAGCTAAGACTAAAATAGAAATGTTCATCTAATAATAATTTGGAAAGCGACGATTGAAGGAGTATATAATTTTGCATTTGCTATTTATGCTTCATCTTCTTTCTGTGAACTTGTACACGACCATAATAGAATATATCTGTGCTTATTGCGATAAATTCCCACCCAGTTCGTGTTAACTTTATTCTGGTCAAATACAAAATAGCATAGGCACTGGCACTTGACATCTACTGAAATAGTACTGTAGACTTGAAGACGTTAGGAAAAACACGCATAAAACTATTCAAAAGTAGGGTCTTTGCCCAATTAGTCGAGGTAGACGTGGAAGAAAACAATGCCGGTGATATATTTATATGCCTAAATTATGTAGCTCTCCAGGCAACATTAAGTCTAGGTAGATAGATCTACTAACAGTTGGCAAAATACCATTACGTAAATGTTTTTCAGTTTATCACTAACTAACCGAGCAGTATAAGGTATCCATGAATCCTGTCATTGTAGAAAGTATTTTGAATATTTGAATGTAAGTTTATACTTATTTATTTTGGCGAAATTGTGAAGAAAGCTTGTGCTTTATCGAGTCACACTCGAGTCTGCTTCCTGGGAAAATCCAAGTACTGGTTTCATATGAGGAGGTACAGTCGTGACCCCAATGGGGCTCGAACCCACAACTTCTGGGACGAGCGATGTTCTGTGTTTCAATTTCATTTTTAAAGAGAGTGGGTACACGGTGACATAAAACTCAAAAGTTTGTTCGATAAGAGATTCTCTTATATTTGTAATAGCTCCAAAACGACTGTGTAAATGACCCGTGAAACACGAATTGGAGCATTTTCGTTGTATCGTCAATTGGATCCTGAATCGTTGCATTTTTGAATGGGTAAGTTTTGCCTATAGAAATACCAAATTGGTAAATTGTTAGTATATGCTTACGACATTTAACCCAGAGTTTCATGCCAATGCATATCTCTTATGCTAGACACTTTAACTTCGATAATTTTGGCAAAATCCATGCATTTTGGTCTGTTTTGCACTTTTTACTATTGAATCCTTTGCATTCAGCTTGCATTACTTTCACGCGCTTCGATGTCTGAAACAGCCGACTAGCTACGGTCATGCAGGTTAAAAGTGAGCATTCCGTTAGAGTATTCGTTTCATCAGAAGTTGCGATTAACTTTGTAAAAAACACGGATGCTAGTTACAGTTCTTTCCCTTGTACATGTTCTTATCATATACATATAACGTTAACAAACGGGTAGACAATGTTACAGACCCCTTTGGTACGGAACATATATAAATACAAGATTTGAAACAACTGAAAACTCCAATCGCATATTTAAGGCAATAGTGTAAATAACGAATAACTCACCTGGTTTTTCCAATGCAAAACGATTTTCTGAATCAAATCCCACGTCAAACTGCATCGAATACGATTGGATTTAGATAATTTCGAGAAAAAACACTTCTGTTACTCCTGCACAAATACATGAGGTTTTAAAAATAGCAATATATCAAATAGCATACGTGGGGTACCATTGCGTTTACAGTGCGGATTTCGTCTTGGATGAGTACTAGCGGGAAATTTGAAACATCCATATTTTTGGCGTTTTCCGTATTGAAATAATAATTAACGGAAAAATGACATGATGGGGCGATCAAAACATGCATGCGTCTGTGTACGTTTTCTACAGAAAAATGTCTTAACTATATATGTATAAGCTAAAGTTAACCCTCAACAACGCATACTTGACTGTGCAGCACAAATTATAAACACGACTGGTTCCTTTTTTACACGATCGATAAACAACGTAGCCGGATGCCTATAGTTTACTATTTTTTGAAATGACACAAACAGTATCCCTGATATCTGATATAAGTAATAGAGTTGTTTCTAATCTTGTATTTATATATGTTCCGTACAACATGGGACCAGTATTAGATTACATGTACGTGGCGAGTCCATATCCCGTGCATCTGTGGTATGACGTTTGCACAATGAAACAGTATATTGACGTCAATCTGACCTACTGATAGTTAATTTTAAATGTTATTGTTACACGAAGATATCAGTGCATGTGAATTATTTATTGTAAACTGTCATCTCATTGTTTACCTTCATTTAAAAGATCAAAGTAAGCTTACTTACAGGTACAGACATGATAATGTAAATCCAGTGCACAAAATATAAATTCCATGATGAATTAGAACACAGATTCTACATACTAACTTTAAAATAATTGGCATAAAACTAAATCCATGTCTGTCTAATCGATTATTCCATGTAAAACAACGTAAAACAATGTATCTACACTTCCTGACTTCTGTCAGCACAATTGTTTGTAGTAAAATGTATTAATTTATTTATTTACAATTAACACGTAATCCGGCTACACAATAAACACAAATAATTGACTCAATGCAGGTATATTGAGCTGGCACTCATGAATATTTCGTACGTGGTCGGTAATCTTCGGATGAAAATATAACAAGCGATTGATGTTAGGTACTTTAAATCTTATTTTATGTGCAATTACACATACACACCACTTATTACTATTTTCCCTTTCCTTCTTTTTTCTCTCTTACATACCAGACTGGGATTACTCAACCAACTATGATTTCCACCCTGGAATAACTGTATGGATACTGAGCAGCAGATATGCAGGGTGAGGATAGGTCTTTTTGTCCGTATTTATATGAAAATCAAAGGTCTGAAATGCTTTTCAACGTTGGAACTAGTTGCTTAGATGTCTTTGATTCTTTTACAAGCCGGGGACATACATAAAAATCCAGGACCGGATTTGAACAGCTCAACCTCTACTATTCTTTCAGAATCTGATTTGTGCATTTTCGATGATTTCAAAAACTCCCTTTCATTCATCCACTATAATGTACAGATATTCTATCACAAAAGTTACCTCTTACAAGCAGAACTGCAACATTTCGACGGTCTATCATTCACAGAGATCAGGTTGAGTGATACTGTTTACTATTCTGTTATCTCCTTCGATAGCTACACCACTCCTTTTCGTACAGACAGGGGAGACAATCATGGTGGCATCCTTGTATATGCTAACAACTATATACCGGCTGTAAGAAGACCCGATCTAGAGGTTAAAGGAGTCGAGTGTGTGCGGTTGGAACTCCTAAGTAAACATAGACGCTTTCTTTATGGTACGTTCTGCCGACCACAAAATGCGTCTCATATAGTTTTGTCTAATATAGAAAGCACTATTGGTCTTGCCTATGACACAAACATCGCTGATATCCTCGTTACTGGTTGTTCAACTTAAACATGCTCAAAGCTGTAACAAGTACAGAAATCAAAGACATAGCAATGAAATAAAACATGAGACAAATATTAAATGAACCTACACATCACACTGAAACATCAGTCTATCCTCGATCTGTTTCTACTACTTTCAAACATGTGTGAGCTAACAACCAGGAGTATGTGAACCATTTCTGGGTCAAAATATTCACTATCATTGCCCAGTAGTTTGCTGTCTTGAATGTACAAAACCGCACTTCAAGACTTATAAACGAAATATATGGAAAAAAGGATGGTGACGATGATAGTCTTAGGCGCGAGGCGTCACATTTCGATTGGAACATATCATATCACAACGAAACTAATATCTATGCTATGACATCAAAACAAAACAGTAGCGATAAGACAATCAGACCCGCCGCCTTGGATGCATAATGAAATAAGAAAATTCATCAGAAAACGGAAAAAGAGCATATGATAGAGTAAAAAGAACACAAAGTCAACAACAGTGGAACGCATACAGACCATAACGTAACAAAATGACATACCTATAATCAAATGCAAGAATACGCCTTCTCAAAACCTTGTGGATAAAGTCGAAGAGAGAAACCTTACCACCAGTGACTACATGAAAATACTTGAAAGGTTTATTTCACCAACAAGAACCAGTTCAGGAATAGAACATTTACATGATAATGAAAACTTGAATTTTGATGAAAGGGATAAAGCAGACCTTCTTAACACTTTCTTTCAAGCATAAACTCAACTCATTGATCACAACAAGCACCTGCCAGAGCTACAAATTGACCCAAATTCTTCTGTTTTGAACAACATTAGCATAACTATTGACGAAGTTAGACTTACACTGAAGCCATTGACCGTAGGTAAAGCTGCAGGACCGGACAACCTTAATGATAAAGTTCTGAAGGAACTCTCACAGGAATTGGCAATTCCGCTATGCAGTCTTTTCAATAAATCCCTTAACACCGGTAAAATCCAAACACAATGGAAAGTAGCACATGATTGCGCCGTTTTCAAGATAGATGATTCTCATATTGTATCTAATTACAGACCTGTATCACTCCTTAGCACCATTAGCAAGGTACTAGAAAAATTATACACAAACACTTCTTTAACTTCTTTCATACAAATCATACTATCACAACTCTACAATCAGGATTCGTACCCAACGACTCTACAACAAGTCAACTTGTTTCCATCTATAACACTTTCTGCCAGGCACTGGATGAAAGCAAAGAAGTGAGGGCCGTTTTTTGCGACATATCCAAGGCGTTCGATCGGGTATGGCATCGGGGTTCGTTACATAAATTTAAAGCATCATCCATACCAGGTGTATTATTAGATTGGTTTCGTGATAACCTGTCCGGTAGAATGCAAAGGGTTGTTCTATCTGGAGCTTCTTCTAACATAGTTTCAATAAATGCAGGTTTTTCTCAAGGATCGATTCTTGGTCCTCTACTCTTTATAATCTTTATAAATGATATCGTACACAACATTAGTTTTATTATTCGTCTCTTTGTTGATGGTACTGGCCTCTATATCATTGTTGACGATCCGTTGTTAGCTGCGGCATCCGTGAACACTGTTTTGCAAAAAAATATCAGAAAGGGCAGACAGATTTCAACCCAAATAAAACTCAATTCATGCTGATTTTACGCAAGATTCACAAGCTGTATCAAGTACCTAAATGTGACAATTGCTAGTGCTGGAAGCTGGCATGAACACATCGAGACTATTAAATTAAAAGCCTGGTAGCGCATCAATATGTTGAGGAATCTTAAATTCGTTCCAGATAGAAAGTCCATTGAAACTTTATATTTCAATTATTCAACCACTCTTACAATATTCTGGTGTAGTTTGGGCCAACATTACACGACATGACGAGTTTGAGAAAATTCAAATAAAAGCTTGTCGGATTATAACTGGTGCAACTAAACTTGTTTCCTTCGACAATCTTTACCAAAAAAAAAACAACACAAATTGACATTGTTCTACAAAATAAGAGAGATCGTGTTTGCAGTTAGCATTAACACAGTATATATATTTAGAGGATGAAACACGGCTGGGCCGAACCAGGATGTGATAATCGGCCCACAAGGAGCGAAACGGCACAAAAGATTTAAATAGCCCGAGTGCCATTATGCGACTGAGCGCCGATTATACGTCCCGGCCCGGCTCAGTCGTAAATAAACGTCTATAAAAATACATACCTTTCAATTTGATTCAGTGATCTTATCTGATACGACAGTCAATACTATATGCAATATTTACTGATAGTAGAAAACCCCTAGTAATGCACCCATCATACTCGTTTAATGATAATGATTTAAAGTTGTTTTTACTTACTACATAGCCTTTCCTATACGCGTTGTCTTTCTCCCAGTGTTAACGATATCTTTACTTTCAAGAAACTCTTGTGTATCTTGTAACACTCATCATTTAATTTCTATTTCCCATCACTTCGTTTATAATGATCTCTTTTGAAACCGATTCAGTTAATTTCTCGGTGGCGGTAATTTTAGATAATCAAATGGTGACGTCGCGTGTAGCCGTTGCGTCTCGTGTCCATTTTCTGAGGATCGATTATCGCGTAATTGGCCCTCATACACACGCTTGCCGATAATTTTATAATGCCATGACCGTAAAGATTTTCATTATAATACTGTACAAATATGGTAGCATAGATCTATATAGTTACATATGTATTAGCTTCTAATTATAAGTTATTGAACTTGTTTGGCGACACATTACTTTGAACGAGTTGCATTGTCGGGAACAATGAGCTTGCGAGTTGTTCCCACGATATAAATGAGTTCCAAATAAAACTTTGCCATACAAGTTCAATAACCTTTTTGCTACATGTAGATCCATCTATATACTTTTCACATTGAATATGAATACAATGTTATTCCGCTATCAAAAAACAGTTAATAAGTCATGGAATTTGGAAAAAACTATGGTACTATTAGTATTAAAGTGTATTGTACCGTGTACATTTTCTTTATCGCGTATGATTTGTTCGTTATATCTAATTGTTTTTGTTTACTTGGTGACTTTTATTTATTAATGGAAACTGTGACGTCACTTATAAAAATGGGGAGTAACCAGTATGTACATAGAGCGTGACGTCACTAAGTGTGTCTTAGACCTCTATACTTGTGTCTGATAACTAGCCGTATTTGGCTAATTGTACATGTGTTATGGCTACTGCATATATCTATAGGAAAACAATGTGCTGCATTTCTGATATCTTGCACTGTGTATGGGGCGGATCTTAACTGTGATCTATCTACAGTAGAGAACATGATCTATTAACGATAGAGAACAGTTACA
Source organism: Saxidomus purpurata (assembly GCA_022818135.1). NCBI lineage: Eukaryota > Metazoa > Mollusca > Bivalvia > Venerida > Veneridae > Saxidomus > Saxidomus purpurata. Next base: position 42,868,670 of record JAFMSR010000007.1, read on the forward strand.
ATAGCGCATCAGAGCAAATGTGTCACAATACAAAATAGATTCAGTACTGTTGACTCGAGTAATTACGTAATTTCTCGGAGACTCTCGAATTGAAGTAATTCTATTCTATTCTATTCGCAAAACAGTACTCTATCTACTACATACATGAACACTAAAATATAGCACTAGTCCCACAGAGGATTGAAACTTCCGAAGAAGCATAGTGTTTAAACATTGTTATCAAAAATATGTTTAGTTATGATTACTAAAACCTTTTATAGTCTTCTCACATCCGACTTTTATTAAGCAATAAAATACAAGTCTTATTCACTTTTACTGTTTTCAATTTCAAATATGAATGATATAAATATTATTATAACGACAGCGGAAAAGTTTTGTTTATTTAAGAAACAGAAAGTTACACAGAAAGTGTGCTTGGGCTATGTCATCAAGAAGAACGATGTATGGCTATACAGTGCGAACTGTAAAAGCACGTACTGCCGTAGTGTTTACCCACAGTGCCCCGAACGAAAGTGACACAAGTCAGCGTACACACTAGGAAAGTAATTTTATTTGCTGTCCCTCATTTTGTTTAGAAACGCAACACTTTACTAATTAACTTATACAGATTTGTACTTTGAAATGTGAATCAACCATCTTGATTCCTAAAAATGTATTCTCTTGAAAATCATCATTTCTTTTCTCAATCAATACTCCGTTGATATAAAAATGTACGTACAAATAATTTTTGTAACCAGGGCCGTTATTGCGTGCTCTTAACAATGAAACTCGTTTTCCATCTAAATGAAAATTATAATAGTTTCTTTTTCGGCGCAGCCGTATTAAGCTCGCTTTTGGCCGGAAGCTGGTAACCTTTCAACTGCCAAGAATGTATAACATTTTTGGAGCATCCACAAAAAATGTAAATATTTTGCAATTAATCGTAAGTTGCCTTTTTGAGACATTTACATGTAGTAGTCATCTCAAAACAATAAATAAGACACGCTTAAAGTAAGACAAGTGTGAATATCTTTTTATAGTGGTTTTATTTTGCTCGCCAAGGCAATCACTATATAATGTATTCGTATTCTAACTCACGAAGTTTTTCTCTGATGTTAACTAAAGTGGCCGTATCTTCTGTATGCAATTCTGATTTTGTTAATATACTGCACACAAAAGTCGTCCCGGATGAACAGAACGCATAATCTCTCAGCATCTATCGGGCTGTCGTAGTCAGGTTAACATAAACAACTTTTACATTTAACCCGGAGTACTACCAATGCAGCTGTATATGGTTGCGCCGGAAGAAACTTCACTCTTTTATAGGTTTTACAATGTAACTGTTTCAAAATTGCCTAAAAGCTGTTTGTGGAAAGATATTTCAAAAACACTTAAATCTTTGAATGCATTTCGAATGCAGATCAGATGTTGATCAACGACCTAGATCTACATTTTGAATACAGGTCTGATATCGAACTTCTATCAAAATCTGCATTTAGAATGCAGATCTGATGACGAACATCGATAAAGATATGCATTTTCGAATGCAGATCTGACGTCGAACTATGATCTAGATCTGCATTTTCGAATGCAGAATGAATGTCGATCTACGATCTAGATCTGCATTTTAAATGCAGATCTGTTGTCGATCTACGATCTAGATATGCATTCGAAATGCAGACCTGATGTCGATGTACGATCGAGATCTTCATTTGGAAAGCAGATTTGATATCCGATCCAGATCTGCGTTTTTGTATATCTAATGTCAAATGTCGTTTTCGAATGCTGAACTGATGTTGATGCATAATATAAAGCTGCATTTTCGAATGCAGATCAGATGTTGATCTACGATCTACATCTACAGTTTGAATACAGATCAGATGTCAATCTTCTCCCTAGAACTGCACATGCAATGCAGATCTAATGTCGATCTACGATCTAGATATGCATTTTCGAATGTAGATCTGATGTCGATGTACGATTTTTTTCCGTAATTTCGAATAAAGATTTGATGTCGATGTATGATCTAGATCGTCATCTTTTGAATGCAGATTTGTTGTCGATCTACATCGCATTTTCGAAAACAGATCAAATGTCGATCTACGATCTACATATGCATTTTGAATACAGATCTGATGTTCAACTACGATGTAGATCATCATTTTTTAATGCAAATATCAATCTTCGATCTAGACATGCCGTTAGAAAGACGTCAGATCTATTGTCGATTTTACGATCTCCGAGCCAACTTCACAAACTTGAAAGGGATCTTGAATTTAACATTGATACGGTAGGCTATTCTTCTACTTTCCATGATCGTGTGCTATTTGATATTACATTGTACCATCGGTTTTTCCCATCATATCTAAAATGTAAAGTTGACACAGGTTCATAGGCAGATACCCTACCTGATACACATCTAAGCGAATACTTGCTTAATTATTATCATACCCTGAAAATAAGAAGGTGTCGTAAAAAAAGTAAAAAAGAACAACTGAATGGGTCAGAACCGACTGAACTATCCAGTCGCCTATTTATAATCAAGCCATGCTGACATACAGACATATGAAGCTTAATTCCTAATCCTATGTTTGAATGAATAATTCATAATGTAACAAAACTAAGGAGAAAGACATGCACAACTAAAATGATTAAAACCAGGATAGGTGAAATGTAATATTAGAGACTCAATGATAGACAGCATATGATGAAGATGAATCATTATTCTTGAGTCAGATCATTTATTCTAAAGAAACTATGCAATGTTTGGGGTCGACTTCTGGTGTCAAATGATTTGTAGATCGATTTGGCTTGCATTTACGTATACAGTCTTGCTGTTGGTCAGACTGTTTTGTGGCCTTGACCGCTTCACAACCGGAGACCAGTTTCAATTCCTGGTGCGGGCATATTGAGTATGTTGCCTCCAGTAAGATACCTTAAGTATTTTATGACAAAATAAGAAATGATTTTAACATTACTTTGATGATGTGTTGGAAAACAAAATTGGGTGACCAGGTCTCATATTATGTGAAAACTCTAGAGTCTACATTTGTCTTCCAATCATCATGCAAATTGATCAGAATGCTCTATGTCTCATAGGGTTAAAAACTAGGTTAACCGATCAGATCACAGAAAGTCCTATAAACACTCTGCAGGCCTCAATCATGTTTGTCTTGATAAACTCTTATATGTATTGTGTCAGACATCCCTGTAAGGATACATTAAAATGTTGTAAGATTGTCATAATAGTAATGACCTGGAGTTGCTTTTTACCCAATTGTACTTCAAATATCACCAATAGGTTTTGAACATAGTTCAGACAGAAAGCCGTAAGATAAAGTCCAAGGTGTTGTTTTTATGGATGAAATACTTCTTTGAAAAGTTATATACTACGTAACAGTATAACAATTACATTTAATATAGTTTGTAATAATCGCAACGCTTTCATAAGTTACTAGAACATATAAAAACATCAGTTATCATATAGCAAGTCTCGGTACTTTCGTTGTTTTGAACTACTCTATTTTAAACGTCTTCAATGTTTCGAAACTGTTGGACAGAAATGTTTCATGTTTACATATAATGTTTGCAAGACTCATTTTGTTTTAACGGTTGCATGTCAAGACGGTGTTCAAGCTTTACACTCTTATTTCATACCTAATGTTTGCTACAAATATTGTGTGGCATATGCATTTCAAATCACTTAAACACATTTAAAGATTTGGTTCGTTGTAACTGCAAATGTTTACATTAAATACCTAGATGTTGCTTCAGTTTCATATGTTTGCATGTGTCAGTAAGGCTTATTGAATTAACATTTTAATAGTTTGTTTCGTCAAGATAATGTGTTAGTCAATATTGTTTAAGTTATTTCAAGTCAATAAATAGTCTCTTAAATATTCTTCAATTTCTATTATTCTCCAGCACCATTATTACCACAGAATAAGCTGTCTTTCTGTGTTATTTTGAACTTAGTGTTTTTTCCTTCATCTCCATTATTGGGTGCTGAGATTAGTTCAAATCCGTGTAACGACCCTTTTCTTTCTTCATATTGACAAGATTTGAATACAAACAGCCACTGCTTTTCACAGTCCGCCCTGTCAGTACCTTCAGTGCTTTGATTCAGATACGCACGAACAACCCAACCGTCTTCAAGAGGCCTTTTTTACCTTTACAAGACATTTTGCTTTTATGCTAGCTAGGTCTTTGCGAGACATTTGATACTGAAAATTGATTGTAGAGATTATTGGCTATTAATTAATGTCAGATCGACAGCTTGGGTATTCATGACAACTTGACCTAATTAAGATTATCAGACTTGCAAACTGATATTTTCGCGCGATGTACAAAGTCGATCAACCATTTTGAGGTTAAAAACAAGGATTAGGCATGCGACAAAGGTTTTTGCCAATGGTTTTTGCCAAGGAGAAAACAGTTTTTGCCATTTAAAAAAAATCTTTCGCATTCGCCTAAAATGGCGAACGGTAGCGTGTAGACTGGTTCATCATCTGCAGTCATTACTGACGCAAGTTTCGACGGAACATCATTTATGCGCTAATGAATTTAGACTACAGGGTAGTTTGTGGCATCGAAATTTGAGAACTGGACTGTTTTTACGCTTTCTGATCCAAACGTACAAATAAAAAGGGGACAACTCGAAGTTCCTGTATATAACAACATTCTACCGGGAACGAGGGAGGCAATGGTCGCACGAAGAACTTTCGACACAGCTACTTGTAACTACATTGTATACCTTATACCTTTTTATTTCATGTTTTTCGGTGGTTTATGGAAATGTACGAGGGCTGTTCGAAATGTATTGTGTATTGTGCTTTGTAACCGTAAAAACTGACTAAAACGCGCGTTTCTTCATATGCCCTCCTTCCAACAGTATTCGTAGTTTGTCGATCCATTGCCGGAAAGCGACACGGTAGGCTGATTTAGGTATACTACAATGGTACAGGTGAATGGCAGAACCGAGAGCCTGTCGCGATCGTAATCTATGACCAGACAGAAAGTTTTTATAGTTTGGAAAGAGATATACAATGTAAGTTGCATAGTGTCAGATCAGGGGAATAAGGAAGATGTGGTAGCCCCATTTTACTGGCACCTGTATTGCGGTACCTTCACCAGAGAAGAATAGAGAATACAAAACCTTCTTTGCACTCTTTATTGCCAACCTTTTGTACGGGTTTAAAATAGTGTACCAAGGTTTCATCACCAGTGACAACATTTGCGAATTGCTTTTGGTCATATTTTGGAAACATCTTCAGCAGCAATAGTTGACGGTGGGGCATCCTACTAACAGAAATATTTCTAACTTCCAAGATTTTCATTAGAATGAAATGATATCTTGATAGTGAAATACAAACAATGCGTGAAATATCACGCACTGTAAACATGTACATTTTGTATCATTAAAAAAGATAAACGGCGTTGATCTGAGTTACCGCCAAAAACAGTTACCCGAGACCCGAACCTGCAGCCAGTGATAGATGTTTTTCATTTCATACGTAAGGAACATATCTCGTGCTTTTTTTAATGAAATGGAAGCATTTTATTGGATCCGAATGCAAGTCAAACTGGGATGTAAAATTTTAAAGTCTCTTCTTGTCAGGTTTTGATATCATTTCACAGGAATGATACCCATTTTACATTCTACCAAAGTCCTTCAAGCTATATTGTTGGTGAAAACAAATCACAGCAATTATAGTAAACTAAAGTCTTTGTTAAAAAAGAATTAGGCACAAATGCTCATTGGATGTCCTTCAGGAACTTTGGTTCGTCACAAATCATTGCATGCAGGGGTGGTGCTAATTTTCCATATATGGCTCCAATTGAAACTCAAGAATTTCTTCTGGAACCATTGGTAACATTTCAACATATTTTCAAAGTAGTATCTCTTTGGCGACCCTCCACCATATCTTTTTAAGCTACATGTACATGTATGTTGGCACGGGATATAGCGTCTTACATAGATACTCTTGATAAGATTTTTATAACAGGAACGGCTCTTAATTGACATTCTTCGAAACTCCTTCAAGCTTCTAGTAGCTGGATGAAAATCACAAAATGAGCACTGTCCACATTTCCTGAATACCGAATATTGTGAAATTTTCGCGATGATCTCATATTTGCTATTTTGGCGAATTTCAAAATTCGCTCAATCAAAAATCTCGCAAAAGATTCGTTTCATATAGATTTACTATTGGAGAATTCTAATTTCGCGAATAAGTCTGTCTGCTCACAAATCGCGAAATTTTCGTCACGCGAAAATAACCTATTTTACACTATCCTCTGTGCAACCCTGGTCACAATGTGCATGGGCACGTTATTTCTGTAATGATTAGCCGCATTGTCCCAGTAATTCGTGAGTTTTAAGATTGACACTGTCCACACTGTAATATAGTTTTATATCGAACAACACTGATATATAACAATTCTTTTTCATTGCGTTCACGGTGAACGCCGTCATCCCGGACACATTTATCAAGGAAACAGTCATTTTAAGATACAGCTCTGAATTATTTCAACCTTTTGATATAAAGTGAAGTTGTTCTAGAATAACGGTTTTAAATTTAAAATCTGAAATATTAGCTTTTTTGTATTTTCCAATGTCATGATATGCTGTTATATTGTAATATACAGACTGACGATTTTGTTATTCATTGAAGATGTCTTATTAGGTCAATTCTTGTTAATTTAAGTGCAAACACGATGAAGTAGACAGTCAAATGCTGAGCTTCGTTGACACAGGTCCGATAGCAAATCTTATTAATTAAAACAATGAAGCAATCAATCCGTCGTATTCAATGTCGTTCTCATTTTACTAACAGCGATATGTATTAATAAGTATATTAAAAACATGTTCGTTTATAACATTATGTTAGAAAACAACCGGCAAATAAATAAAACCAAATTTATACTTAAAAATAGTTTAGATGTAGTGTTCATCCTCCCTGTTGTTTTCGATGATTATAGTCCCGGCCGACTGTGGGATTTCTCCCCTGGTGAACTTGCCAATACCCTTTCTTTCCCACTCTATCAAGCTTTTCCTTTGTCCCTCAAACAACCATTTTGAAAGAAGATACCAAACTATTGTTGATACAACATCCCATAATATCGGTATTGCAAAATCTTAAGCTTTCATGGCATGCATTTACCAGAAAGAGACAAGTCTATAATGTTCAATAAGTAAGCTAATCTTAAAAGGTTTATGCGAAGCATGAAAGGCTATGAACCGCATAATATACTATTGGTTAAAACTACAGTTATAACATTTACAATTAGCCGAATAAATCTGTGTATCTTTACATGCCAATAGACCTACATTGGAATGGCAATATAGCCTTGCTTGACGTCTAAATTACCCCACCCCCCCCCCCACCCCCTTGGCGGAGGGGTTAAAGAAATGGGCTCCGTCCGTCCGTCACACTTTTGTCCGGAGCATAACTACGTAAGTATTCAAGGGAATTTGTTTCAAGCTTTACACACAGACAGAGGACATTGAGAAGAAGTGCAGTATACAAGTACTTTAACTTTAGCTTGTCCTATTTTTGAACTATCTCCCTTTATTACTTTTTCTTGTCAGGGTCATAACTCCTTAAGTACAGAACTGAATTGATTCAAATTGCATACAGTCACAGAGAACATATGATGCAGTGCAGTGTCCAAGAACCATAACTCAAACTTACCCTAATGTTGAGTTATCTCCCTTTATAGATTTTTCGCATAAATGTTTGTGCAAAGCATACAATGTCCGAGTTTTAGAGTAGAAGTGCGACATTAACACAGAGAGAAAGTGCAGGTGAATAACCATCAGCACGTTATAATTATTAATATTTTATTAAATAATAACCTATACGAAATCCATTCCTCTCAACTCAAATTTCTTTGTCTTAGAAAGAGCACTCGGTGGGGAGATGGCCATGTCTAAAATGGCTCTTGTTAAAATAGGTATTAGGTCTTATTCTGATTAATATGGTGGCATATGTCTGCCGTAAGTTAGTTATCTTACGTTCGTGTTAATTATCTAGTTAACCACTTCGAACAGTAGCTAGACAACTAGTTAACAATTCGTGAACGTTATCTAGATAAATAGTTACCGATTCATGAATGTTAGATAATTATCTTACCGTGAAACAATTCGCAAACAGTAGCAAGCTAATTAAGTGGTTAACTAAAGTCTTTAGTTAACAATTCGCGGTTGTACTTAATTAAGTGGTAACTAGATAATAATTCGTGTTACCAGTTATCGCCACGTTATCTTAACTAGTTCTCGGCACTAATAGACACTCATTCGTGTTAAGATATTTATCTTACTTTGAGAGTGTTCGTGATTTTGTAACTAGATAACCCGGTATAATTGGCGATTATAAAGTTAATATACGGGTTAACTAGATAATTAACACGGACGTAAGGTAAGATAACTACCTTACTCCATATATTAATTTATTTGAATAGAAGCATAATTATGTGATTCTCTTTTTCTTTTGCAGTTCTTTTCAAAGACAAAATACATACTTCACGAACCTTAACTCATAATATAAATATACCATGTAAGAAAACAATAACAGGAAAAATACAATAGGATAGCATGCACATTACAAATCTTATCCAACAAGGTACATGTACATTGTAAACTGTTCACAATTTGAACAAACTGAAGAGTCCCAGGCATATAATACCATACAAGTAACAATACATAAAGCTGACAAGAAAAGATGTTGCTGTAGAGCGAGGGAAGTGGTAGCGTTAGGCATAACATAACTTTTTCTCTGTTACACTTTAGTGTCTTGTTCCAATGGAATTCTGATTCAGTTTTAAATAGCTCTATATAACGTTACAATGACGTCGCAAAACATGACCATGTACAATGTATAAGTTATCCAGAGGGAAAGTCCTACAAATGAAAACAACACGTTTTAGTGAGAGCATAGTGTTGTGTTTACATTGGCAAGTGATGAATGACTAATGACCGTTCAGTACTATCTCTTTGTTGTTTTTTCGTTTGTGTTATTATTCGTCTTTTATCGTAGATTCCAGAAAAAGGTTGAGAAAAGGCAGGAGCCTTTTCCAAAAGCAGGGGGAGTATGTCATAGGACTACATATTATTCCGCTGTTGTATTTATCAGCAGGCCGTAAAGTATAAATGCACTACCGCGCGAATGTGACCGCGTTTATCATTTTAGTATAATAATACAGTACGGTCATTCCGTGAACAAATTTACAAGATACCGTTATCCTATTCATACATCCCTAATTGATTGTTTATACTAATCTAGACTAACTGCTCACCCATGACATTACACACCGTGCTCAAGTGACAAATCCAATACTTTGTTGCATTTGCCAGTTGACCATTGTTGTGTAATGTTGTGTATTATTAAAATATACATGTCATATCAATATCTTCGATATTTGTTTACAGGTTAGTCAATAATTTTCATCTTTTACTTTATTTTTCATAAGTAAAAGTAACATTTATTTCATAAATGTGTTATTCGGCTAGTTATTGAAAGAACATGACTTTTCAATAAGTGAATACATGTATCAGACCATAAGACATGTAAGCAGTTTAGTTATTAGCTGGAATCATAAATGTTTGTATTGTTTTAATACTTTGTTGCATTTGCCAGTTGACCATTGTTGTGTAATGTTGTGTATTATTAAAATATACATGTCATATCAATATCTTCGATATTTGTTTACAGTTTCCCGTCAACACAGACGAACCTACAAACATTTTGCCGGTTTAGGGGCTACGCCGACAATGGCGCCCAACATGGGACTGTGACGGCATTACAAGATCTGTCTCCGACATCTGTAATTGCTAATTTGATAGTACTCACTGAAATTCGAGGACGAATTTCAACATAGTGGGGAAGTATGTCACGGTTACGGACTTAATTATGAAAAAGGGGAGAAAATGTGTAGGCGGCCGGATAGCTCAGTCGGTAGAGCATTCGCCCTGTAAGCGAAGGGTCCCGGGTTCGAGTCCCGGTCAGGCTGCACATTTTCTCCCCTTTTTCATAATTAAGTCCGTAACCGTGACAATACTAAAAAGGGTTTTCCGAAAAACGAGGGAGAAGAGGATATTAAATGCACAGATGTTAAGTATCTATATGTATATACGTAAGTTTTAAGTGTGTTGATAAAAGGGAGGAAAATAGAGCTGGGACGGTATAGTTTGGTCAAAAAAAATATTCAAATCCGTTGAAACAATGAAACTTTCATCTGTTTTTGCCAATATACTGCAAAATTCGCAGCAGGGATCATAAGTAAGTTGTATACATCCCGCATTATATGTAAAAAAACTGTTATGAATCAATAAATGGTATTAACTGATTAAAAAACAATACGATATCAAAATACATAGATATACGTCTTCTATCGTTATTTCAAAGCTTTGGACACATTTAATGGGTATTTTATAACTTTTCCCCAAAATCGTAGGCTACGTATTTTTTTAGCTTTGTTTACGGAAATAGCTACTTGGCGAGTATATTATAATTATTTTCCCGCTGCTGGTACTAGGCTGGCTTGTTGATTCAGTTGTGTATTGCACGCTCTAAAAATAAAACGTAGTCGTCACTCTTTACCATAAAATAAGTATGGCTCATGGAAGAGCATATGATTTTGTAATAAATCTACTAGTAATTGGAGATATTCATTCTCGTAAAAGAACGATAGTAAAAACATTTCTAGGCAGAGAGTATCATATTACAGATGAAGGTAAGTATACATGTTGGTTACTTTCCATTTAAGCGTTTTGAAAAATTCACCACTTGCTGTTTACTTCAAAATCTTAAGACTAAAAACCTGAAAAATATATGTTTACCGTAGAGCTCAGTCTTAAAGCTAGTCTGACATTTTAAGAACTTTATATTGCGGAAGTTACTCTGTGTGACAGGAGTGAGTGGGGTACTTGTTTTCATGAATTTGGTCTGCTAGATATTGAGAAGTTTGCTGTTACTAGACATAAGATTTAAAAAATTTAAAGTTTTCTATGAGTCGGATGTACTAACAGTTGAAGGGTAAGATTAGGATAATAACTAGGTAACTAGGTTTACCTTAGATTGATAAGGACTAAGTGTTAGCTTTGGTGCAAAGTCTTGATAGGTCTAAAGGCTACCTGTCAGTTAAACTGGAGGTCAGTAAAAGTACCACGAGAGTGAATGAATCACAATAACCAGCAGACGATAGTTTTCCTCTTGAGCTGACTAGGGGTTTCTTTACGTTTCTTATTTTCATTACTATGGTCCTTTTGGAATCAAAGGAATATTTATCTAGCTCCTGAATAATTTCTTCGCGCTTTCTTTTTATCTAACGATTTTCATTCATAAATACCACAGTCCAGTAAAAGTTTGCACAAGGTCTGATTTTATGTAATGTTGTACACTATAAATAGGAAAACGAACTTGTCAGCACCAAATCAAGGTAGAGTCATAACAATTAATCAGTAACATATTTTTCAAGGACACAAATTCAAGACATGATACTGATACATGTGTCAGAAAAAGGGGGGAAATAATCACAACTGTTCAAAACACAATATGTGCATGTAGTTGATGAAGAATAAATAGAATAAATTTTATATTAAAATCATTACAGAAAATGTTCATAAGAACCAGACATGTATTGTTTTTATAAAAAGAGAGTAAAATTAGGTTTTTGTGTTAGTTTTAATGTTCTTGCCTTGGATTTGAAAATTCACAGTGATGACAAAATGGGATGATGTAAATTGTATAAAACAAGGAAAATATAGAACGGAGCAGTAAAACAATAAGTGCGATAGTACGGAAACATATATTGATCCCATCGATACATGTACATGTATATATAAATTAAGTTGACTTTTCTATTTTCAGCCTTTATATAAATTTCACCTTATTTAAAAGTCTATCTAAGAACGAAGATACAAAGTTCTGATTTACAGTAGTGTTATTGTGTATTGCATCAAGAAATAGGTTTTTGAACAGCAATTCGTGCCCTTTTTACCAAATTTGTTGTAGTAGATCTACAAAGTGAAAGTTATGATTTATTCGTGCTGAAATGTATATCAACTTAAAGGTGGAGAAAGTTAAAAGTGATGAAGAAATATACCTTTGTTTTTTCCGTCGTTTTTAATTTGCCGGATTTATTTAACTCATAAGTAAAAAAATATCAGAAAATGTTTTTTAATTTGTTTTTTATCAATACTGAAAACACAATTAACACTGTTTAGAGTTGTACTACTTTGAAAGTGTTCTCATATTAAACGTCACAGTAGCACAATTTCAAACAGCTCTTATTTTACCAAGAAATAAGTCTTACCGGTAGAGCTGACCTTAATATGTACCAAAAACATTCCTAAATTTGCATTTTAAATCGATAAGTACACGCAGTATCTTATCGATGATATTGCAAAAAAATAAGAAAGGCTTTCTTGCAACTATTTTTCGCGAAGAAACGACTTGAATATGACATAATGGCATATGTCCACATTGTTCATTTTTGGAGTGAATAGAACATGGTTCTATCATTATCCTATCCTGTATAGAAAAAAGAAATACCTGCATATTTTAGTGAAAAATGTCTTACTGACTAACTGTTCCGTTGAAACGCGGCGTCAGTATTGAATAGGTTTCAATTTTGTACCATGGGGTTGCATAATCGAATAGGGAGCAGCCAACATTATTATTGTAAATATAAACTATGTTTTATGTTTGAAGAAAAGAATGTTATGAATCATTAAATTGTAATAACTCATTATAAAACAATACGATACAACATACATATGTTTTCTATTGTTATTACGAAACTCTGGACACATTTAATGGGCATTTAATAACTTTCCACCAACCTGGTAGGCAAAGGTTTTTTTTATAGCTTTGTTTACGGACCTTACTACAAGATTCATCAAAGTCAGAAAAAAAAGTTCCTGAAGATGTTTTGCTAACTTAAAACATTCAGATTTTTAAATGCATGGCGTCAACTGAAAAATCAATGAAAACCCATTTTAATTACTACATATTAAAGTATAATATAGAAAGTGTTAAAAAGGCGTTCTCCCAACCATGCAATACGCAGGACCGTTCATTCTATCAGCAATAAATCAGTCAATAAGAGTCATGTAAAATTAATACGTCACAGCATTTTCCCGTTAGACGCTATCAAATTCTCCGCCATATTACTTGAGTTTATATATTGCTTCGGTTGATTCTCCACATTATCAGCTACAGGGAGGGGGACTGTTTAACATCTGTTTAACAAATTGTTCTTTTTCACAATATTTAGGCTCTGTGTGTAAATCATAATTGCACAGGTTATTGAAATTTTATGAAATATTCTCTCCGTCCCATGCAGCCTGTGAAGGAGGAGCTATGGTTATAAATAGTGTTGTCTATCAGTTACTTTGTAGCTAAAAAATAACCAGTGTAAACCTTTAATGCAATGCAACTCGGTTGTTATTTTCAGCTTTTAATTATGTAGGTTTTTCAGGGTTTTAAAAAAGGGTTCTCTGATGTTTATCATGCATATTTATATAGAAACCTGTCCCAGCGCCATCTCAAAGTTTGGGGTTTAAGTCATGCTTCAAAACCATGCCGGCGTCTTTGATGCTTATCATCAAAATTCGTCTTGTTTATGACTTGTACAATGTATATTGGATAGATAGCGCTTAACAACAAGTTTAATACCGAAAGCAAAAATGAAATTAAAACTGCATAAAAACGTTAAGATTACTAAAAGTCTGCTCTTTTTCCACTTTGACCCCCAACGTTGCCCTGACCTGAAAAAAATGAATGGCTTCGTATAAATTTTACCTGTTTTGTGATCTTCAAAAAAGTCACCCTCAGGAATTTCAAGCGGTTTTTATACAGTTACGTCGTTTAGTAAAGATGCTGATTTTCTATGGAGACTTGCCATTGTTTACATTTGACGCCATTGACGTTAACTCTTCCGTTACGGAGACGTTACGCCATAGTTTGTGTTTTCCCATAAAATGTTCGGAAGAAATTTCAAAATTATAATCAGAGGTAATAATGGTATTTATTTTAACAAAAGTTACGCTGAAATTTAAAAAAAATGTTGATAATCTAATAAGAATAAATTGAATTTACCTAATCATTCCTGCTTTCAAACGGTCCAATAGAAACGTTTCGTAGATCATGCCTACTGTCGTACTGACATTCCGTCATACATTTTAGATCTACATCACTAGGATAATTTTTTGAAAAATCTTAAGCAGTTGTTGAACATTACATGCAAGTGAAACACGCATTCATTTAGGTATAACTACTTCAAACGTAGTCCCTAATAAAATATAGTGAATTTTCCTCCTCACTTTCATGGCAAATTGCATATATATGTTGTTTACAGCACATGTTCCACGACTTTAACATGCTGTTATTTTCGCAATTTTTTGTTTGCATATAGATAGATCTTTAAAAACAAGGGTAGTCGTGCAAGACGTGAAAGACTTGAAATCATAAAAAAGTAGCTGTAAATAAGCAATTTATATAGAAAACAGTAGAAACCACATTTATAGGATTGCAACCTTTAAATAGTGGTCCAACATGCATGTCACAGTATAACCCTGATCATTCCATAATCAGGGCTGCAGTTGAGTCAATATGTATAATACGCACGAGTGGTGGAGGTGAAAGGAGTGGGTGACCCCCTCTTCTGTTTATGAGGGGGGTTAGGGGGTCCTCCCACGAAAAATAAAAAATAAAAATATAGCAAGCAAATGGTGCATTCTGAGTACACTTGCCGGCTCCCGTATCCTCAAGTTTGTACTTCCGTTTTGATATTAAAACAATCATGACCACTTAAAGTATGAGAAATAAGTCGCTGAAAATAAAAATCACATGCCATCGGTTGCAAGATGCATATGCACACTAGACCGGACATTAATTCGTTTCATATGTCGCCATTCTCTGTTTATGCGGGAGCTTTGGGGGTCCTACCCCTCAAAAATATCAGAATATAGATGGGAAATGGTGCATTCTGAGAACATTTGCCGGTGCCTTTATTATCAAGTTTGTACTTCTGATTTGATACAAAAACAATCTCTTGTACAAAATGAATTACCTGTGATCGGTTACCAACAGAATATGCAGACTCGACCGGACACTTATTTTAATATCAAACAACACGAGGACTATAACAACATCCGTGTTACTTAGAGAGAAACTATCAAGATATCTGTATACTGTATAGGGTGTACTCATCGCGCGGGGTTTTAATTTTCGCTATATTTGCGGACTTTGATATCACGCGAATGCAACAACCGTGATTTATGTCCATAGATTAGAAGTAATGAAAACAAATCTTGAAACGGAAATTTATTAATCGAAACGGGAAGAAAAACATACTGCCTTCACCGAGATCAACTAAAAATTATCCATTATAAACGTCCTGTAGAAACTAGAAAAACAAACAGATAAACTATTCAACTTTTTGTTACTATTGTCGCAAATTTACTGGTTTGTATTTATTTTCTCCGCCAAAAATAACATAACATCAATGTGTAAGCACACAATGAATGCGTGATAAACAATTGTAATTTGCTTTACACTTTACCAGGCGTGGACATCACATCTAAACCAAATGACTTTTTAATCAGTATGTATACCAAACAAGCAGACGTGATATCCGGAGTCTCACAAGTCAGAGTAAACAGATCACTTTACTTCTTGGCATTCGCCAATGACTTGTCCGAGTGCACCTCATCTAACATTAGACTATTCACAGAGGATGGTCTACTTTACGGACTATTCAAATCCGACAAGGATGCTTAAGCCCTCCAGAAAGATCTTAAATCACTACAGAAGTGGGAAGATCAGTGGCAAATGAGATTCCATCGGGAGGAATTCCAAGTTATCCACATATGCATCAGAATGAGGTACATACGACCACACCAGGACACTTCGTATGGACATGTACTAGAGGCAGTTGACTTGTATCCAAGTATCTTGGAGTCAAACTCAGTGAAGATATAACATGGAGGACTTATGTCTACAAAACAACAGCCAAAGCCTGCGGAACCCTGGGATTTCTGCGAAGGAACCTCTACAACTGCACTATGGACGTCCGTAAAAGTAGAACACATTTGTACTGCTAACACTGAGTTATGCCACAGTAGCATTTGATCCCTACCACACTGGCGATATTGAACAACCGGAACGAGTCCAACGAAGAGGTGCCAGGCTCGTACACAACAATTACAGGGATCGAACACCAGGCTGTGTCACCAACATGATCAGTGACCTTTGTTGGCTGCCACCAACAGACAGGAGACGTGTCCACAGGTTAAACTATCTGTTCATGATCAAGCATCACGAAGTCAACATTAATCCAAGTGACCTACTTCTGTCAGGCGACCCTCGCACTAGAGGTAAGGGAAGGATACGACAACGTTGTGCTAAATCTGCCATCTACAACCACTCGTTCTGCCCCAAAACCAATGGGAGTTGAATATACAAAATGTACCATCAGAACCATCAGTGACATAAGAGGTGGCTCCTTTGTCCTCCAATCGTAGTTACACCAAAGCCATGTAAAAATATTAGTCTGTATCTTTGGTTCTTTTAACTCTGGAGTATGATGGCTGTCTCATCACTTAACATAATTGAGTCAACATAGGTCACTTTTACAGATTTAGTAAGCAGACCTCGGATCCAAAACTTTGTAGGTGGAACAAAGTTATTGGTTACTTTAACAGGAATAAACAAGAGCTATCACTGATGTCCGCCTCCGTGGTCGAGTGGTTAGAGTCCTTCACTTGAAATCACTGTTACCTCTCATAGATTGAGAGTCATAGGTGCGAGCCCTGCTACTAACCATTCTTCTTTATGTTAGAAAGCTGGCAGTTTC
Organism: Saxidomus purpurata; assembly: GCA_022818135.1. Classification (NCBI taxonomy): domain Eukaryota; kingdom Metazoa; phylum Mollusca; class Bivalvia; order Venerida; family Veneridae; genus Saxidomus; species Saxidomus purpurata. Next base: position 42,885,509 of record JAFMSR010000007.1, read on the forward strand.
TTACGGAGGATAGGAGTCTAGTACTGGTATTTCCCAGGAATGATGGTTCGGTAAACTCCCAGCCTGTTCAAATGACCAAATTACAATTCATTCTAAAATACGTTGTTTTAAGAGAGTTTGAAGAACTTTATTTTTTCATCAAAATATGAGAGCAAGCAGCTTGAAGTGTGACATTGACCTTCCTTGGGCTGCAGTATTGGGACATTGGTTCTGCACATTGTCTTGTTAGTTGAACATTTGTATCACGTTTCAGTTTCATTAAAATCCTTTAAGGGGTTAAAAGAAATGAAACAGACACTGAAATGAATTACCCATAAAAGTGACATTGAGCGGATGGGGTTGAAAAATGCATTCTGCATGTCATCTTGATGAGTTAAACATTTGACCAAACTTTCATGAAAATCCTTCAAGGGTTATAGAAGATTAAGTGGACACACATAAAACTAAATACCCCTTAGTGTCATCTTGACCAAGCGGGATTGGGACATGGGTTCTACACGGTGTCTTGATGAGATGAACATTTAACCAAGATTTCATGAAAATCCTTCAAATTAAGAGATAATGTAAAACCAATGACTTTTAAGTGTTACCTTGACCTTGAGGTAATGGGTTTTAAACATAAATTTTGTCTTGTCATCTTGATAAGATGAACACCTGACCCAAGTTTCATAAAATCCTTCAAGAGGTTCAAGAGATACGGAGCGGACATGAAAAACCTATAACTTATTAAAAGTGTGACATTGAGCCGACAGGGTTGGAACATGGGTTCTTTATATCGTCTTGTTAAGATGAATATTTGACATAAAGTTCATAAATATCTTCAAGGGGTTTAGGACATAATGGAGCAGATTGAGCAAAAACAACAGCCCGACTGACTGATCAAAATACCAACAGACTGACAAACCAACCGTCCGACCGACCGACCGACTGACCGACAAGCCGACTCCTAAATACCCCTCTCCTCAAACTTTGTTTGTGGGGGTATAATAAACTTACTGCTGCGGTTATCTAACGCTCTCTTGTGATACATTTGTTTTTTCTTGTAATACTGACCTATTACCTGTATTTACGTGGCACCTGCATTTAACAGGAAACCACATTACTATAACTATAGAAATATCACAAAACATGAGCAATATTAAAAAGTATTCACTTAATTGCAGATATTTAAAAGACCCAAAGAAAAGAAATGATGTTTTTTTATTTCCTTACGGAAAGGGATGCAGATATGTTATTGTCTGCAAATATGTAGCTAATATGAATAAAAAGATATATTTTGAATGGAATGGGGAGTGTTGTTTTAGTTATGGGAAATACAAATTCAAGGAGAGTAGGAAAACTTTAAAAATAAAGATAGAATATAAAGTGTACAGTTCTCATACAGACACAAATGGAAATTATATGGTTTTAGATGTAGCCATAAATATAAATGCTTAACATTAATAATTTTGTATGGACCGATCACAGATAACCCTGCATTCTATGAGGAAATATTTCGTTTTATTGATAAAGTTGGAAATGATTTATTTTATAAACTGAAATCTTGCCGAATTTTAAACTCTAAACTTTACTATAAAATCAATTATGCTTATGGACATGTTAAATTGTTTAAGGCAATTATGTATTGATTAGTGAACAAATTCTACAATATTTTATGTTAAGATCTATAAATATATCAAAATAATGTGCAATTCATCAGTTTTAAATTTACCATTATGTCAACTTAAACAAGTTACCTTATGATAATAGGTATATTTGACCAGTGTAGACTATGATTAGTCAACACAACTCACGTTTTACTGATTAAAATTTCCTCTGTGTGTGCATGTAAAAATAAATCAAGGTATCAAAATTTAAAGAGCGATAAAAAAAACATTTCTAAAATTCAATAAAGTATGGTAAAGCAAATATGCAGTGACACAGAAAAATTTAGCTTTATCAATTTGAATGTTTCTGTTGATTATTGTATCAATGCTGAAAACAGACACAGTAGTCTGCATTTTCTAACGGTTGTAGTCTACTTGTATCAAACATTATGCAACTTAGCAAAGAAAATAAAGAAGAAATATTAAACAGTAAAAGATAATACTTATCTATATTCTCATTGTGTTCTGTGTTTGTTAAGTATCGAAATGACTGTAATTTTACTAGTAGATGTTGTGTAGTTCTGCGCATGCGTCGTAGGCAAAATTGGCAACACACGAAAACAAGAGACTCAGTACAAAAGGAGTGCTTTGTTTTGTTGTTTTTTTTAATGTTTATAGTCCCGGCTGACCCTGGTGAACTAGCTCAAGTATGACTCCCATGCATACTGGTATTCAACAAAATTTGACAATCTAGGGAGTTTTGTTTTACCTGACTGCAATACCCAGTACGTTTTGTCAAAAAAATATGATTATTTAGCAAAATTTTGTAAAAATGCCTAAAGATAGGTGTGCTAGCTTGCAGACCAGGCACGCATTCCCAACGTACATTGGTGCGTTAACCACTTTGCCTCGTGATTATTATACCCCCAAAACGAAGTTTAGGGGGGTATATAGGAGTCACCCGGTGGTCGGTCGGTCGGGCGGTCAGTCGGGCGGTCTGTTGCATTTTCCTTGTCCGGAGCATAACTTGAAAACTACTTGTTGGAATTCAATGCAACTTCATACAATGGTCAAGCACATTGAGAGGAAGTGCAGTGCACAAGAACTATAACTCCATCTTGACTAATTACAGAGTTATTGCCCTTTGTTGCTTTTCCTTGTCCGGAGCATAACTTAAAAACTACCGGTTGGAATTCAATACAACTTCATACAATGGTCAAACACAATGAGAGAAAGTGCAGTGCAAAAGAACAATAAGTCTATCTTGACTCATTTCAGAGTTATTGCCATTTGTTATTTTTACTTACCCGGAAAATAATTCGAAAACTATTGGTTGGTATTCAATATGACTTCATACAATGGTCAAGCACATTAAGAGGAAGTGCAGTGTACAAGAACCATAACTCTGTCTTGACAAATTACAGTTATTGCCAAGAACAATATCTCTTTTTAGTTTGTTTGCAAGGTATTCTGTTACTACGAACTTCCTCAGTTTATAAAGCAGTCTTTTGGGGTATTAATCACATTTAGTGATAGCTCTAGTTTTACAAAAAATGTATTTGGTGTTACGCCGCAGTATAAGAGAGTTTTGATTTTTCTTTAGAAAAATCGCGCAGTCAAAAAGAGGTGTAAAACATTATTTACCAAAATGACGGCCAAGTAATTAATGTATATTATAACATACTAGTTGACTCTTAGCAGAATGTGATAGTATTATATCTAGACAATAAAAATGACAGGATGCCCTCAAAAAGGTGTAGGAAGCATTAAGTTTGGGACGGGTACTTTTAGTGTGTTTGAGGACTATAAAGGTTCAAAATCAGAAAATCTCCTATAGAATTGAATCTCTTTAATAAATGATGCACAATGATGTAAAATCATTGTATACTTCGAGCCGCGAAAGTGATCTAGTGCTAAAGTTATATACAGTAAGAAGTTTTATTTTAAAAATACTGAAAAGTACTTTCTTAAATTATTTAAACAGATTTTAAATATTCTGTTCTCAAGGTACTACAAAGGGGCAGCAGGGAGGCCCTGAATGGCAACAAGGGGAGGCAAAAAAGGGCAGGATGCAGCACCCTGCTAAAACACTCTAGATATAACACTATGTGATATACAGAGTGTTTTAAAAACGAGTGTTGAAATTTATATAAGAAAACTTTGCAGTTATGTTACTTTTGTCTTATGCTTTGAGATAGTTCCTAGTTAAGTGGCTTTGTTAAATTTCAATATTACAAAGAAAGAAAGCATTCAACAGAAAATTCCCAATAAACTGTCGCTTGCACAACACATGTAGACGAGTTAAGCGTGGTTAAATGTACTTAATATTGTTGTTACTGTTGACAGTTGTATTGAAAGGTTAAAGGTCGAACTATAATTCGGTTATATCTTAAATACAGCTGTTTAAGAAACTAATTTTCTTGAAACAACTTTTTTTAAACTATAACCTATACTTAAAGCAGTTAGTTCTTGCTTGAAATAGAGCCGCAAATAGGGCCGTACATTTGGTCGCAAAGGACCGTTAAATAATGATGTCTAGCGAATAGCATATAAGCAATTAGCAAATAGCAATTGGCAAATAGCAAGTAGCAATAAGCAATTGGCAAGTAGCAAATAAGCAATATGCAAATAAGTATCACATGTATCGAGCGGTCTACACTATGATAATTTATAGTTGTTCTACGATATTCTGAAGGGTGTAACTTCATTAAACGGATATATAATTTTCATCAAGCTGCTTATCTTATGATTCGCGGTACCAATGATTGTTAAAATAATTGTTTGCAACAGTGATCAACTTTAATCAAGTGTTTTGCATATACATTGAATTAAATTTTATATATATGGGATCTGATACCTCTGCATGTATGTGCCGAAGCGCAAGTATTAGAGTATATTCTTTCCCAAGTAAAGTTACAATGTTCTACCGTTTCAACCCAAGTCCCTACTATGTCTCAAACATATACCCTAAACCCCTTGTCTCAACATGGTCACAAGCCAATGTTCGAAACAATACACTAAACTCCTTGTCACAACCTGGTCACAAACTAATGTTCGAAACTATAATCTAAACCATCAGCTTACACCACGACCCGAACTTACAGTTTAATACAGATTTCAGGAGGACTCTGCAAGTATGAGCCGAGGCTGCAAATGAGGGATACTATGTCAAAGTCCTGGTAATAATTATGGCTTAATTATTATTCAATCCTCTTTTCGATGTGTTTCCACTAGCTCTACTACCGATCTGCCAGAAAATTGTGCGCAACAGCTTTATATACCGGCTAGTTATACGGATATCTTTGGACTTCTACATAGGTTCATACCTTATCAGTCTGTCAACTGTATCTTCGGATACGATTTTACCTGGTTGTACTTACACCTACACCTTGTCTTGTATAGCGAAGGGAAATTATCATTTTCTGGTAATATTTCATTATAAATAACTTACATTTTTAACGTTTTTGGACTTTAACAAGCCAGACTTCGTATCAATCAGACGATTTTTTACTTTTAATTAACCCAAAGATCTACTTTTTACAGTAAAGACTAAGTTCACGACATAAGCAATTGACAAATGGCAACAAGCAATTGGCAAATCGCAATAAGTAAATAGCAATACGCAGTAAGCAATTGACAAAAAGCAATTGGCAAATAGCAATAAGCAATCCCAACCGGCATTCCATATTATATAACACTTAATTTAGAACATATTTCACATGGTAAGGGCCTTTGGAAATTCAACAATTATCTGCTAAATGGATACGATTTTGTAAAGTGTATATGAGGATATGAAAAGGCAATTTTGTATACCAGTCAATAATATGCAAAAATATCTAAACTAAACATAGATGAACTACTACTTGATATAGATGATCAGTTGTTTTTGGAAACCTTGCTCATGAAATAAGAGGCAAAACAATGTCATACGTAATGTAGAATACAAGAGAACAAGCTTTACCAAATAACATTAAAGATTTAGAAAGCAATTTTACTGAATCAAACACGGTGTTATTATTGTCTACTATTGATAATGGATTATCGTAATGTCAAAGGGACAATCCCTATAACTGATGTCAACCAAATAACCTCAAAAACATAAATAATAGAATCTTTGGAAGTTTTATAACTTAACCTAAAAGTTTCAGCTATGCATTCCCAGTCATTATCGATAAAATCAGCTGTTTAAAATACACTGCAGTACCGTAAACCATTCAATAATCTATGTAGAGTTGTTGTTGTACAATAAATGGTTGGATGCGATTTATTACAGAAAGCCTCTATATTGATTAATTGTGGTAAAATGAGGCATTTTTTGCCATAGGTTCTTCTTTGAAATTGTATTTATTCATCGTTTTAAGTTCATTTAACACATAATCTATGTTTTGAGAATATAATCTGCTAGATATATTGAGTGCGTCTTTAATACTAGGAGTATCCCTTACTTGTATTTTCTATTATGCGTGGATCATTTGTTGTTATTACCGAGTTTAAATTGCACTTTAAAATTACTTTCGCTTTCGTTTTCTTATTAATGTAAATTAATACACATCCGACAGGTGCCCGATACGAATGGGTGATCAGGTGAACGTTTGGCGTTATGCCGGTATACGCCGGAACCGGGAAGGCATTCGTTTCAACCGGTGTACCGTCGGCAAAATAGTAGAACATTTACTAAAACTTAAGTATTCTAGAAATAATCAGGTCGGAGAAAACTATTGATTGAAAAGATATATAATTCAATAGTACTTAAGTACTAAGAAGTATTACTTTTCCGTTTTTATTTACATGTGTATCTGCTTGAACATAAGCGACCGGAAAAATTTCTTGCTTAGTCATGCCACATTCGTCCGGGTGCTAAATTGGTAACAAACAAGTCCTCCAATTTGATGTCTGGCGTAATAATACCACCCTTTGGAATAAAAACAAAAACTTATGTCACCGCCATCACCCGAATCATTACGAGGTTTCGAATTTAGGTATACATATGTATTGTTACATCTTATGCATGTTTTCATCGGTTGGTTTAGTTTCGAACTTTTAACAGATGCGGGGGCATGAAAATCATAATGGAATTTGGTGATTGTTAAAAATCTGGATTTTCTGGTAGCTATAATTAATTTTATAATGTTAACACATCGCTCTAACAATAGTAGGCCCTAAATGTTCTACTTAATCATATACCGTATTTTATAGCCTGTCCCAATAAGCGCAGAACTAGCGCCTTGACCTGACACATTCTGTTCAATATTTGTAGGCATATAGGCATACCCTTTGTACTGTTGTTTTGACGAAATCTGCTGCCGTATATACATGTACAGCTTACGTGTTCCGTAAAGGCCACCGTTGTTTCGCCACTTCGTTCTGTTTACTGCGTCGGGCGAAAATACGATAAGACGATATGAAACAACGATGAGAAGGGACGATACTACGGTGCGAAGACATGGTGGGACAATGTGAACATGCGATATGAATATCGTCTTCGTATCGTGTTATCGTTCGTTCCCATCGTGTTATCGTCCCTTCGCATTGATTTATCGTCCTTTCGCTTCGTCCTATCGTCGCTTGAATTTAATATGTATTTTGTCAGGGTTGGAAAATCTGGATAAATGCAAAGTTTTCAATTTTTAACAGAAAATATGCCTATTTACCATAAATTCATAGATACAACTCGTTTAGTCTGTACGCAATACATGAACTGTAAGATGACTATATATAAGTTATTTCGAGAAGAATCGGGTTTCCAGACCAAACAAATCTTCATTTTCAGCAGGCTGTAGAGCGGTATTGACTTCAAATTTGTTTTAATATGTGCTTTATGCTTTTGCCATAACATCTTATTCTAAGTAGGTTTATTTCTTATCCGACGGCAAATGTAGTCAATAATTACGTAAAGAAACTGTATTTTACTTAAGAATCTGGTTAAAAGTGATAGATTTGTCTGATAAAAATTAAGTTTTACATGTAATTCTAAGACTTTAAAATGACATGTTATTGTCGTGTAAGTATATTCTAACTATTAAAGAACATTTAGCATGTGTTTATCCGTCTGTGTGTCCGTGGTCAGACAGGAACTGTCCTGTTTCCCGCTTCCGTATGCATGTACATGATACATCGCCTGTTCCGGTAGTGGTATGGACCTTTTAGTATATTTAGGACATTCAAACGATTGCAGTAATTATTCCGGTACGCACATAAGAATATCTTTATAAATAATTTCCATATATGAAAATAATCGGCAATGATCCGATAGTGTTGGTGCGAATCCCAAAGAAATGAACCCAAGAGACCCCCCGCCACCTCCTTTACTGCTGAAATCTTAGATCCGCTCCTGCGTGATTCATATCACCGCGGGATTTGTATTTCACTATCAGTGGGACTTACTGAAATATTCATATATTCCAACAGATATTTTAATTGTTTTTTTTTTCTATACTTCTAACTAGATCAAAAATAATTCTCCGATCGCAAAACAAGTTGTAACAACTTAGATTACTGGTAATCGGTGTCGTTCGAAGAAAGAGAGAGAGGGATGTGTGGGGGGTGAGAAAAGACAGAGAGGGAGAGGGAGAGAGGGTGGGAGAGGGAAAGAGAGAGAGAGAGAGGTCTTGCCTAAGGGCACCTACATTGTAGCACTATGGCGCACGTGGAGATCGAACACTCGATGCCCTGGACCTTGCGATCAAGACGTGAATAAGTGAATGCGGCTCCAAAATTACATTTTAGGCAAAGTATCGTCGAACAATATGCTTACGATTATTTGCAGAAGTAGACAACACAATTCTATCTTTACTAAGTGTCACGCTTTTAATGTCGAAATTTGAGGCGCCAATACGCCATTTATGGGGCGCTAGAACAACCAACAAATTTCGGTGTCTTGTTGTCGTTATGGCGCAGATCAAAATATCGTTTTGGCGCTCGAATTTAGTCGTTCTGCTGTGTGTGTATTAGCGGCCTATTGGCGCCCTCCAGACACGCCGACACGCCAAAACGAAATGACAGAAATCAGCCACCATATAGAATAGCTATCGATAGACACCAGTTACATTATTAATTACATAACAAACAAGCAATCAGACACACTTCAAACACACATACATAAGAACCAACCTTTTACTGTAGCTATGAGAAAATACAGCAGAGTAGGGATAGGAAATTTATGTCAAAGGAACTTGATATTCAATCAAAGAATACAAAAACAATATGTCTTGCGAAATACACTGTTTTTTATATTTTATTTGAATATCAAGTTCCCGTGTCAGAAAGTAACTCCCGCACACGACGTCACATACAAAAGCTACTTTCGGTTACACCGGACGTGTTGTAAACAGAGGCGAAGAGGCTACGCTTCGAAACGAAATTTCTACTCTGAAATTATCGTTAATTATTAATTGAATTATATAGAACATTTGAAATTGCTGCATGCTAACTTGACCATACTTTTATGGAGATGACGAGTTTCGAATGCGCCAATAACTATGTGGGTTAGTGTAAAGTCGAATTATAAATGGTGCATTTAAATAAGTAATTACTGCAAAATCAACACTAAACTGGTTCGCAAATTCGGCAAATTTTATCATATGTTCACGATCTGCCGAGAGTTCGGATGTTCGTTGTTGCTGCTGTAGAGTTTAACACCCGTTTCAATCGATTTTGGTCATTTTACAGATGGGCAGACTAATCTAACCATCGATCCTTGGGAGAACTAGTACTAGATTCCTATTCTCCGTAAGAAACTGCCAACTTTTTCACATAAGGAGACATGGTCGATAGCAGGGCTTGAACCCATGACCCTCAATCAATGAGAGGTTACAGTGATATCAAGTCAGCGACTCGAACCACTCGGCCACGTAGGCAGACGTTCGGATGTTCGTTACAGCTCTTACAATATGCCTCAGATAATATAGTACATACAGTATACACAGGTACTACAGTACCTATATTTCAGTATACTTCAACACACTACATATGCTACAGGTGTGTACTCAAGTGAGCGATGTAGAGCAATATTGATCCTCTTGTTAAATCATATTCTAAGCGTACATGGTATAGAATATTCTGAAAACGTAAGGCCAAATGTCTAATCTGTCTTTGAGTAAATATGTCCACAACCATTTCTGCATTAACTCCATGTCCCTATGAATGTCCCTGTGTCCTATACGCCCTATAGTCATGGTGCATTTCGGCTACGTCTTCAAACGTCTCGTGCTATAATTACTGACCTTAAGTTCTTGTGCATTTTGATTATCTTCGCGATATTGCTTGGATCTGTGACTGCTACATGTGATAGTGATTTAGAACTGCTTAGATGTTTCATCTTTACGGTCAAATAGATAGCAAGGATGCAAGTAATCGTACATCAACCATGACATGACATGTTGATGAACCTAGGTACGGTTCAATGGTTTCAGCATGGGGCGTAACATGGGATAATCCAAAAACACGGATCCGTTTTTATCCTCGTGAAACCGATGCGTTAAGGCATTGATATACCTTGTATTTTTAAACAAAAGGATAATAGTAAGAGAAATAAAATAGACACGTTAAGGACTGCTAGATTAATCTTCTATTTAATTAGCCGAGCGGGCGAGGAAATTGACATTCTTAAATCATTTAAGTCCTTTGAAGTATGTAGAGTATGAGAATTTCAAGGGAAGGTAGGACAATGTGGATACTCGAGAAACATTTTTCCATATTGTTCTCGTCCAAAATTTCCATAAACGAAAACACCACTGTAATACGGTTAATATATATACATGTACTGCTGAATTGTAACATGCCTAGTTTATGTTCCATATTAGTTCCTTTTTGATGATTTGAAAGTATGCTCTCGCTTTGTACAATTATATATCATTTGCTATAATAATAATAATAATAATAATAATAATAATAATAATAATATCTTTATTTTCAGAAGGTAACACATTATGATATTTTACAGGAATCCATAACAACATCATATTTACAATGCGGCCTTCTATAAACAAATCTGAAAAAAAGCAAATGACGTGTCACATTTACACAATAAATTGTGTAAATCAATTTTATGCAATAAACTATTTGAATTGAATTGAATATTCAGGTACCCGAACAAGAGAGGTAGTGACGAATGTTCGGAAGGCTTTAGATAATTTAGGCCTCTTCACACAAAGACATGTAGGATCTGATTGTTTGGAAGTTGGATATTTTAAGACTTCATGTTTTCATTAAAATGAGGTTCCATATCCTTCTTCTTGGGCGAACGAAGTGAGCGAGGAAAACTTTGGCATTTTAGTCCATTTTGGGCCTTTTTTTGTGAGAACAATCATGTATGATCCGGAGAGTCCATCGCTTTAATCACCTAAGTATGTTCAAATTTGTAGAGTTACTAAATTCTACAAATGTAAAAACTTTAAATAAATTGGCCATATTTTATATCAAATCTTTCAAAATAAGAGTAGATAAATTAAACAGTGTCGGTCATTAATATAATATACATTAATATACATGTGTGTGTGTGTGTGTGTGTGTGTGTGTGTGTGTGTGTGTGTGTGTGTGTGTGTGTGTGTGTGTGTACGTGCGTGCCTGCGTGCGCGTATGTATGTGTGTGTGTGGATATATGTCCTGCCGCGAGGAGCACTGCCCGTTAATCGTAGAGAGTTTTTGTACTTTAACACTATCTTTGAAATTCACTTTCACTTACATTATTTGTAATATTGGGTCTGTATAATAGTTGGAACAATTTTTATTTAATGCCAAATTTATGGCTAACGTTTTGTTTCGGTAAGGTATAATCAAAATATGGCAGCGATAGTGACCTAGTAACATATATTTGTAGCTTTTTTGTAACATTTCCTTGCATTTTCGTTTTTGGCAAGGATTACTACAATAATTGCTTGGCAGATTTAGATATTTTGGTGATGTATGTATAGATTCTAAAATTGATATACGGTGATACGGATGTTATTTACTAAACGGTTGCTCGACGCAGGTCATATATTTGTTTATATACATATTTGTTTATTAAATTATGTTTATTCTTAAACTATATATTGTTAGGCATTTATTAGCATATGCCATTTTTTCATATCTACTCTCGCTGTTACTGTACGTTTGTATATAGTTTATTGCAGACGAGGAACTGTATATGTTCAAGGCTTATGTAAATAAAATTCTGTTCTGTTCTGTTCTGTTCTGTCAACTAAAGTACAATATAGACTTAACAGTTTTCATTTATTCTCTCCGATTGCGCATGTTTTATTTAATGTTTTCGAGTGAATTATAGAGTTTTCTCAGTGAAATAAAAGTGATAATCCACAGTTTTGAAACAGTGGATTACCATTTTTATTTTTCACTGTTTTTGCAATCTTTAACCCGGATTTACGTCAAAAAGTATACAGAGCGTAATTAATGCTGGAAACCATGCGACGATGACGTCGTTAAAATGACGTCATTTGCGCTATGTTTTTTGATGACGTTTCCCGCGATTTTCGTTATTTTATAGAAACAAACTCAATAAAAGTAGAGTTTTAACCATAAAATAAACAGAAAAATTGTTGGTATCGGTGTAATATCACGTTAATTTCACTCGTGAACACCAAAAGTTGTTATTTTCACTCGTGGCTGCGCCACTCGTGAAAATATCACTTTTGGTGCCCACTCGGTGAAATTATAACGTGATCTTACACCGAAACCAACAATTATCCTCTATATAATTGTTATAATATAATTTCGTATTACACCATTTCCTTAATGTTTCCGGAGTAATACATTGCATATGTCATTATTACATTTCAGGTGATTGCTATTGGATAAAGCACATCAAACTAAATGGAAAAGAAATTGAACTCCGGATATGGTAGAAATTTGCTTTTAACTGTTACTCAAATTATTCAAAATTAGAAATACAATATGTATTGCCATTGAATTTGAAGGTAACGCATGCAAATATTGATATTGGATGTTATTCGTTTTTCTGAGATTGAGATTAAGATTTCTAAGCATAAACAATCTAATTTTTATCATTTTTCATAGGCTGATCGTAGTTGTGTGCAAGTGTTTAATTGAATGTAACATCTACATGGATTCATATACTTCAGTACATGCCAAAACTACAGTAAAATATGTTTGTCTTATTTCAGGGATGTAATCGTAAACTCCCGTTGGCTTACTATTACTGATGGAAGCCTTAGCAGATATGTAAGTGTGGGTTAGAAATAACATCAGTAAGCCATTATTATTTTAGTTTTAAACTATTTACTAAGTGTTTGGCTTATTGTGATTCTTCGTATCAGAAGCATGACCAGGAGTTATAGGTCTTTGTTGCCAGTTAGCACTTATTTGTACAAAAAGTAATGGCATTAAAAGCCAATTTTTGTGATGTGCATGCCATTTCATAGTTATAAAAAATATTGCACTGTAAAAGCTAAATGTTATACCATTTTAACGTTTTTGCTGGAATTGAAACATTTTTTGCAAATCAAAAATCTTACAAACATTTTATTTGTTTTACAGGGTTGTATGCTGGTGTACGATATAACAAACGAGAAGTCATTTGAGCATATTGCCTGTTGGTATGATAATTCGTATACGGTAAAATGCCTTATGAACAGAATTGATATTTACCATTTACATGTAGTTTCACAATGCAAGAATTAAAACAGAGTCTGTTTGAAGTAATGATAATCGTTTTCGTTACGTGCCACGTCTATACAACTGAATAAATTATCTTGAGTGTGTAATTGAAATGACGTGTTACTTTTAAAAAAGTACTTGGAATAAATGACCAAAACAGTGTGTGCCCTGCAACATGCTATTTATGCCATCCAATTGAAGCTCTGTAGTAGTTCTTATCTACAGCGTGTTTCGCCTTGTACAGATTTGATGTCAAACATATTTATATAATAGGGTTTGTATTGACCATTAAATAACTAAATAGTACCTGTCATTAGGCGTTGATGCAGTAATTAGTTGTTGAACTTCATTAAATGTATTCTAACTGTCCACACGATTACAGTAACATTACTTATTTGTTAGGTTGTTTCGTGATTACCGCTGACTTACCAGACATGTACTGGATCTATACACCAAATTTATCGTGGGTAGTCCTGCTTTTGTGGTGTGGTAATAAACTAGTTTGTCTTTGTTTACTATTCTAACATGTTTGATAAGCTCATAAATATTCAAGATCTCATGTTTGGATTTAGCCGTTGTATATTTAACAATTATAGACTACTGTTGAGGTCAATATTTAGGTTTGCGGACCTGCTAAAACGTGATTTTGACTGCGGATGAATTCCGTAATGTTGAGGTCAATATCTATTTTTGTGGACCTCTTAAAAAGTGATACTGACTGAGGACGAAGTCCGAGTTTAATATAATTTTTTCACGGGTCAGCAAGACTTTATATTGACCTCAACATTAGTCTAAAGGGCTTGGAACGTTTTGGGTCGATTTTGTTCCCGTAACCTGATGAAATTTACACATGTTATAGTGAAATCCTTTTCACGAAGAATACTAAACAAATAAACACTTACCTTTAAAAACGAAAAAGATATGAACATAGAAAACGGGACATTTGGTCACAAAATCACGTTAGACAAAGAAAAAGAATTAAAACACACGCGGAGAACTGCCCGGAAGCTGTAAATGTCGGCGTATGTCCCTAGTACCAAACAGACGGATAGATCTTTTTTTCTCACCTATGAGATACATATTTCCGCCCATTTATCATTATCATTATCATTCACCGCTTATCTCTTATCGGTGCCGGACTATTTTACGTAAATTATAAACAGCCAGCACAGCACATAAAATCGAAAAATGACTGTAAAAAAATATTTTTGAAATAAACATAGCGTTGTTGATATTCATTTTCTTAGTTAGATCATTTTCTATCTATCTATAGCAGTTTTGAAGTAAAGTTGGAGAAATAGTTGCTTTTCATTTATTCATCACCATCCTGTTGTCACACTTATTTCTTCTTACTTGTGTGATATGATATGTCTGCAATACTATAGGGTCAAGGCAATTGCTATTAATGGTATCTTCAATTCCAAAGTAAATCCAAACATTCACAATGAAATTTGAATACACAAAAAAAAAATCATTGACTCATGCCAGTTGCATAAAATTTAAGTTTCCATTTCAAAAGAATTGATTGAAACATAGCTATTTGATTAGACTGTTGTTTTTTATAATATTGATTCGAAGTGTTGTTTTATTATCATTTAATGCAGATTTTAACAGTGAAATATGTTTGAATTGTTTTGTGTAGTGGAGAAAGAGCACTTCAGCTCAAGTAAGTACATGTATTTCTGTGTAATACACAGAAAAGAATAGAAAATGTAACGATAAAGAATCGCTCTTGCCCCTGCGATGAAAAACGGTGAGAAACTTAATCAACCATGTCCATTTAGTCTAATTGAGTTGCGGATAAGGAAATCCCACCCGAGGGTTGAGATACGTCCAAAAACGAGGCTCTGCCGAGTTTTTTGGGACGTATTTGGGTTGTATCTCAACCCGAGGGTGGGATTTCCTTATACACAACTCATGAACATGGTAGATTCACTTTATCTGTCTTATTATCTTTCTAAGTTTGTAGTATAAACTGTGTGATTGTATTACAATCAAAGTTTTCGTTTTTTACAAAGCAGTATTACATTTTGACATTTTGGCGGGAATTCAAGAGAGAATAATCACGCATTTCATGATGTAAGTTTCACCAAGTGTGTAAGGAATGAATATCAGGGCAGGCTAAAACGTTTGTTCAAACAAAAGTTCGATCGGAAGTTGTTTATCGGTATCTAAACTTTGAAATGAGACGGTGAAATCAGGCACATAATATCCATAATTTAAAAGCAAAAAGCAAAAAGTAAATTATTTATTTTCCACAATTTTAATGTCATTGAAAAGCTGTCTTTTTATAAATAATTGTTTAAAAATTAATTTTCAAAGTAGTCTTACCAGAATACTACATCAGTCGGCTTACCGTTTTAGTAAAGAGGTTTCTTTGTTTCTATTTCCACAGGGAAAGACAAATCGAGCTCGATCCTCGTGCAAGCCGTCGCATACGATATTTCAATCAGATAAAGACATTCATATTGGGAATAAATAAAAAACAAAATAGCACAACATGTATAAATAACCGAGTTTCTCACTTTCGTTTTTGCCTTACTTATAATAATAATTCATTATCAAGCTGCGAAATCACAAAATACATCCATATAAAGAATAATAATACATCTACGGAACACACTAGATTATAAAGTTCCTATTTCTGAAGAGATCACCTAGCACTTTCTTTTCTACGCTAGTAGTTCCTTTCCTGAGACAGTGAGTCTGTGTACCGTATATCAGTATAAGAAACGCTGCATCACGATGGAAAATTATATAACATTAGTAAACTCAGTTATTATTAAACACACCTTCATAAAATATAAATGAAATACATATCTACAGATAGGTTGTTTCTTGTGAAAAGTGTTTGCTCATCATGCTGCATATAAAGTTTACATTACGGTAGCGACTGGCATGTCACCTACCGTTTGCGTACAGCCGCTTGCTGATTTCTACAATATGTTTTACAACTGAAACTGAGATTAAGGCATATGTGCTATACATTTACTTGATGTGTAAGGTGCATGTTACGTTCAATGATCAATGTTTAATCGTGAACGAGTTCTTACAAACAATGACGTCAAAATTACATTTTATTGACAGAGACATCCTTTGTTTTGCTACACGGTAAAATTGTGTCAAAGCTTTATTAAGTATATCTGTACACGTGAGCATTTGAATATTACTATATATAATCTTCCTTTGAACTTTTAAATTTAAATTGTGATTTAATTCTGCTCAACTTCAACTGTCACTCAAATGACTCAAGTATAACAGTAAGATGCTACTATACTAAAATGAAAAAGAAAGCAATTTAATCACTATGCAAAGAGGACATCTTTTACAAGTAAAGTAGCAAAAACAACGGGTTTATTTTCAAGATACTAGGAGAAAATGACGGATGTGAAGAAAATACATCGATAATTATTTTCTCTTAGCTTTAATCAAGCTGCGAAATCACAAAATACATCCATATAAAGAATAATAATACATCTACGGAACACACTAGATTATAAAGTTCCTATTTCTGAAGAGATCACCTAGCACTTTCTTTTCTACGCTAGTAGTTCCTTTCCTGAGACAGTGAGTCTGTGTACCGTATATCAGTATAAGAAACGCTGCATCACGATGGAAAATTATATAACATTAGTAAACTCAGTTATTATTAAACACACCTTCATAAAATATAAATGAAATACATATCTACAGATAGGTTGTTTCTTGTGAAAAGTGTTTGCTCATCATGCTGCATATAAAGTTTACATTACGGTAGCGACTGGCATGTCACCTACCGTTTGCGTACAGCCGCTTGCTGATTTCTACAATATGTTTTACAACTGAAACTGAGATTAAGGCATATGTGCTATACATTTACTTGATGTGTAAGGTGCATGTTACGTTCAATGATCAATGTTTAATCGTGAACGAGTTCTTACAAACAATGACGTCAAAATTACATTTTATTGACAGAGACATCCTTTGTTTTGCTACACGGTAAAATTGTGTCAAAGCTTTATTAAGTATATCTGTACACGTGAGCATTTGAATATTACTATATATAATCTTCCTTTGAACTTTTAAATTTAAATTGTGATTTAATTCTGCTCAACTTCAACTGTCACTCAAATGACTCAAGTATAACAGTAAGATGCTACTATACTAAAATGAAAAAGAAAGCAATTTAATCACTATGCAAAGAGGACATCTTTTACAAGTAAAGAAGCAAAAACAACGGGTTTATTTTCAAGATACTAGGAGAAAATGACGGATGTGAAGAAAATACATCGATAATTATTTTCTCTTAGCTTTAATCTTCGAACTACAGTTTTAACCTCTAGAACAGAAGATCCCGTGTTCAAACCCGAGCCGGAGCACGAAGTGTTTTCATGGTTAATGACACTGGTGCCACACATGCCTCAGTCCGCTTAAAAGCAATGAAACAGTCACGAGTGTGCAAATATCACGAACGAGTATTCGATGGTGATTTAATAAGCTACCGAAGCTTTCTTCTTAATCGAAATTAACTCACACTGACTCATGAAATACGCATTATTATGTTCGATTATTTCAAACACAACATTAAAAACGGTAACATAATACATTTACAATGTTGACGTTGTTTAAACGTTACAGTTGTGAGTCGCAACTTTTGACGTTACGTCAGTAGATTGCAATATCATAATTAGATTTCTGTTTCATACATTTTTAAAAGTAGATTATATACTGAAGTGATATTATATAATATTATTAAAGTGACTATCACTGTTTTAGGAAAGAAATTAATATTTACTCATAGAATATTAAACATCGCCAAATAGACGTGATATAACTTTAAATCAAATAGGGTGAGACTTATGGAACATGTATGAAGTTCACAGAATATTTCGGAAGCCACTAATTCTGAATTTGAATGTCACAATGCGCACATAATAACGACTCCATATCCGAAACTCCGTTTTACCTAACATTAATCTCGCCAATTTTATACATACATGCTAAATCTTTGATTATGTCTCCCACCTAGTGGGGGAGCCATACTGATTTGATGCTGTCCGTCCGTCTGTCACAAACGTTTGTCAGCGCAACTCCTCCTACACGCCTGGATGGATTTTACTGAGGTTTGGTTGAAATATTTGGTATCAAGTGTAGTTGTGCAACTCGTCAGGTTTTCCTGCTTCATTGATGTTTGTATGAGTTATGGGACTTTGACGATTTTCCATACATATATCTATAATATTCAGTAAACTCTTTTCCACACTTCCCCCCAAATACTCCTTGCTGGGTTTACATATTTTTTTGCAGGAAGCATCCGTATTAAATTTAGTTGTGCTTTTTAACATTTTGCTCCCTAGCTCAAAGGTCAATGTCACAGGCACTTTAAAACAATAAATATTGTCCGTGCCTCTTCCCAAATACCCTTTGCTTGATTTTAATCAACATCATAATAAAGTATTGTTGTGCATATTATGATTTCGGGTCACTAGCTCAAAGGTCAATGTCATAGGGACCTGAAAACACAAAGTCTTGTCACAAACAAAAATATTGACCATGCTTCTCCAAAAGCCCTTGCTGGATTTTCATTAAACTTTGCAGAAAGCATAAGGATGAAGTTTAATTATGCGTAGTATAATTTGGGGCCACTAGCTCAAAGGTCAAGCTCATGGGGGACATACGGTTTTTCTCTTGTTCAATATTGTTTAACAGAAGCCATTGCCCAAATTGTTATATAATTGTAACTGTTTCTTTAGTCATAGAGCGCTTTCCACAATGTATGTTTGCTTTTCGTTAAGGATTAAACTAGCATTTTCGAATAAAATGGTTCAGTGCAGTACAACTCTTCTCTGTTGTTTTTCAGTTTTTATGGGAAAAAACAAAATTCATACTTGTTGGTAACAAATGTGATTTAGAAGACAAACGACAAGTCAGTCCTATCAAAGGGATGGAGGTAGGCTTTATTCTTGATATAACACTAGGTCATTTTAAACGTTTAGTTATTTCTTTTCGAGTAGTGCACTATATGTGCTAGTAAATTTTAGAGTAGATAAAACAAACTACAGAAAACTTCAAATATGTTGCATGATATTTGTGACATGTTAACACTTGTTCAGCTGCCATTTTATTGACCTTACACTTATTGACCTTATATGACCCAGCAGATATACAAATATCCTGTTAAGTGTTCTGTCATTAGTAATATTCCGTCATCTTTAGCTGACCTGGAACAAAGTGCAAGGCTTAGCTATTAGGATCATTCACCGTCCGGTGTTCGTCTGTCCGCCAGTCAACCATTCAAACGACATCTGCTCTGAGACCACTGGGCAACATTGAGAGATGCCCTATCAAAGAATTTCATTTTATGGAGAACTCTATAGCAACAAGAAGAAGATATCACTGCAACCACAAGGTGTAGAGGTTAGATATTCAGAATGTAGCATTGCCTCGTGAACCTCTACCAAGACCCCCTGGTCCCGGAGTCACTTGATTTTACATAGGCTTATATAGGAAACAACATTAGAAAGTCATTTTCTCTGAAACCACAAAGCAAAGAGCTTAGACATTTAGCATGTATCATTGCACTGTAGACCTCTACCAAGATGGTTCAATTCATGACCCTCGGGTCAAAATTGATCCCATCAGGGGGTCACTTGCTTTGACGAAGAGTTATATAGAGAACGCTTTAAAGGCTTCTAAATGACATTTCATCTGAAACCACTGGGGCAATGATGATGGAACTTAGTAGGAATGTTTTTTGCATGATGCTCTATCTGAAGTGTTCAAAGAGTTCTATTTCATGCAGAACTCTGGTTGCCATCGCAATTGATAGTAACACTTAGAAAATCTTGAACTTTAAAATCACATCGTCTAGAGCTTAAAAATTTCGCATGTACCATTATCAAGTAGACCCCTAGGTCAAAATTGACTGTGCCCGGGGTCACTTGATATCACATAGGTTAATGGGAAATCTACAAAAATCTTCTTCTCTAGAATCACAAGGCCCAGAGCTTAGATATTTGGAATGTAGCAATGTGTAGTGGACCGCTACAAATCATGCCCTAAGGTCAAAACTGATCCTTCCTGTGATGCGATTGCTGACTTTGAATTATAGCCAATGGTAGCCAGGTGAGCGATATAGGGCCATCTTGGCTGTCTTGTCTTGCAGGTTATTTTTGAAAAAAACTACGCTGCACTTTAATACTGTTTTCTACAGTTACATTTGTGTAACTGAAAAAGTTTGTTTCGCACAAATTCCTTCTGAAATATTAAAGATTCTGCAGTTTGAAAAACTGCAATAATATTCACTGACTATTGTCCAGACAAATTAACCTGATCCTGACCTTTATGCATGAATATATTATTCAGTGATCGCGCTGAATAAATCATTTCCGTGAGAATTTCGTGTGTTAACGGTTCTTTTCGTACCAAATACGGAAATTGGACGCACGTGCGTACAAAAATCCTGTCTTTTTCCCATATTTGGACGGTTCAACAGTTCCATGTTAAACATACGATAAAGCCCGACACGCGTGAATATGATCGAACGAAAATCGGATGAAGTAGGCGCTCTATGTACAGAGTCTTGAAATCAGGATTATTTGTCGTTTGCTTATAAACACAAAAACGAGGAAAAGGCAGAAATACAATATTCAGTGAATCATTTTTAATTTAGACTAAAATAAAATAGATAAAGAATAAAAAGGTTATTTAACATTGCACGGTACAATACGGAGATATATTTGGACTCGTACCCAGCTGAGAAAACCATATTGGACTCGTCTAGCGGCTCGTTCAATATATTTTTCTCAGCTGGGTACTCGTCCAAATATATCTCCGTGTTGTACAGTACAATGTTAAATAACCTAATATTATCTTATTTAAGTTTCCTCGTGCATATTCGTAAAATAAAAGCCGAAGATAAATATAGCCAGTGAATCGACCGTGAAATTATTCTAATCGAGGTCAGGTTAATTTGTCCGAGTAATACTTTACCTGTGATTTCTAAGCTTTCGAACTATAATTTGGCTATTGACTTGAAATTGTCGGAATAGCCAAGCTTCTTCCTACAGTGGAAACATAAATTCACTTGGCCAAATGACACACTACCACGTACTCAGACTTCTGTTATATAATCCGTTTTATCATCCGTTTGGTCAAACATAGTGAGCTTTATTCGAATTTTCATATGCTTTGGTATTTGTTAATGTGCATCGAATACCGCCCCGGGGCACTGTATTCGAAAGGAGCTGTATCCGGTGTCACAATGCATGAAAAGGCTAAAATTGCTAAATCAAAGGTTGTACAAGTCTTGATGAAGGAGATTCTAAATAAATTCATTTGTAAACATAATCTTAATTGCATTTCCGTCTGAGCGGTATTAAGGTTGGTTTAATCTGTTAAAGCTTGTACATCATCTGTAAAATATCTTTTACTGAAGCATAATAACATCTGTAGTAGAAGGAGGTTACATATTTTGATTGAAAGATATATCTAAGAGTAGCAGTACTGGAACATCAGATGGTAGCATACAAACAATTTTGAAAAATGAAACACATCAACACTAGGTCTCTAGATCACAATATAGCAAAACATTGTACACCAGGTCAATTCATAGATTATCAAGACAGTTGGTCAGAATTGTGGTCTTGATTAAGCCTAGTTTTTATATGAAACTAATTTACTCTCGGTCAATAATTCGGTCACAAGAAAAGGAATAGAGAAGTTTTGTTAGCGCTCTAGTCATCACGTGTTGAATCCAATCATGACAAAATTTGTCAGAATTTTGTCTTGATTAACTAAAGTTAGAGTTCGAAATTAGGTCAAATGAGTCGAACATCTATATCACAAATTCAAATCATATTCAATTTTGTGAAAACTGGAAGCCACGGTGTATACCATTTCATTAGGAAAACTGTCAGAGTGTTAGGCCTGATGAACTCTTGCTCAAGTTTGAAAATGGATTACGTGGAATGTTAATCTATTTCGTCAGATGAAATCATTGAAAAACTTTGTGGACACTCGAGAGGCCCCATTTTGTACTCAACTATGATAAGACTTGGTTAGAATGTTTCTCTCGTTGTAACTAAACATATCATGTAACAACATTAAAAGTTATTTCATTGAACAAGTGTCAAACTATTTGCTTTGATGAACCCTAGGTCGCTTTGAGACGGAGTCACATTGAATTGAAATCTAGGTCACCCTGTCAATTCATATAAATAAATGTGAACACTTTAGAGGTTACAGTTTGTTCCGAGTCATACATACATTTTGTAATTATAATTATTTTTTGTGTGATGAACTCTCATGATATCCGTTTCAGTTTTTATAACAAATAATAATAACGCAGTACTGATCTATCCCTTGTTGGTTCAAGTAATCTTGACTGTTTTGTTTTATTTCATGTTTGCTTTGACTATTCAGTTTGCATCATCGCATGGCATCAATTTCATCGAAGTCAGTGCAAAGGATAATATTCATATAGAGGAGGCTTTTCTTACCCTTGTATCAGATGTACTGTCCAACATAGAAAGTGAACAGGTGAGTTTAAATGATCCTTTAATTTGCATTTTCATAGATAATTTGATAAACATACACACTTTCTACTTTTATGGAGTAAAAATGCATAAATATCCACTGTACACTCGGCACAATTGTCTGACCGATAGTTCCGGAACATATACATTTAGTTAACCCGGTCTACATAGATAAATCATGCATTATGAGCTATATAACCGACGGAGATTCACACCAAAATAACATGAATGACGTCATATTTCCAATGTCTAGTGTGCTGGGTCATTTGTATTTGCACGTATAGCTCTCCGGAAAGATAAGTATACCCTGCATCCGGCAGATCTGTATATCAGTGCAGTGAAATTGAATTAAATGTAGCATATTACAATGTACATGGCAAAGTGAGTCGGAACATTAATGGAGGAAAACACATTTTGATTGATTTCTATTGCTACCAGTGGGTTTTGAACCGACATGAAGAGGCATGCAGCAAAGCGTCTTATTCCACTGCTCGGTCATTGTTTCAGCTTTAAACCTCCATTCGCATTAATATTATCAATATTATTTCAAAGTTTCCAACCGAGGCCTTCTGAAATTCTCCCATCCCTAAAAATGATTTTGATCGTTAAGAGGTTGTTACAGGCTATGTATGCATTCATCATAAAAGTAATATAATATTGTTAAACTTATAGATAGAGTTACTACGCAGAAGAAAATGGTCTAACATTAAAAAATATAAAACCATATACATGTACATGATAATTATGTTTTATCATTCTTTAAGGTAAGTCGGTCCTATTGCGTTATTGGGTACATTAATTATATGCATTTATGTCGTATTTATGTCGCTTCTTCATGACAAAGTGTTAGCAAAACTGTTTATCATTTTTTGCAATATCATTGAAAATAAACTGTGCTTTATTTAAAACATCTCTTTTGTATTTAACAAATAACGTTAGGAATGTTTGGGGTGTGTATAACTGCAAATTTTACCGGAAATTTCAGTGCTACGTTTAAGTGTAACAGGCTTGATAAGTCTTTAAAAAGTTTGAAAAATATTGGAGATATACAAAAATGCTCGGTCTTTGTTTCAGCTTTTAAACCTCCATTCGCTGTGATATTACTAATATTATTATAAAGTTTCCGACCAAGGCCTTCTGAAATTCTCCCTGATTTTGATCGTTAAGAGGTTGTTACAGGCTATATATGTATTCATTATATTAAAAAGTAATATAATATTGTTAAATTTATAAACAGAGTAATCATGCAGAAAAGAATGGATTAAAGCAAAAGAACTATAAACCAATATACACGTACATGTACATGATAATTATGTTTTATCATTTTTTACATTCAGGCTAGACAAAGAGACACGAATATTGTCAGAAGAATACTAAATCCGCTTGGGTCACGTATAGCCAAGGTAAGTCGGTCCTAAAAGCTTATGCGTTATTGGGTACATTAATAATATGCATTTATGTCGCTTCTTCATGACAATGTGTTAGCAAAACTGTTTCGTAGGAATGTTTTATGTGTATACTGTAACTGCAAATTTTACCGGAAATTTAAGTGCTTCGTATAAGTGTAACAGTCTTAATAAGACTTTTAAAAGCTTGAAAAATATTGGAGATATACAAAAATAAAATATTGATTTCTATGGCCTATAAATTTAAGTTTTAAAGAATTTAATTAACCATTGGAATTTTCCCGGCACTTGAAATAAGCAAATGGTGATATAACAGCATTTCACCAAAACTGTGCAAAAATTGCGAGTCTTCTTCATGCTTTATACCTAAGCATTGGTAGTTACAAAGCAATGCTGATTTCTCGGTATTTCTTGATTCATGTAACATTAAGTACAACCACCCTAAACTGTATTTGAAACAGAAATGGGCTGGATTTCCTTCTCTTGAAAATGTGTATGATTTGCATATAGATATTATACAGTTTGATCATGATGATACTTTTTAAGGCACAATTGTCAGCATACTCTATGTCATGGTTAGGTTTATTCTACCAATTTTGCTGTCGTAGAATATGAGTATTTATATCTAGTGTTTTGGCTAAAATCTTTGAAAGGGCATTTATATCATATTTGACTGTTACACTGGTTGACGAAATTTGGTTGAATTGACATTAAACAAACCGACTTAGCTACAGTGAGCAAACAGAACTTTTTTAAGGAAATCTACATCTGCAGGAGTAAAAAGGAGAGTTTGCAAAATAAGAAATTAAGAAGGAATAATTGATCGATGTTGTCGGCTGTTTTGTTTCAGATGACCTTTCTGAACTACTCCTCAGATATCACGTAAAGTGTTTCATACCCCCCACCAAAGAACTGTGCCAAAATATGGGATTTGTTTCACTTTTTAAGTCGATATGCAACCATGGTCTTAAAGCTACGTTTGTTTCTTATAAGATAGTTATTCCGAATCCCATAGTAACATGAATCTTAATCTTCTAACAAACTATAGTTTTTTATAACTTCTATGCTTAAGTATAAAATTTGATGAAACTTTGTGAAAGTACTTGTTCCATTTCGAATAATTCGCAAGGAAAATTGGAATGATTAATTTGTTTAATGAATAAAATCCTGGTCTGATGTTAATCACTATTTTATCTCCAAACAATTTTAATAATAAAGAGTTCATTTATACTTACACTGTATACAATTCATATCAGCCCAAATGTAAGTCTAAATTGCATAAACTTATTCGCTTATTATAGTTTATGTACAAAGATAGATTTAATATTGAAATTAATAGTTTCATTTGACTTTCATCGAACCCCCAGAAGGTTGCCTGCCATGTGTAGTTGAACCCTATTGCTTTTGGGGATAGTGGGTGAAAGGTCAAGGTCTTTGAAACTCATTACCGCTAAAACGTTTGAGATTTATTTATCAACAGTCTTTAAACTTCGCAGATTGATTGCTAGTTCTTAGTAGATGATCCCTACTGTTATTAGGTCAGTGGATCAAATGTCAATGTCACAGTGACCTTAGTTAGAAATCACACAAAAGGTCAAGGTCACAGTGTTCTTCGTTAGCTTTTCTTTGAAGACACACTTAAGGTCAAGGGCACATTGACCTTCGTTAACTTTTCTTTGAAAACACACTACACGTCACAATTTTCATTTGACTTTCATCAGAAGGCTGCTTGCAACCTGTTTATGCCCCGTATTGATTTAAGGGTACCTGGGTCAAAAGTCAAGTTCACAGTGACTAGAACTTTGAAAATCGTCTCCGTTCAATATATTGAGATATACAGGCAAACCTGTGAACAAAGACCGCTGTTGGGAAGCTACAAATGTGGTCTTTGTTTGCAGGTGGTCTTAATTCATAGGTTTGTCTACTATATATCAATAGTGCACGATAATCTCCCTGCTGGTCTTTATTCACAGGATTGTCTCTATTCGGAGGTGGTTTTTAACACAGGTTTGACTGTATATCACCCACAGTCTTCAAACTGTAAAGGATGTAGGGTCTTACTGATTAGACAATCCCTACTTATTTTTGATGAATGGGTCAAATGTCAAGGTCACAGTGACCTCCGTTCGATTTTCCTAAATGATACTCTACAGGTCACCTTTTTTATTTGACTTTCATTAAACTTGTTCAGAAAACTGCAGGTAACCTGTACTTTGGAACTCATTTCGGCTAAATATTTTGAGATATCTTTATCAACAACAGTCTTCAAACTTCAAAGTTTGATCGGTCTTACTGAGTAGATGATCCCTACCATTTTTGTGGTCAGTAGGTCAAGGTCACAGTGAGTGTGGGCCTCCATAGCTCAGCGGTTTGGGCTTTCGCAATCGGAACGGGATGTCATGGGTTCGACTCTCAGTCCGTGCACGAGGTGTGTCCTTGTTCATCGACACAGTCCAGTTAGTCCAGTATGGGCTCTTGTTTTGCTTGAATGGTGATTTAATGGCACATTGATTTTCTTTTCAGATGTTTACCGGAAACACGTCATCCGGTAGGTATATTTGCAGTAATATTTTTGTCTGCAGCTTTATATGCCTTAACGCTTTCTTTTTAATGTTGTTATTTGAGACAGCATGTTTCCTCAAGTAAATGTCAATTACCATACTGAGCAGAACAAAGACAGAAGCGCATAAGAGTTGATGTAAAGACATTTTATAGAAAGCTCAACCCTGGGAGAGAAGCACTAGACAACACTATATACAATGTGGATTCAGACGAGAAGAATTTTGAAGATTTAAATATAAAGCTCTAGGTAAAACAAATCACTCCAGGACGTTGTTGATATTGATTAAAGACGGATGATTTTAACATATTTATAATTGTCAACTAAATACTGCTGCATACAAAATATCTAAACTATGTGCCCTGCTGCGAATTCAAGAATCCGATTTTCACTCTAAAAGAATTTGTAAAACAAGTGACCACCAGGGCGCAGTTAGTTTGGGCCCAAGGGCATAAGTTTAAGAAATTTTGTAAAGGTCTACTAGCATTGGTACATGTATATACCAATAATCTAAACTTTGTCCTAGCGGTTTTCAAGAAGAAGATTTTTGAAATTTTCATGCTACAAGTCAAGAGTGACGGCGCAGTCAATTTCCACCCCAGGGGCATAACTTCAATATTCTTGGTAGAGGTCCACTAAATATTGCTACAAATAGCTATGCTGTGGGTCTTGTGATTTTCAAGAAGAACTTTTAAAAGTGTTCGTTGTGTAAGTCGATGTAAAAGAATGTCCTCAAGAACGGAGCCAGTTTCTTATTTGAACATCCTTTGCATAAAGCCACTGCACAATGATACATACCAAATATCTAAGCTTTAGCCTAGCAGTTCGTCAGAAGAAGATGTTTGAAGTTTATCCTTTTGCCAACCATGGCATACAGAGATCTGCATGGAATGTAATTTTTTCAACAACTCTGATAGAGGACCATGCAAATACCATCCTGTGAAGTTTGGTTGCATATGGAAAGGTGGTTTGGGGGAGTAATTGTTGGATGAAATTGTGTACGACGGATGGACGATGGACACAGTATTATCACAATTGGTGAGCTAGCATCTGTCTGATGTTCAAATGCAAGTATCTAGAAAACTAAAAAAGACAGCTACATGTATACTTTGCACTTTTCATGCACATTTATATCCTGCGAAATTTCTGTTGCCACTTTCGCTTAAGTTCTTTTTTTACTCAGGCTTTCTTATCCTTCAACTGACTACGTGTAAATCTCACATATTGTGACTTATTATTTTTTTCTCTCTTTGGAATTTTTTTTGTCAAAAAACAACCCTTTTATTAGCACAGTATATTACAATATCAAAATCAACATATAGTAAGTGAAGTACATAAACAACGTATGGTGTAGATAATGTCCATATATTTAATGAGTATCATATATCAGCAAAACTTTGTAAATAGTTCTTTTAAAAAAGTTTTTTAAAAAGTGCTGTTTTCTGTTTTATTCTCAAAATAGGTTTGTGCAACCAATAGTTCATAGTATAGTTTTCTAGTCATATCATGGAATTTCTGTCGGCGGTCACTCATGAAATACGTTTTGGAAATACAGTAAGCTATTAGACTAAGTAGTATATTGATACTTCGATACTCTGTCACATCAATTCTATATCCTATAACTGTGTTTTCAAGATTTTTAAAGGATTTTGAAATACCACATTTTGTAAAAACATGCGATATCATAAGCCAAAAGTCCGAAAGATAGCTGCAGTCCGTAGACTTCTACGTTATTGCAGTGGTAACATAACGGATTCGCGTTTATCTTCCAGGTGAAAAGATTAAGATTTGTAGCAATGATATTATTTACAAGTGTATACTTATTATTTATTTAGATATCTCAAATATTGTTCGATCGATCTCTTTTCAAGCTCATGTGATGTGCAAATGTTGGTGCATATTTACCTATACAAAACTCAACATCATTTGGCAAGTTCATTTCAAAAATGTAAAAACATCAAGCAGTTTTCAACAACTGCATGTAAGCTTTTAAAATTGGGATACATATCTTATCTTATCTTATTAACTGTACATTTGTACAAGCAGTCTCCGTGGCGCAGTGGTAGCGCGTTCGCCTCAGGACCGAAGGGTCCCGGGTTCGATCCCTACCATCGCCATGTCGGCAGTGTCCTTAGGCAAGACACAAGTAATTCCACATTGCCTCTCTCTCTTCGAGGTTGATTCCACCTGGAATGAGTCTCGAGAGCGATTAATAGAAGTTGTAAGAACTTGTTTCGCAATCGAGAATAAATAAATTAGTATAAACAAAAACAAAAAATATAACATTAAAGTTGTCAACAGCGATGACCTCGAACTTATAAGGGCTTAAAATAAAACCATTTTATGAACTGAATACTTTCAGTTTCCATCACTGATTTTGATTTTGATTTGAAATTACATGTACTCTAATAAATCAGGATATATTTTGTATAAAAGCTCCCTGAATTAGTCCATCTCATTCAGATATGTTTTACTGGCCGATTTCCTTCTAGACATTCTACATGCACTTGTTCAGTATTCAAGTAGTTAAAGTTAAACTTAATTTTCTTTTTTTACGTAGTCCCTGAAGAGATTGCAGAAGACCCTTATGCCTTAGAGCTGTACGAGAAAGCTTTGAGAGATGGTACCGACATAGACCGATCGATTCGAATTAATGTTGTTGGAAACTTCGGGCAAGGTAAAACGTCACTAGTGAGAAGGCTTCTAAAGCAGAAAACTGTGGACGTCGAGAGCACGGATGGCATAGTCATTAATCAATATATGTACCATCGTAGTGCTGACGGAAATCTGTCTTTCAAAAAAGTTGGGGGAAAAGATATATCCAATATCATTGCCCGACTCGTTTCAGTTGCTTTAAGATCAGAACATACTGAAGAGAAACAAGTTACATCATCAGTCTTATATCAAAGAGAAGGGGCAGTACACGCACTCAAACCTAAACCAACATCTGTAGAAATATCTGCAAATGACATAGGTGAACAAACACAGGATAGTAAAACTGAGGTAACAAGAAGTCCTTTTGATAAAAACGTATGGTCTTTTGGCACTGATCTGGAATCTTCAAGTGAGGACAACAACATAAAAGTAACCATGTTGTCTAAGAAGGAAAGGGAATTATTTTCTAAAGAAGAAAGGGAATTTTTTTCTAAAGAACTAAAGAAGAAAATGTCACAGAGCTCAAGCGAAGATATTCAGACAGTGTTCGATATATGGGATTTTGGAGGA
Organism: Saxidomus purpurata; assembly: GCA_022818135.1. Taxonomy (NCBI): domain Eukaryota; kingdom Metazoa; phylum Mollusca; class Bivalvia; order Venerida; family Veneridae; genus Saxidomus; species Saxidomus purpurata. The sequence goes on from JAFMSR010000007.1 coordinate 42,915,414, forward strand.
CAGCATGTATATTATGCGACGCATACATTATTTCACAGTAAACGTGCAATTTACTTACTAGTGATTGACCTGTCCAAGGGGCTGGACGAAGTGGTAGATGATAAGGAGTTTCCTGAAGAATCTAGTGGAAAATGTATGGAATATTTCCTTCATTTTTGGATGAACTCGATTCATTCATTTGTCGGCTCCGAGGATGGTTCTGAACCAAAGGTTATCCTTGTTGGTACACACAAAGATAAAGTTGAAGGAAATGCGGAAGCCAAACGACAATACATTGAAGACTATTTCAATAAAGTAAGAACAGCTTTTGATGGTACAAGTCTGTTACGTCATTTTCATACAATGGATTTCAGCGTTGACAATACTGTCACCAATGATAAAGATATTGGAGCGTTACGTGATGCCATACTCACAATGGGAAATGAGCAGTCAAAACCAGTAGTAATACCGGCAAAATGGATTCATTTGGAAAAAGCACTTACTGATAGAAAACAAGAGAAAATAGTTGCATTAGAATTTGTCTTTGCGATTGATGCAGAAAATGAGGTTTCAATAGGGGATTCAGAACAGATCAAGTTGTTTCTGCGATACCACCATAGTAAAGGAACATTTGTCTATTTTGAAGAGGAGCCCATATCAAAGCACGTTGTTCTCGACCCCCAATACCTAGTCGATGCTTTCAAATGCATTATTACAAGTGAACGCTTCTGCACACATGACCCTGATACTAGGCCACTCTGGAAACGACTGATGACAGATGCAAGACTCGAACAGAGTTTGATTGACAGACAGTGGGGAAAGGATGCATATCAACAGTTTATGAAATACAAAGCCATACTGCTGGCGTTTCTTACAAGGCATCATATTATTTCTGAAGCGACAAACTACGACGAGACAGCACAGCAATCGGTGGGACTTGGTTGGTTTGTTGTTCCAAGCTTGTTAAAGGCACAAATACCACAAACAGAACTCTGTGAGTTCCTAACTGGGAAGAAACAGACCTCTCTACGCTTTGTGATGCTGTTTGATAACTCTGCGATAGTTCCTACAATATACCATCGTCTAATGGCGGCTCAGATTGGAAAGTGGTCAATTACACAATTTAGAAGTAGAAACCTCATTTCCAAAGATCAATGCATATTTCAACTGAACGTTGATCTTGCAGGTATAACAGGAATGAGACACGATACGATTGAACTGACAGTTGTTAACCTGTGCCCATCATCAGATGTTAGTGGTGACCAGGCTGATATTTTCAGACGATTTTCTGAAGCGGTCGTCATCCACGAGTTTTCAAAGTTGCATAGAAATAAGGAGGATCGCTACAAGCCATACACCATACAGTACAGATGCAATCATCAGAGCCATGGTGTTACTGGAAGCATAAATGTCATTGCCGCCGACACCCTTAATAAACAAACACTGGTCCCGTGTCCCGACTCGATGTCTCATGATATACAAGCGACTAAAGCAAAATCAGAGTGGACCAAAGACTTCAAAGAAAAAGTATTGGTTACAAATTCAAAGCTGTCTGACAAGTTACTTAGTCGAGTTTCTCGCTGTATAGGAAAGAACTGGCAGTTGCTTGGATTAGAGCTTGGAGTCAGCCAGGTTCAAATAGAGCAAATAGCTGAGGACCATCCAAATAGCGTTGCAGTGAGGATATATTACATGTTGAAAACCTGGTGTCTGAAGATGGAAGATTCTGCAGATATGAATGTTTTAGTACAGAAGATGCAAGAGCGTACAGATGTTACCATTGACTGGGATGAAATAAGAAACATTGTCGATGACATGAAATAAATACAATTTACTGTGAATGTTATTGATGGCAAACAACTGTATAAACGTTTTGCATTAGTAAAACTTTAAAGAATAAACATGAAATAAACATAAAATGCCGTGCTGAAGACACAAGTACATGGCCATAATAAAGTCGTTCGAAATGTTGCTTACGCAATTACAATAGACCCTCAGCGATACAATTCTCGTTAGCAAACAATCACAAAAGTTTATTATCAGAAAAGGAGTAGGAACTCAGAACTTTATATTAGTCATTGTTGTTCGCAGGGTACAGATAGCACAAAGAATGAACTATGTTAGTGTGTTCCTTTACGAGACTTTATCCGGCTTCAGAAATGAGACCAAAGTGTCATTTAACGGGCGTTTTGCATCGTCCTGTGGTAACGCTTGTGACTGATGACAACGTGATTCATTATTTAGCACATACATAAACGTTCACCACACGATACTTGTCAACTTGTGTATTATATTTGATTCTGATGTTGCTATGTTGTATCAGACCAGTGAGGTTCGTTACCTATGAATTTTCTTTTGTTTCTGTCCAGCACTTGAGCAAAAGTGAAACAACCTGATTTTTATTTAATTGCAAATTAAAATCAGCTATAAACATGGAAATAGACAAAAGAAGGTCAACGCTTTCACAAGACAGACAAACGAAAGGTACAGATTCAAATTTGATTGGATCGCTGACACTAATCCTTCGGAAGGTGGTTTTACTTTAGAGTAATATACCGGTGACTAACGTATACACTAACTGAACATCTTGCTATGTGCAAATTACGTGGAATAACGCTGAAATTCAAATTTGTACTTTTGAAACGGTTTTTGATGACAGTGGGGACTGTATACTGCAAGGGGAAGTAACCGCTGCGGGGATTTATGCGACTGAGCTCGTCAATTATACGTCCCAGCCCGGCTCAGTCGTAAATTAACGTCTATAATACACATACCTTTCGCTTTTATTTAGTATTCTCATTTAATGCGACAGTCAATGCTATGTGCAAGAGTAACTGATACTAGAAAAACCCTAGTAATGCACCAACCATGCTAGTTTAGTGATAATGATTTAAAGTTGCTGTTTTTCCTTACTTCGTAGCCTTTCCTAATCGTTTAATCGTCACGCGTCGTCTTTTGTCTAGTGTTAACTATGTTTTTATTTTCGATAAACTCGAGTGTATCTTGTTACACTCAATATTTAATTTCAATTTTCCATCACTTCGTTTTAAATAATCTCTTTCGATAGCGTTTCAGTTGATATCTCGGTGGCGGTCATTTTAACCAAATGGTGACGTCATTTTTAGCGATGTCGCGTGTCCATTTTCTTAAGGTCGATTATCGCGTAATTGGCGCTCACGCGCTGGCCGATAACTTACCATGACCGTAAAGATATTTACCATAATACTGTACAAATGTGTAAATATAGATCTATATATTTACATATATATTAGATTCTATTATAGGTTATTGAACTTGTTTGGGGAAATATTACTTAGAACGAGTTGAATCGTAGGGAACAATGAGCTTGCGAAATAAATGAGTTCCAAGTACTACTTTGCCATACAAGTTCAATAACCTTTTGATAACATGTATATACTTTCAGATTAGATATGAATACAATGACATTCTGCTATCAAACAACAATAAATAAATCATGTAATTTATAGAAAACTATTAGAATTTGTATTGTACCGTGTACATTTTCTTCATCGCGTATGATTGTTTGTTCATTGTTTATTTGGTAACTTTATTTATTAACGGAAACTGTGACGTCATTTTTATTGGGAGTAACCAGTATGTGCATAGAGCATGACGTCGCTACGTTTCTCTGGTCTGATTACTAGCCCTTTTTGGCTAATTATAGTTGTATTGTAGCTATAGGAAAAATATTGTGCTGTATTTCTGATCTGATTTGCACGGTATAATGGGTGGAACTTAACTGTGATCTATCTACAACAGAGAACATGAGATATTTATAATTAGATGGATTGAGTACTGTTAACTTGAATAATTACGTCATTTCTGTTCTATTATATTCTATTTGCAAAACAATATCTTTTACATACATGAACACTAAGATATATAGCTCTAGTCCCTCAGAGGGGTGATACTTCCAAAGAATCATAAGGTTTAAACATTGTTACATGTATTTAGATATGTTTAGTTGTGACTACTTTTATAGTCTTCTCACACCCGACATTTATTAAGTAATAAAATACAAGTCTCATTCACTTTTACTGTTTTCACTTTTCAATATGAATGATATACATATTATCATAATGACAGCAGAAACGTTTTGATTATTCAAGAAACAGAAAGCTGCACAGATAGTGTGCTTGGACTATGTCATCAAGAAGCACGATTGTATGGCTATACAAGCACTGTCGTAGTGTTTACCAACAATGCCCAGAATGAAAGTGACACAAGTCAGCGTACACACTGGGAAAGTAATTTCAGGTGTTGTCCGTCATTTGTTTTGAAAAACGCTAACACGGATTTTTACTTTGAAATGAGAATAAATCATATTGATACCTAAAAAAGCATTCTCTTGAAAATTATCATTTCTTTTCTCAATTAATATTCCGTTGATATACGTACCAATAATTCTCGTAACCAGGGCCGTTAATGCGTACTCTTTTACAATGAAACTCGTTTTCCATCTACATGAAATTATCATATTTTCTTTTTTTCTTTTTCTGCGAAACCTTATTAAGCTCGCTTTTGGCAGGTTGGCAGGTTTTCTTCCAAGAACGTATAACTTTTTTGGAGCATCCACAAAAATTGTAATATATTGCCATTAATCGTAAATTGCCTTTCTGAGACTTACAGTCGTCATCTCAAAACAAGAAATAAGCCACGCCTGCAGTTATACAAGCGTGGTTTTCTTTTTGTAGATGTTTCTTTTTTCTCATTGAGGCAAATCACTATACTGGCTGGAGTCCTACAACCGGACACTTTTTAAATATATTTTACGATAACTCTGATAATTTTTGTATCTAGCAATCACATTTTCAACAGTAGTAAGTTAGGTTCTTCTCCGAAAAGAAACGCTAATGTGTTTACTCCTGAAAATAAATCTATCACATTTTTGAGGCCCGGCTTTGGGGTCACCAAATTGCTTCATTTTATTGACCAACTGTACCATGTTTTAGCTTTTAAATTATGTAAAGTGTTTCAATCATTCGACATATTAATGAAATATCATGATAAAAGGTTTAACTTGTGAATTTTATTTGCCGGGCCTCACAGAAATATTGCGCATGCACAGTCTGTCATTTTCCACTTTCCCCCGACAATGTAAACATGCTTTCACTGACTTACAAAATAAATGGTGAGATTTCTGTTCAAATAGTTACATTAAACTGTTGTTGTTTCCCTTTGTTGATGGAAATCAAGTGTCTTTTTGATCAACAACATTTGACTGTAAATATTAACAAAATAATCACGCGTTTTCGCAAGTGTCCGGTTTGATGGTCGTCCGTGTTTGGTGGTCTCAAACCAGTACAATGTATTCGTATTCTTACTCACGAGGTCTTTCTCCGATGTTTGTCGGAGATGGCCGAGGCGTTACATTGGCTTTCATTTGATAAACTTCAGTATGTTAAAGTGCCCGTATCTTTCATTTGCAATTCCAACTTTGTTAATATACTGCAAACAAAATCGCCCAGGGTGAACAGAATGCATAATATCCCAGAGTCTATCGGGCTGTCACAGTCAGGTCAACAGGAAAAAATAAATTAACATTTAACCCGGAGTACTACCAATGCCGTAGTACAAGGTTGCCCCGGAAGAAACTTCACTATTTAATAGTATTTTTACTGTAAAAAAATTGCCTGAAAGCTGTTTGAGGATAGCTGTTTCAAAAACACTAAAATCTCGAAAATATGAGTAGATCTTCTACAATGTCTAACAAATAAAAAAGCCACATCTTGCTATTGTTTTGTAATGAATCATTTCAAACGAATTACATACACATACAAATATAAAATATTGAAAGAGTTAGTATCAATGATGACGGTATATTCTTAAACAAAACACTGTCGAGGAGAAGTCACATGTAACATTCTGTAGCAGTAACACTACAGATTTGCAGACTACTGTTAGTTTTTGGCAACCGCAGCCGGGCGAAAGTTACTTATTTAACCTCATATTAACACTCCTCAATACATCCGCATTGAAAGTAGTTCCGTATGACGAATTCGTACGCAACAATAATGGTAATGTTTCTCTTATAATTCAAACCTTCACCACCTTCATGGCACTAACGAATTATGACAAATCCAATCACTCACATGGCACCAACCAACTATGAAAAATCTAACCACACGCATCGCACCAACCGACTGTGATAAATCTAATGCCAGTATTCAGCAATGACGAATCCAACCCGGCACTTATATGGCACCTGTCAGCTACGACACACGACACGACCTAGCTATGATAAATCCAAATATCCAATTAATTACAACAGAGTCATGACAAATCCAACCACTCTCTCACAAAGTTAAGACAAATCTGAAAGATATGCACGTCATACGACCAACTATGATCGCCAAAACCACGGTCGTCTGTGCAAAAAATTATATTGTATTGTTTGTATTGACTCTGCTTTTACGATTTCTTTGAAGCGCTTTGGACTGATATACTGCCGGCTCGCGCTGGAGTTGATAACATGCCAGGACTACGAGGTCTCTCCTCCCCAAAAGGTCTGTAACTTGACTGGCTGTACTCTATAGCAATACTTGTAGCTTCAATCACTGAAAACAAAAATTCGCAAAATAAAGATATTTTAAACAAGTAATATCTTTAAAAAAAAGATGGTCGACGTAGGTGACGTAATAAACACATTTTGTGTTTCAGAAGGCTCCCGGGCAGTACACTGCTTATTCCGGTACCGAAACGCTAGCCAATAATCAATGACGCTAGATGTCCGGCCCCGGACAACACCTCGTTGAATACAAAAGTTGATCTTCGTAACTGTCCAGAAACCTTGACATAACGTGTTCTGTTTTTTCTTTTTTTGCAACATGATTTATTATAAATAACTATAATATAAAAAAATATACACATTTTGTGTTTCAGAAGGCTCCCGGGCAGTACACTGCTTATTCCGGTACCGAAACGCTAGCCAATAATTTGCAGATTCTGATTGGTCACATTATAACGAAGTTGGTTAGCAACGCGTCCATACCAACGGAAGTTCAAATCAAAAGTATACGACTACGTCGAAAAATACGATAAGCGGTTGATGTACCTGATACAGCTTTGTTTTAACTCTATCAACTTGAGCTGTTGCTCTCTTTCGTCTAAATTTTATTAAAGTCTTGAACAACACTTAAATCTTAAAACCAGTCGATCACGTGCAGTGCAGTGCTGAACCTCTTTCATATAATTAACCATCCTTCTTGGTGCAGTGGTGTACGCAGACACACTCGGAGCGGGGAGGTCGACAGTTCGTATCCTGGAATGGGTCCTTTTAGAAGACTAGTTAAGGGTAGAAAATATGTAAGAATGGTTACTCAAGTATCTCTACCTGTTTGTTCCTGGCATAAATGTGATTAAAAAGAATGTGTTTCATACCACTCCCTGATTGAAGGTCATTGGTTCGAGCCCCGCCACTGACAATGACTCTTTATGTAAGAAAGTTGGCAGTTTCTTACGAGGGATATAGGGACCGGATCGAGTACTGCTCCTTCCCTTTAGATCAACAGAATATTACAACATTTTATTAATTCTATATGCAAGTGTCAAACGGGTTTTCAGTGAATATTTAAACTATATCATTCTCTTGTTTCTTATAATGCATGGTGCTAGAAGTTAATATCGTGTTGTACTCGAACTCAGTTTTTATAAGCATGGGACAAAACTCACTGGAATCCAATAATTTTTCAGACTTCTATAGATTTTAAAAGAGTCTAACTTGAGTAATAAAATGTATTTGAATAAAAAGACAAAGGTAGCAACTTACCATTAATACGTACCACTCTTTCGCTAGCCTGAGATGCGCAGCAACCCATTCTCTACTACATTCACTCCGTAGAACGCAAAACACGTCACAATATACGCATAGCTTCACAAAGACTAGTTTTATTATCCTTTTCCAAGCTATCACTTCCACGTAACGCTTATCTGCTTTTAGAACACGTATGAAACAGATAGTATAGTCATTTGAGCCGGTTCCTTTTTCTTAATTAAGTAAAGTAGTTCGGTTGTGCTTTCAATAAAACCAGTTCGCGGATATATCCAATTATGTCACCATGGTATAACACTGTCATAGAAAACGGATTTCAGCGAAGGCTTCAATTGGAATCGTAAACAGCTAACGTTTGCCATGGAAACCAGTATTAAGGAAATAAAACCGAACGTCATTATCGGAATCTATAGCTGTACAAACATATCGGTTATTCGTTAAGACTTTATTGATGTACAGTTGTTACCTGTTTCATCTGACATACGCTACTGGGAAAATTAACACATATTCTAAAAGCACTTGCTCCGCGACATTGTGTTTAGTTTTAAGACACCTGGCAAGTTCAAGCTTACCGCATCTGTGGCACAGTGGTTAGAGTCGCAGACTTGAAATCACTTTAACCTCTAACGGATTGAGGGTTATGTGGGTTCGAGCCTTACTACATACCATAATTATGTCTCTTTATGTAAGAAAGTTTGCAGTTTCTTACGTATGAAAGGGTTCTAGTGCTAGTTAAACCCTGCTTTTTGTCTTTAAAAAATGGATATCCATACGCTAGCTAGTTTGAGATATAGAAGAATTATTGGAGGTTTAACGTCAAGTATATTAAGGTAGTAGACTCCTAATAAAAACCTCCACTTGAAACTCTTCAATTTTAACGCTCTTGTCTATGTTGTTAAGCTTTTGACTGAAGATCTTTTGAGTTTTTTGGGGACGTAGGTTCGAATCCAGCCGGAGCAAAATATTTTTTTTTTACTTTTTCTTCTTTGTTTTCATCATTTTGCATTTTTCTTCATGTGTTTATATTGTGTTAAGACTTAATAGAAATTAAATATTTTTTTACACACAGGTATTAGCTTATTTGAAGATTTTATTACTTGCAGACACGTCTAAAATCGCCAATGGAGATTTTCAAACTCTAATTATTTTAAATAGAGATGGTAAAACTTTGTGAATTTTTCACATGCTGTTCCCAAAATGTTATAGATAATTATAAATATACAAAAAGTCATGCCCCATTTCTAGAAAATGTTGGATTTTTAAAAACTTTGATGTTCAAAATTGAACATGGTCAAAAAAGTACATGAAAATTGCAAAACTATCTGATAATTTCGTAAAAGTTTTATAAATCTTGTTGATAATATAGTAAATGGTGTATAATTTCTGAAAGAAAATATAGTTCTTGTTACTCTGATAACAAATCTGTACCAAATTATTGAATAATAAATGAAATACGTGTCTTTTCTTATCTCTCGTGTGATGTCATTTCATAGATAATTTCAAAATGGGGGTAGGGTTATTAAAATTCCTATAACTTTGTTTTTTCACGGTAAATTTCTTTTAAAATTTGTTTTTAAATCTTGGAAATGATACAGATTAAGAAAATATTAAGCCTATAATAATTTAAATTGGTGCCCATTAGGGGTCTACTACCTTAATATGTCAGAATACTTTTGATAATGACAACATTCTGGTCTAAGCAAACTTGAAAGTGCTGATGACAAGTGATTATACATGTATATAGTAAAAAATATATGGCTTTGCTATCAGTGCAGATCATGATCAACCTGTTTCGTTCGCTTTGCCCTTTGAAAAAATTGCACTATCCAAGTTTGCAATTAGACGTGTTCATTTTGGAAATTCATCGAGGTAAGGGAAAAATACAGATTAGAATGGTTTTAGGCTTTGTATTGACTTATGTAATTGAACATCGTCGGTACCGAGGATGGTAATTGAATCAACTGAATGATTTGAAAACATGTCGATAATTTGCAGAGAACAGATATGCTAGTTTTATAGAGAAACTTGTTAATGTATCAAAAAAACATACAGTTGTTTGTGGGCGGTTTAAATAGATTCTTGCACCGAAGCTGACATCGACAAAAAAGATATGTTACAGGTTATTCTCATGTGCTGAAACAATAAATGGTCAGTAGTTCACTCAGCATGACGGGCATACAAAAAGAATAAACTTAGCTAAGACTGCATGCAGTGAACAGAGTTTTCTCTGGCTTTGTCAAATACCATATTCAAAAAGGGTTACGGCGCTTACGTTCTTATTATGAACACCGCGGAGTTAGGACGTACGTACAGTTTCCATAACGTTTAAGAAAAAAATCATCAACATCGAAGATCGACATCATATCTGTATTCGAAAATTACTACTGAGCGTACGTGTTTTCACTCAAACAGGTGCCACACTCAAATTCAAAACATAAGGTCGCACATTTCCGAGTTAGTCTTGTCGAGACCGACACAACGGTACCTCACATGACGCACTTTCATAAAGAGATGACTTCCTTACTATCGAGCGTACGTGTTTTCACTAAAACCGGTGCCACACTCAAACTCAACACATCACACCATAGTGTCGCACATTTCCGAGTTGGTCTTGTCGAGACCGACACAACGGTACCTCACATGACGCACTTTGGTGAAAAATGACTTCCTTAATATTGAGCGTACGTGTTTTCACTCAAACAGGTGCCACACTCAAACTCAACACATGACATCGAAGTGTCGCACATTTCCGAGTTGGTCTCGTCGAGACCGACACAACGGTACCTCACATGACGCACTTTGATGACAGAATGACTTCCTAATTGAGCGCACGTGTTTTCACTGCATATTGTTTACTGCAGATCTAATGTTCAACTCCGATCTAGATATACAGTTGGAAAGAATGCAGCCAACTTCACATATTTGTTTAACAAAGTTATCTGCCGATAGTTTCTCATGTGTGTGAACTTTTATTTAATACCAGTCAAAGATAAATGAGGGGAATTACAATGTGTATGTATCTGTTATTCCAAACTCCTGCCGGTGCACAGGGGTTGTTTATCTTACCTTTTGAATCAACGGTTATTTATTTAAATACAAACAATTGTTGATAACGTAATGTTTACTACCTTAGAGCGAAGTAAATAAATACCGGTGTTTAAATTTAAATATGTTTTTTTTTATTACTTTCGTGATAGTTTGATTGCCTTACATACTACTTTTAAAACATACCTAAATACGATGTGTGTAGAAACGGAGAGCATAGCCTATGTTATCTTAATACAACTTAACGAATTCAGATATATTAATTTGGCGAGAGATAAGCTCAGGTTTGCATCACTGAAGTTCATGTCAACAACGGATTCGCTTGAACGTATACGTGAAAATAACACCTGTGTGTCTAATGATTTTATGAAAAGGTTAATTTAAGTGTAGGGACTTTTTGTCGTTTGAATATATCTTCTTCTTTTTTCACTTATACGGTAAAAACAGAAATTTAAACATTAGTGGACAGACAAACGGCAGTTATACATGATTATAATTTTGTGAGAAAAAAAACAACTGGTAGAAGATGTCTACCCAACCGCCGACGACGCCGACAACAGGGACCGACAGCTCCTCTAAAGCAGGTCTGGACCACTGGGGAGACATTATTGTCGTTGTTGTGTACTTCCTACTTGTTCTGGTTGTAGGATTCTGGGTAAGTGGTTTTAGCCTTTTATTGCTCTTTGCCTGGTCGTGCATGCTCTGACCGTAGGGTTCTAGTTGAACAAGATATTCAGATCGAAGATATTCCGATCCCTTTACTTGACTGTAGAATAATTGGCGATTATCGCATTTTATACTTGTATGTAAAATTCTTCAAATATGTCGTATAACAGGACAGGATATGTCGGCGCTGACTAATACTTGTATTGGGACAGGATATGTCGGCGCTGCCCAATACTCGTATTTGGACAGGATATGTCGGCGCTGCCCAATACTCGTATTGGGACAGGATATGTCGGTGCTGACTAATACTCGTATTGGTATTGGATATGTCGGCGCTGCCCAATACTCGTATTGGGACAGGATATGTCGGCCCTGCCAATTACTCGTATTGGTACAGGATATGTCGGCTCTGGCCAATACTCGTATTGGTACTGGATATGTCGGCGCTGCCTAATACTCGTATTGGTACAGGATATGTCGGTGCTGCCAAATACTCGTATAAGGACAGGATATGTCGGTGCTGCCCAATACTCGTTTTAGGACAGGATATGTCGGTGCTGCCTTATTCTCGTATTGGTACTGGATATGTCGGCAGTACCCAATACTCGTATTTGGACAAGATATGTCGGCGCTGCCCAATACTCGTATTTGGGCAGGATATGACGGTGCTGTCTAATACTCGTATTGGGACAGGATATGTCGACAGTGCCCAATACTCGTATTGGGACATGATATGTCGGCAGTGTCAAATACTCGTATTGGGACAGGATATGTCGTTGCTGCTTAATACTCGTATTGGACAGGATATGTCGGCAGTGTCAAATACTCGTATTGAGACAGGATATGTCGTTGCTGCTTAATACTCGTATTGGGACATGATATGTCGGCAGTGTCAAATACTCGTATTGGGACAGGATATGTCGTTGCTGCTTAATACTCGTATTGGGACAGGATATGTCGGCAGTGTCAAATACTCGTATTGAGAAAGGATATGTCGTTGCTGCTTAATACTCGTATTGGGACAGGATATGTCGGCAGTGCCCAATACTCCTATTGGGACAGGATATGTCGGCAGTGCCCAATACTCGTATTGGTACTGGATATGTCGGTGCTGCCTAATACTTGTATTGGTACAGGATATGTCGGCGCTGCCTAATACTCGTATTTGGACATGATATGTCGGCAGTGTCAAATACTCGTATTGAGACAGGATATGTCGGCGCTGTCTTATACTCGTATTGGGACAGGATATGTCGGCAGTGCCCAATGCTCGTATTGGGACAGGATATGTCGGCAGTGCCCAATACTCGTATTGGGACAGGATATGTCGGCGCTGCCTAATACCCATATACATAGTAAATCATGGTTTATGCAACATATTTAAGGGCCATCTACACAGTAAACCTTGCTTTATAAATTTTGATCTATAAATAAAAGTTTAATGTGTAGATTGGTCGAATGTACGATTTTCCTGAAATGTATACTCCATTTTTGGGATAGAGAAAGTCCTATCCTGTAAACCTTGCTGTACCGACCCCACACAGAGGGATTATTTATGACCCAGATGACAGCGCCCTAATTAGATTAAAATTCCAGTGCAGTGAGAGAGAGATTATAATTATGGTGGAAATATAGACAAAATAGTTTGAAATTGAATAAAGTAATGCAGAAAAAAAAATTGCTTGTTTTCATATTGACTATGAAATTAGTTAGATATTTAAATTATTTTGTAA
>JAFMSR010000007.1:42935582-42953583 GCA_022818135.1 Saxidomus purpurata
AATTTTCTAATGTAAAAATAGAAGGATATGACTATTTTGAATGCCTTCGTCCGAAAACAAACCGCAGGGCAAAACGTTTCAATGGTGGTGTTTTAATTTACTATAAAGAAATTTACCGTAATGCTTTAGAACTGGTGACTGTTAATTATAACGGTACCATATGGTTCAAATTGAAAAAGAATTTTCTAAATTCTGAAAATGATGTTTATTTGTGTACTTGTTACATTCCTCCTGAGGACTCAGCTGTTTATAGAAATGTAAATTGTAATCTCTTTGAATTTGATTTTTTTTAATACCTGAGTACAGAAATCAGGAAATATATAGTAGCCTTGGCGATGTATACTGGCTAGGCGACCTGAATGCACGCACGGGAGAACTGTTAGATTTCGTGACTGATACTGAGTGATGTTGTTTACCCTCGGTACTTGGCTATTGCCATATGACCGAGCGTGACTTACAAATAATTATAATTTATTACATATGTTAAATGGTAAGTGTACCGTTTGCCACGTGTGGAGGTGCTTATTTAATTCCCATAAAGCTCCAAGCTTGTTGTAATTAACCCGCTTGGTAGTTTATGGGACCTAGAGACGAATGCAAGACATTCGTGCAGCTTAAAAAGAACCTTATGGTTTTAAAAACATATTTTTGAACATATAAAATTTATTAAAATTCTTAATTTTTAAATAACTTTTTTATTTTTCGTTGAACTATATAAGTGTGACCACTCATTTTTTTTGTCTATTTATGTATTGTTCGAAAATGTAATTACTTTATTCATAGGTTATATGGTTTGGCTTCTGGAGCTGGGGTGCAAAAATGGTGACCCATTTTGAGTTTGGAGAATTGCTTGATTCTCATTGGTCGCAGCGGAGCAAGTGCTGATATACATTTAGACCGATATTTAAATATGCCGGTCAATGGTGAGCAATATTCTCATCTGCCCGTTAGGGTTAATCATGACAAGCAGGTAAATCCTTTCGGATTAAAACTGTTAACATTATGTAAACAGAATAATCTATCAATTTTGAACGGTCGCCTAGAGCCCGGCTATTGCACTTTTCATTCAGTTTTAAGGAATAATCCTGTATGCAGTACAGTTGACTATATAATAACAAATAATGAAAATTTTAAATATGTATCCAATATGTGCGTAATGGACATTACAGAATTCTCCGATCACTGTCCGTTATCTTTTTCTTTGAACTATAACATGTCTTTGGGAAATACTAATGATTTTGAATATTATGAAAAGATTGTGTGGGATTCGACTGAAAAAGATAATTTTTTTCATATCATTGAAAGTAAATCGATTTCATTTACTGAAGTTATAGACAAGTTGAAATCGGGTGATTTTGACATAAATCAGTGTATAAATGAATTTTCAAGCTTAGTTCAAGATGTTTCCTTTCAAAGTTTTGGGAAGAAAATCACTCGCAAACTAAATGTTAAAAAGAAAAAATCGTCGTGGTTTGACTCTGACTGTCGAACAGGGAAAGATGCTTTCTTAAAAGCTAAGCGTAAGTTTAAGTTACAAAACTGTAGTGAGAATAAATTAGATTTTTTAACATGCCGAAGTGAATATCTAAAAACAAAACGACGTGCTAAAGCTAAATTTTATAGTAATGAAAAACTGAAACTGTCTAAAATGAGTAAAAACTCTCCTCGTAAATTTTGGAAATATATTAAAAAATTTAACAAAAATGGGCCTAAATGAAGTCAATTAAGTTTAGATGATTTTGCGCAATACTTTCCAACGATGTATAACATGCCTTATGATAGAGATAATCAAGATTTTGCTGATAATTCAAGTGAAAATATTGTTACTGTTGAAGAGCTTGATGCTCCTATCACGGTGGATGAAATTAAAAAAACTATTACCCTCTTAAATCGTAACAAAAGTTCTGACAGCTGATTTTTTTATAGATGCTAAGGATTTCATTTCACCTCATTTATGCATATTATTTAATAAAATATATGAGTCTGGAATATACCCTCAGTCATGGTCTAAAGGTATAGTTGTACCTATTTATAAGAAAGGAGATACAAATAACCCTTCAAATTATAGAGGCATAACCATAGTAAACGTCACTGCTAAGATTTTTTCACTATTGTTAAGGAATAGGATTAATAAATGGTGTGAGAATGAGCATGTATTCACTGATTCACAGTATGGTTTTCGTGACAATCGATCTACAGTTGACGCTATTTTTCTATTGCATTCAGTAATACAAAAAGTGTTGTCCAAAAAGCTAAATTGTGGTGTATCTTTATTGATTACCAGAGGGCATTTGACACTGTAATAAGGGACGCACTTTGGGTTAAATTAGTTAATTCAGGAATTAGCTGTAAACTTACCAACATGATAAAGAGTATATATAGTGAAGTTAAATGCTGTGTGAAACTTTCATCAAGTATGTCTATGTCAGAGTTTTTTATGTAACCTTGGGCTTGAAACAAGGTGAACCATTATCTCCCCTGCTTTTTGGATCGATTGAATTTTCAATCGGTCCAATGTTAACAGAGTATAACGAGGGGTCAAAGCAAAACTAGTCTAAGTGTAAATGAAAATAAAAGCAGATAGGATAGTTTCGTGTAAGCTTCCTTACGGCCGAACGCTTTACATACAAAAATGTAGTTCCATATATGGAATGATATTGAGGTAAAAATTACACAATGCCTGCTTACTGTTACAATTTACTCATTGACACTGCTATTGTGCTTATTGGTACAGTCATTATGCATGCTTGCACTTTCATCACGCGTGTTGACAATGATACCATGATTGCTGGAAGTTACAACTTGTTTGGTGTTTAGTCCCTGATGTCTATATGGCTGAATGACAGTGCAATGTAGCGTAATTAAATATTTCAACATGCCGGGACTGTATATAAGCTTTGATTTTTCAACATTGCACAGTTATAATGCTCCTAGAACAAAACACACGATGTGACCACACAAAATTGAAAGATTCAATAAGCCACTAAGCAAGTTGAAAGTAAGCATAATGTTAATTGCAAATTTGCACATCACATTTTTTTACCAGAGGGCGCACGTTCGTAGTTTTCGCGAAAGATCTCCGGCCTATGACAGACTTAAATTAGCTGTTGCCTAAACCGTTTCCCATCAGTTGTGTCCCTTTGTTTCAATTACTCTATTAATTGCAACCTGAACTGGTAAGTTTTATGTAGCTTTCAAGCTTTATTTACAGACAATATTTTTATTATTGGAAGAAATACATCGCCTTTTAAAAATTTTCTCGATGTCTCTTCTATACTACTGACAAAATTTAATCGGCATCGTTATTATAAGTGGAATAAAAAATTGACGTAGAAGACGAGTACTAGAACTGGAGAAGATTCTACAAGACCAATACAAGTTATGTTTTGTCTCTGTTGTAAATAGTGTAGTGATTGTAGGTTTATAGGCCACTTCCAACAGCCTTGCTGTTGGGTTATAACCCTTTAGCGACGTGGTTGAGTGTCCGCCTTCAGGTCACAAGGTCCGGGGTTCGAGCCCCAGGAGGGACCTTGGTATTTTCTCACCCAAGATTTACTTTAATGGTGTCAGAAGTGTTTGACGGACTCATTCGGGGAGCATGGAGGGTCAATCTGGAGAGCTGTCTAGCTCTGAAAAGTAAAAGAGGGAGAAGTGTAGTGATTGTAGGTATATAGGCCACTTCCAACAGCCTTGCTGTTGGGTTAACCCTTTAGCGACGTGGTTGAGTGTCCGCCTTCAGATCACGAGGTCCGGGGTTTGAGCCCCAGGAGGGACCTTGGTATTTTCTCACCCAAGATTTACTTTAATGGTGTCAGAAGTGTTTGACAGACTCATTCTGGGAGCATGGAGGGTCAATCTGGAGAGCTGTCTAGCTCTGAAAAGTAAAAGAGGGAGAAGTGTAGTGATTGTAGGTTTATAGGCCACTTCCAACAGCCTTGCTGTTGGGTTAACCCTTTAGCAACGTGGTTGAGTGTCCGCCTTCAGATCACGAGGTCCGGGGTTTGAGCCCCAGGAGGGACCTTGGTATTTTCTCACCCAGGATTTACTTCAATAGGTTTTTTGGGCATAGTAGAGTAGTATACCGTCGGAAGTGCTATTGCGCCAGTCTGCACTAGTCAATTGCAATCATTGCCTTCACACCGTTGGGGAACTCGGAATGGGAGGGGAAATTGCCGTGTTTTTAGCATCCAGTTTTCCCATGCAGGAGTTATGTTATGTGTTGTAACTGAGGGGCAGGAGTGTTAAAGAAGGATTTGACCTTATATAAATATAGTGAAAATGAAAGTGGAAATCTGTTTGTTTTTTTAACAGTATACATATTCGGGTATCCACGACAATCTTTCCGGCAAATAATTATTCAAATTACGGAAAAACACGACTAGAACATAGCGCCCCCTGTTATCAAAATGTGACTTATAATTTTGAAATGACATTATGCTTAGTTCTATTTTGCCTAGTGCCTGATAACATTTTCCATACTGGTTGATCACTTCGTGTATTTTGTTCTTGGATGCATTACAAATTAACCAAGATAACCACAGCATGATGAAATAAACCATTACGCTAGATTGCACTGTCATTCAGTCAAATGAAAATATGAAAAAGGCATCATGGCTTAAACAACATAAAAGTTGTAACTTCAAGCAAGCATGGTATCATTGTGAACAAGCGTGATGAAAGTGCAAGCATGCATAATGACTGTACCAATAAGCACAATAACAGTGTCACTGAGTAAATTGTAACAGTAAGCAGGCATTCTGTAATTGTCAACAAGCGTGATGAAAGTGCAAGCATGCATAGTGACTGTACCAATAAGCACAATAGCAGTGTTAATGAGTAAATTGTAACAGTAAGCAGGCATTGTGTAATTTTTACCTCAATATCATTCCATATCCATATATTCAGTTGTTTCGAATTAAACTGTCTAGCTTCTGTTTTAAAAATTATATAATAACAGATCTAAATAATATCAAAACATGTCAGAATAGCATAATTAAATTGTTGTTTTTCTTATAATTTGTAACTAAAAATCAGCGAGGTATCTGTTCTGTATAGAACTATTTTCCTACGCGGTTTTGATCACAACAGTTTTCTAGTCAGACCGGAGACACTTATTTAGTGTTTCCGCGAGAGCGCGTTTTCTGCGTTTTTTGACGCACTTATTTTGTCAATTACGCAACAGAAATAGCAAAGAGCGTCTTCTGTGAGGCAATTAAAATGTGTATGATCAAATTACTGCAAAAAGAACATTTCAAAACCTCTCAAAACTTTTGACGAAGTAAAATACAGTGCTTTAAAATTGTATGTAACCAGCTTTGTTTATGACACATCCTTCAGGAATACGTGACGCGACCTACTCAGCAATTTAAAGCTGCTCGCTCTCAAATCTTGGTAAAAAAATAATGTTCTTCAAACTGTATAAAAATAACATATTTTAGAATATAGAGTCATATAAAAAGGTTCCAGTATACATTCCTGTCAAGCATATCTGTAGATTTGAAATAATACGCTACCAAATGATAAAGCGTTGCAAACGCTTTTGAAATTCCAGTATAAACATATAGTGTAGCGGTGCGGTAACGAATTTTGCAAATTCCTACCTAGATTTTCACTTCTATTGTTGATTTAAGCCTTTAGTTTTATATTTATGTATTATTATGTTATTTTTAGAATTTATTTTTTTCCAACGGCAACTGAAAGCGAGCAGCCTTAAATTAAATCGTCTACTATTTCACGAAATTTTCATGAAACCTAAAATTTAAGTGGTGGTGCATTATGCAACCGTAAGGAACATATGCTAACATCATAAAACATATAATACATGTCATTATTTTCATAATGATATCCGACCAGATCCGCCTCCGTGGTCTAGTGGTTAGAGAAGCTGACTTGAAATCACTATAACTTCCGACTTTGTCTCTTTAAGTCGGGAAGTTGGCAGTGGCTTGCGAAGATTCGGAGCCTAGTACTGGAACTTTCTAGGTCGATGTAAGGGAAACTAGCTACCTTTTAAACTGACCAAATACATGTACTTTTGGAAGTGGACGTTTAACTCCTGTCAGGGGCAAACGCTTGGTCGTTTTCAAAATTGGCTTACTAAAACAAGGAGTCACGTAACCGTGACTCCTTGTTACAAACCGCTCTAATTTATGGTAACATGCCACGTAAAAAAGAAAAGTAAATTGAAGAAATATGTTAGAAATTAATATTGCAGTACATTTTGTATGCATTAGACCTTTCTAACTTAAACGTAATCCGTAAATGTAATACGTACTTCGGAAATAAATTGGGGGATTTCTCAAACAACGCAACTACCATTTTCCAGTTCAGTTTTGCGGGCGTTATTTTTGGCTGCATTGAATGTGCCAAATAAAAACAACGCATATATAAATCGCTGCAGTACACCGCTAATACGTAACCTTAAAAATAACCGGTATGAAATTCAAAGGGAGACAACGGCTGCATTATTACATGATTGTTACTGGATTGTGGGAATGAAATATGAGGAATCTTAATAATATATATCATTATTTAATTTCTTTTACATGTATTACTGAAAACAAACCGAGTTATCAGAATAAAACAGCAGAGAATGTTCATCATTAGTATATTTTAAGTTCTGACCGAAAGTAGAAACTCATAATTGAATTAATACCAGAATGCAACTTGGAATACTTTATTTTACAAAGCCAAAATAATGACTTGTGCCTCTGATATGGCAAGCCGATTTATTTTTCTGTGATGCAAATATATCATGAAAGTGATATCTCTATAGAAATCAGACAGCTATCTCTTTTACTATTTGATAAAAAGGATATATCTCTCTGATTTCATAGAGATATCTCCTATAATAGGGGGATATCTTTAAAATTCAGAGATATCTCTGTTTATCAAGATATAACTTTCTTTTGATACATATATCTCATGTTTAGAAAGACATCTTCCAATATTTAAGAGATATTTACCAAACAGAAATATATCACTTAAATCAGAAGATATATCTGGAAAGAGATATCTGTTTGAAAACAGAGAGATATCTCTGTAACTTTGAGAGATATTTTTCAAAAATAGAAAGATATCTCTCAAATAATGTTAAATAGATATCTCTGCAGATATCACTTAAAGTTCAGGAGACATTTTTATGTAATACAAAGATATCTCTTAGTGTGAAAGAGATATCTCTATTAAAACGAATGGTATTTTTCTGAAATTATAGAGAGATCTCTTTTTGGAATGAATAGTAAAATGGCTTGCTTTACAACTATTGTAGTAACCTTACGCCAGAAGAGTGGTAGTCGATTTTAGCATCTAATATTCCTAAAAGTTTCTGTCCGCGATATGCCTTACATTGTATTTTGGCGGTTGTTGCGATTTCGGCAAGTTTACGACATATTCAAAACAGGTAAAATTATTTGCACCGCATATTTAAAGTGTTATACAGTATTTAAAAATCATTTCAGTGATGTAAAGCGATTTAGCTTTCTTGCATACCAGATCGGCATATCTGCAGTTTTTACTAGTGCTGGAAAATCTCATCTTACACCCCCTGGTATAAGATGACTTAATGACGTCAAAAAGAACTACTTTTATGAATGAATGTGTAAATTTATACATTACTACAAAAAATAGCACGTACATATAAGTCATTACTTTTCTTTTATTTCTGCTACTAGTCGATTAGTCGAATATGGTATGCAAGAAAAAGAATCTATCACTGGTTGCACGTGCAGATGAGAATATCCGGCTCTCGGGTAACTGTTTTGGAGGTAAGTCGGCAGAGCCTCGTTACCGCCAAAAACAGTTACCCTCGAGCCAGATATTCCCATCTGCACGTGCAACCAGTGAAATATTCTTATAATGTAAATTCATATTTTACGCTTGAATTGCACTAAATTCACGATTTTTACAAGTTTGATTGTGCACGACACCACAGGGATACGAAGTAATGCTCGCTTCTGTATACTTGTACTGGACCAGTTATCTTTAATTTCTTTATTAAATAAATGTATTTATATTTCATCCTATGAATGAATTTATTCCCATCCACACCCTGTCAGACGTGATGTAAGAGGGACGAAAGTTTCGCAAGATTAACAGAATAATTCTGAGATACAGAATACTGGTAGAGCACTCAATAAGAAAGATAAAGACGAATTAGTCGATAATCTTAATAATTCTTGGCATTTCCTTCCGTAGGTGATTCAGACATGTGTTTGTTTGATCAAACACTAATTTAAGTCGCAAACCCCTGTGGTAATGTACTAGTTTGATATTCATAGCTTTTTATTACATTTGAGAAAGTCCCTGGTTTTCATTGCAAGTACGGATTAAGTTTCCGTTTACGTTTCAGTTTAAGTTAGAAAGGTATATTTCTTGCATACCTGATCGGGATATCTGCAGTTTTTACCAGTGCTGGAAAATCCCATCTTATACCAGGGGGTGTAAGATGGGATTTTCCAGCACTGGTAAAAACTGCAAATGACGTCAGAAAGAACTATTTTTATGAATGAATGTGTAAATTTATACATTACTACACGAAAATAGCGCGTAAATATAAGTCATTACTTTTATTTTATTTCTGCTACTATTAGTCAAATATGGTATGCAAGAAAAAGAATCTATCACTGGCTGCACGTGCAGATGAGAATATCCGGCTCTCGGGTAACTGTTCTCGCCGCTGTCTGATCACGTAGGTGCGAACATTAATTGGCCTTCATTTACAATCAAAATTGTGTTTGCACACTTATCAAGTACTGTCCAGCCTTAAGACGAATCAAACTTTTCAACACCTATACAGACGTAGGCTGGTCAACCAATATTTTTAAATTTAAAATGTAAACAACAGCAACAAAAATTCACGTGTATGCACATTTCTACCGAACATAATTAATTTAAATTTAATGTCCCGTAAACTCGTTCATTTACCTGTAAAAACACTCGAAGTACCGTGATTTTAGTCCCGCAAAGTGCCGCGATATTTCTCATTTTCATCATTTTATTTATCATATACAGATTTGTCTTATTTTTACATAAGAAGTATTCTGTAAGAAACAATCACATAAAGTACTGTTAAAATTGCCTACCTATCTACCAAACTTTAAAAAGTACATACTATACCCTTATGTAAAACTCTTTTGGTCAATTTATTGCACCAAACGTTTGTAGCATAAGGATACTGGGACCCATATTTGATAAAGATGTAAATTCAGTTGAAAAAATCCAACGCCATGCCATGCAGCAAGATTCATCATGAAGGACGATTGCTGTGTATCCAGGATGTTGGAGACCCTGAAACTTGACAGTCTACAGCTGCGTCGGAATAACTCCAGGTTAGTCTTCATGTTCAAGATCACCCGGGGTATGGTGCCGGCAATTGACAAATCGAGTTACTTAACACCCATTAAAAACAAAAGACAAATCAGACCAAAACAATACAAAGACAGTGTGACATCAAATATAGTAAACAAATTAACAATAAATCACAGTGAATGTTATACAGTAAAAACATCAACAACTGATCAATATAAACACTCATTTTTGGCCTGGGGACTGAAAGTCCCCTAGGCCTAAGTTAGCATACCACATTTCAAACACTGCAAGGAATTTAGCTGTGCTATGTGCGAATAACAACTGTAAACATGCGCTATGCGAAAGTAGTGCAAGACAGACCAGATCAATCTTCTGTTTGAATGTCGCATATGATAAGAACATATTACAAATAAAAAGAGTACATACAACTTCAAACGATTGCAGGAAGGTATATAGCTTACGGGCTGCATTACACATTTTTTCTGTTTTAGAAATTACTGCGCTGTTAGCTGATTACGGAAGATAATCATATGCATATCACGGAAAAGTACGGATATTTACGGAAATTTACGGAAACGTACGGAGCTCGATATAAGAGTTTGTAGTTTGATTTTCAAATTTCCGATGTTATTTTATTGACAACTTTGTTAGTTACGAACGATTACATATATATTTACCTAAAAATAAATTTCTCTAAAAAAAACGATATTATTTACGTACATTCCCGAGAAGGAACTCACGTGATCAAAATCACCCGCCATTTATCGAGGACGCTGCATGTCAAGGCCCAGTGAACGGTTTCACCGATTACAACTACAAGGTAACCCAGAATCATTTTTGGTTTTCTCTGTAATACACATTGTACAGTACTGTATTTATATTTCATTGCTGGTATTGCTTTGTTTATTTCTGTTTCAAGGTCTTGTCCTTGGTACACAATCATTTTCGATCCACATCATCAGATCATATCGCTTGAAGTTGTACAAAGCACAGATCGAATTATTTTTATTGGCTTAAACAATTTATAATGTTGACTATGTGATTATTTTTCATTTAACGTACGTTTTATAATAAAACAAACTTCCCTGCCACCCATATATTTGTGAATCATTGATTCTGTGTCATATATTGAATTTCGTCATCTGCACATTTCGACCCGCGCTTTAGGTAAGGTTCAGCGCAAAACACGTAGGTCAAAAGTTGTTTTTCGGGGAGTTAACCTATAGCCCCCAGGCCTTCAGCGCTCACAGCGCTTTGATTTATTAAGGCAGTGCAGGACTGGAACAATTTAAGTGAAAGTGTGGCATGCTCAGAGACAGTTGAGGGTTTTAAAGCCGCCCTCTCACATCGCTACTAAGCGACCAGACACTCTTTCGTTGTGTTATACCAGTATTGGGTTCTTAACGACGTATTTATACAGATTCAGATACAGACGCTTTATTTCAAAATCAGTATTTGCTATGTATTTGTTATACTGATTGTCAGATAATGACATTTAAATGATTTGATAAGCTTAACATTCAATTGAATTTGTATGAAATAAATTTCCCGGACCTATGTAAGCCTATGTAAAATCAAGTGACCCCTGGGTCGGGGTCAATTTTGACCCGGGGGTCATGACTTAAACAATCTTGGGAAGAGGTCCACTAGACAATGCTACATGTCAAATATCTAAGCTCTTGGCCTTGTGGTTTTGGAGAAGAAGATTTTCAAATATTGTTATATTTTTTAGCTCTGGCGGCAATGTTGTTCAGTCAACGGGAACACTCTTTGAACAAATTTAAGAGCGCTCAATGCCAGGATGCTTCTGCCAAAAGTTTGATGAAATTCCATGATGTGGTTTATGAGAAGAAGACATTTGAAGCAATTGTGGACGAGAGACGGACGGACGACAGACATTCATCGATCCTACATCTGTTTATTTTTTTCATTGACATTTAAAATTTAAATCAGTACGAGTTCGTCTTCAAACTGAGCTGGTTACAAATGATTCGTCTTCAAACTGAGCTGGTTACAAATGATTCGTCTTCAAACTGAGCTGGTTACAAATGATTCGTCTTCAAACTGAGCTGGTTACAAATGATTCGTCTTCAAACTGAGCTGGTTACAAATGATTCGTCTTCAAACTGAGCTGGTTACAAATGATTCGTCTTCAAACTGAGCTGGTTACAAATGATAAGTCTTCAAACTGAGCTGGTTACAAATGATTCGTCTTCAAACTGAGCTGGTTACAAATGATAAGTCTTCAAACTGAGCTGGTTACAAATGATTAGTAAATGATTATGTCTCAACTAGTCATTTCAAAATATTAAATTAAAGAAGATAATTATGTAACTTAATTGCGTTGTCAGTTGTGACTCCTTCATAACAACATACATCTAAATGAAAGTTCCATCCAAGTAAGCTACGACTCTAATAATGATCTGCTAATGCCCGGTCTTCCACCCACTACCCGAAGCGCAATGCTGTCCCAGGAGAACCCGTAGCAGGCTACTAACTTCAAAGCCTATAATCACGGTAAAGATCCCATGTGAGTGTTTCGGCAATATGTGGGTTGCAAAAATGTCAATAAACCCAGATTCAGGTAAAATATTTAGCTCACCTGAGTATTTGTGCTCAGAGTGATTTATAGGGACTACTCAATGTCCGGCGTTCGTCGTCCGTTCAAAACTATTGTACCAATTTCAACCAAACTTGAACGTTCCCTAGGTGACCATCATCAACAATTGTTCAAATGAAATAGATTCAAGCAGAAATCTGGTTGCTATAGCAACAAATAGGAATTTAAAACAATCTTCTCCTCAAAACCGGAATACCCAGATCCTAGATATTTGGTATGTAGCATTGTCTAGTAGACTTCTACCAAGATTGTTCAGTCATGACCCCTGGTGGAAATTGACCCAGCCATGGGGGTTTACTGATTTTACATAGTTTTCTATAGAAAAACTTTCAAAATCATCTCCTCTGCATAAGGTTAAGAGCTTAGATATTTTGCATGTAGCACTGCCTAGTGTACCTCTATCAAGATTGTTGAAATCATGTCCCCCGAGTTTCGCTATATCCGGAGTCATTATAAACGGAGTTTACTGTATAGGGAAAATCTTCTTGTCTGAAATCACAAGGCATAAAGCTTATGATATTGGAATGTAGCATTGCGTATTGATCCTCTGCCAAGTTTGCTCAAGTCATGAACCCCAGGTCAAAATTAACCTCGCGCCGTGGTCAGTTGATTTTACATAGAGTTCTACAGATAAATATTAAAAAATATCCTCCAAAACGAAAAGACCCACAACTGAGATATTTGGCAGATGGGATTGTCTAATGGTTCTCTACCAAAACTGTTCAAATCATGACCCCGCTCAACATCGCCCCGTCCCGGGGCTCACTTGATCTTATATTAAGATACGATTATATAGAAAATCTTTAACAGAATCTTCTTGCCTCAGACACAAGACCCAAAGACTAGATATTTGACTGGTAGCATTGACTAATGGCTCTGTATCAAGATTGTTCAAATAATACGCATCGGGACCAAGCCGGCACCGCCCAGGGTCACTTGACCTACTGACCTACTCTCTTGTGTTTGCAGGTACAGCAATGAAATGTGAACTCTTTGAATAGTTTTGCATGTAGATTTCAACTTTGACATTGACTGTCCTTGACCTACTGAGCTTATTTCTGTTTTCGAAGCAACATCAATGAAATTTGTACCATGTATACAGTTTCGCATGCATATTTCAACTCTGACCTTGGTTGACCTTGAACTTCTGACGTACTTTCCTTTTTTTGAAGCTACATCATTGAAATTTGAACTATATGTACAGTTCTAAATGCAGATTTCAACTATGACCTTTGCTGAACTTGACCATTTTTATTTCAAGCTAAAGATATTAAATTTGGACTATTTGTTCATTTTAGCGGACTAATTTCCTATGACTGACCTTGACTATTACCTTTTGACCTACTTTCTAGTTTTAAAGTGCAATGATACTCAGGTGAGCAATATAGGGTCATCATGGCCCTCTTAATGATAGGGTCAATTTCCACCCAGGGGTCATGACTGGGGTTTTCATGATACGTTGCATCTTTCTTGAAACTTTTTCTTCTCCAAAACCACAAGGCCTGAAGCTTAGATATTTGGTATGTAACATTGTCTAGTCATCCTCTACCAAGTTTGTTCAAATCTAGCCCAAGGTCTTTGACGCTAGTATTCCTATTTCTCAAAATAGTCAAAGACCAATTTAGTTATGGAAGCCAGAACTAGTTCAAATCATGCACATAGGATCAAAATTGGCCTCTTCCAGGTGACACTTGTTTTACATATAGTTATGTAGGGAAATCTTCAAAACTCTTCCTGTCTTAAACTGCAAGTCACAGAGCTTAGATATTTGGTATATAGCATTGTCCGGTGGATCTCTATCAAGCTTGTTTAAATTATGTCCCTGTGTTCTAAACTGGACCCGTTCTATTGGTTACATAAATAGTCTTGTCAAAAATCGCAAGGCACAGCTCTTATAGATATTTTGTACATAGCATCTTCTAGTGTTCGTCTCGCAGGTGTGTTCAAATCATGCCCCTGTAATTAAATTTGAACCCGCTCGGGGGTAACTTGTTTTACATAGACTTATATAGGATTTTTTTTTTATAAAAATCTTCTCCAAAACGCAAGGCCTATATTTGGTGTGTAACATTGTCCAGTGGACCTGTACCAACGTACGTACGACGGATATTAATAGTTTCTGTCACGCGAACGCGGTTCAGATCTGAACCAAATGCCTCATGATAGAAACTTTTTCTTGCATACCGTCGTACACTTTAAAGTATATTTCTAAAATCAAAATGATGCATTATCATTAAGAGCTCTATAAACAAACGATATTCACACGTTGTGTTTGGAAAAGTGACGTCACAATGTTTATAACGTTACGTCATAATTTATTCACGAGAGTCGTCTGGCATAGGATGGGTGCCAGACCGGTTTTTTCCGGAATGGGTAAAATCACCGGAAATCCGATATGCTAGAATAATAGTTTCTGTCATGAGCACGAGGTTCAAATCGAAATATCCGTCGCCGGGGTTAACTGTTTTGGCGGGAACGAGACTCTGCCGAGATCCCGCATAACAGTTACCCGAGGTGACGGATATAACTATCTGAGCCAAGTGTCTCATGCTGGAAACTTTTTCTTGCATACCGTCTTGCACTTTAAAGCAGATTTCTAAATGCAAACTTATCAAACTGGTGAATTATCATAGAAAACAAACGATTTTCAGACGTTGTGTTTAGGAAAGTGAGGTCACAATGTTTATAACGTTACGTCATAAGTAATTCACGAGAGTCGTCTGGCATAGGAGGGGTGCCAGACCGGTTTTTCCGACATGGGCAAAATCACCGGAAATGCCGATCCGATATGCAAGAATAATAGTGTCTGTCATGAGCACAAGGTTCAGATCGAAATATCCATCACCGGGGAATCACGTGACTTTAATGGTAGCTGCAACGGAAAAAATGGCCGTTTTATTTCGTCGCTTCGGACGGATTTTATCAGGTATTTAAATAGTTTCACGTTGCATTGTCTCCAGACACCGACACCAACTTATGCGGAATGTTTTACCGATTTCTTTGATAGCCCTACCATCGTCCTTGCTTCTATTGTTTTCTCAAACACTTAAAATTTCCAACGTTGGAATGCATGTCAACAAGACAATTATGTGGTAAATTCCACGGGCGTACCGTAAAATGTGGTAAATCTCCTAAAGTGTGTGTACTTCAGAGAAAATTTTGTTACGGAAAGAAATATTGTTTCAATGCAATCTTAATGTGCACTTGATTTCAAGATTTTTGCTTTTCTAAACAAAATGGGGATGTCTGTTAGAAAAAGGACAAGATAGCTGCCACGTACTGATGTAACGGACATGATAGCTTCCACGTACGACAAAAAAGGTAGAAATGAGCCATCATTAAATTTGTTGATTTTGTTAAATCTTCATGTAGAGAAGACACAAAACGCGACAAACAAAGGACACTGTTTCGATATCTAAATCCCGCCTACATGATAACTTTGGCCACGAAAGGCAAAGTATGAAGAGAAGACAAATTCGCACGCGATTTTTTTTTTAATTCGTACATTCGTGTGTTCGAGCAGATACGAAAACAAAAATTGGCAGATATCGGCCACTTCATTGAAAGTACAAATGTAGTTTGATTTACGAAGATGCCAGAGAGTTTGATGATAATGCGCTCACATACAAATACAAAAGCATTAATATGGAACAGTAAGGTGACCTAAGGTCAAGTGTCAACATGTACTACAAATATACAGCGTGAGGGGAATGAGGCATACATCAATTATAATAATAACACTATTGATTTCAAATCTTAAAAGTTTTTTACGAACATAGCATAATTCTTGTTGATACTAACTTCATCTGATGTCATTAATTCAATAAATTTCAGGAGGTTTAGTTTTGGTGTCTTTAGATAACGTTTTCTCAGATTATAATAGAAGTGAACCTTCTAGCAAGAAAATGGAATCCATCCTCTAAAACATTACAGTAGTTACATTTTCTTTCATGAAATTATATATTGAGACTGATTTATACCACCTGGCTGCCTGCTTCAATATCTAATGTATGTGATAAGAATCTAAATCTACATTGTGTAGTTCTAACTTATCTATATAAACAAAATGTAAATAGGATTGAAAGGGAATATTTAAATACAAAGTATAACTTCTAGCTCTTGATGAATCATTCATATCACAAATCTATTTTTGTATAAATGCAACATTATCTAGCTTTTAGTATATTTTAATTAAATACATTATTATCACCAACGCCATGACTGTAACAACTTTTTACATAATTTTCCGAAGAAATATTGTTATTTGGCTTTATTTCTAACGATCTGCACATCAGATCATAAACACATTTAACATATCTATGATTCTCCTTTTGTACTACTTTTAACCATTACTTTACAACCTGTTAAGAATGAAGTTCTACCAAGTTCACCATTATTTCTGTTTTTATTATAACACCAAGTAATCTTTTACAGAATTTAAGTGTTTTCTTTCCAAAACTAACAGACTCACTTTAGACTCATAATGTAAGATCGGTACAATACGTTTATCAGACAGTTACAACTGATTTTTAACTGACATAGTTACATGGATAATGAAATATAGTTTATTTCAGTGTATACATTGTCTTCGTAGCTTGTCTTGCTTAGATATCATATGTTGTTTAAAACACACCAATAGTAAAACTATTCCTCAATATGTAAAGTTATTAACAATTTCTAAAATATGACTTTTAAATTATGTTTTATTTGTCCACATTTAAAACAAAAGGGCCATGATGGCCCTTTATCGCTCACCCGAGTACAACTGCTTTTAACAAAGTTGCTAGAAATCATCAAAACAACCTTTCTGACAAATTTCCAGGATATTTGGGCTGAAAATGTTACCTCTAGAGTGTTAACAAGGTTTTTCCATATTTGGGCTGTGTGACCTAGTTTTTGACCCAAGATGACCCATATTCGAACTTAAGCTAGAAATCATCGAAACAACCTTTCTGACAAATTTCCAGGATATCTGGGCTGAAAATGTAACATCTAGAGTGTTAACAAGGTTTTTCCATATTTGGGCTGTGTGACCTAGTTTTTGACCCAAGATGACCCATATTCGAACTTGAGCTAGAAATCATCGAAACAACCTTTCTGACAAATTTCAAGGATATCTGGGCTGAAAATGTAACATCTAGAGTGTTAACAAGGTTTTTCCATATTTGGGCTGTGTGACCTAGTTTTTGACCCCAGATGACCCATATTCGAACTTGAGCTACAAATCATCGTAACAACCTTTCTGACAAATTTCCGGGATATTTGGGCTGAAAATGTTACCTCTAGAGCCTTAACAAGATTTTTCTATTTTTGGGTCATGTGACCTAGTTTTTCATCCGAGATGACCCATATTCAAACTCGTCCGAGTAATTACTGGGACAAACACCCTTACCAAGTTTCGTGACAATTGAGGCAAAAATGTGACCACTAGAATGTGAACGAACTAAGTGTGGACGGACGACGGACATTCATCGATCCTAATAGCTCACCCTGAGCCAGCTCAGGTGAGCTAAAAAATCATTATCTAAAATGTCTTGGTAGAACCAACACTCAATTTCCACATATCACAATACTCTTCTTACAGTATTAAACCTTTTTTTAATTCTGCCTCTGTCTCAGATATAATAACAATATCATCGGCATATAAGTTTAAACTTTTTTAACATTCCAACATCTATACCCTTAAACCCGTGTACCATAAACTATTCTTCATTGGTATTCAATTACATAGAAAAATAAAGGGGGATAATGATCCTCCCTGACGCACACCAAGGATGCATTTTGTTGTTGTACTTACATTAGTGTACATAGATTTGACAATATCAAACATTTTGCCTCTGACCCCTAGCTTTATATACTTATACCAGATGATGTATCTTAACAGATAATCGAACTCCTTAGTAAAAACCACAATAAATTCTCTTATTATTGTTATTCAATATTTGATTACTGAGACCATGCAAAAAATATAATCCATAGTTCCCACGTTTCGCCTAAAACCTGCATGACCATCAATGTTGACATGAACATTTTCTGAGTTCAGTCTATTTTTTATGACTTTTCACCCTTTTT
>JAFMSR010000007.1:42954083-43078487 GCA_022818135.1 Saxidomus purpurata
ACTCATGCCAACAGGTAATGATGGACCGATTATGTCTACTAACATGGCGTTAATATCCATTTGCAAGTTCCTGTCAAATTTGTATGTGCATTTCTCATATAACGTGACTCAGCCGTGACTACATGTTAATACTTGAATTTCTCTGACTTTTAATTGTCTGTCATGTTTTCCATTGGCCAAATTGTCTCAACTTTAAAGTAACCCAATTCTTACAAATTAAAAAAATGCTCCACCACTTAAAATCTGAAATAGTTTACATAAAAAAACATAATAAAAACGCAGTGAAATCCGTGTGTAACGATTCTGGATATAGCGAAATTCTGAATATAGCGAACACATTTTATGGCCCCGATTTGTTTCATTCTGTATTCGTATGAAAATGCTGAATGGATATTACGCACTTTCGATATAAAGAACAAATTCAAAGTGGAATTATGCGCATTTTTTTCAAGTAAAAATCAAGCACTGCGAAGAAAAAAACTATCATTTTATCAGTCCGTCTTTTTAATTTCTAAAGCACCCACTTCAAATACTAATGCGGCATTACTTTAACATTAAATGCACAGCAACCAAAAATTGCTTTTATAAAAGTGTAACCAAAAATACACTATGTGCAGTAAGATGAGCATAGTGTCACTTTAAATGGTTTACAAGGAGTTAACTGGGGTTATATTTATGAAAATTTTAGATTGATGTAAGTCCATGTAAGTGTATTCTGGTCTGTAATTTCTGCAGGGTTACGTGGTTTGTTAATGGCTGTCATGCTGTCCGCCATAATGAGTTCTCTTACATCCATACTGAACTCTTCCAGTACTTTGTTTACCATGGATCTATGGAGGCGTGCCAGGCAACATGCCACGGAACGAGAACTCCTCATTGTAGGAAGGTATATGCTGTCACGTGACATTTTAGTTGAGATACTTTTTAAAACTTTTTTCCTCTTCCGGTATTTCTCGTTCGTACAAGGTACAGCGCCTTACTTTGCATTGCTAAACGAGTTCTTTGTACGGTACTGGATCGAAGCCCGCCTTCGAAAAAAAACCACTTCACGGTACACCGTATAAAATCATGCTTTAGTGTCTTTAGAACAATCATTTGGAGTCTCAATTATAGAAGTTTCTGTCATAATAATTAATTAAAACTTGATACAGCAGACATTTTTTCATAGGAAAGAGCTCGCCCGAAGTCGAAGAGATTTCGAGATACTTTAGATTACTTTTTATTTGGGTTAGATTTTTTTGCTGATATTTAAAATTTAGAAACATGTCATATTTATACATGTAATTACAGAGTATTTATAGCTGTAATGTGTGGTCTGAGCATACTGTGGATCCCTCTGGTCAAGTCCTCTCAGAGTGGGCAGTTGTTTGTCTATATCCAGGCAGTACAGGGATATCTGGGCACACCTATTGGAGCACTCTTTCTCTTTGCTATACTATGGAAAAGAATGAACGAACATGTAAGTTTTGTGTTTGATAGTTAATGATCATAGTCAGTTACCTTTGAATACGGCTATTAGTCACGTGACTTGAATCTGTCTATGGAGAACATTTCATCTCTCTTTAAGCAGGAATCGGTTGCTGTACCAAACAATAATCTTCACAGGTTGTCCATATTAAAAAAGTCACTATTTATCGCGTACCGTTTTTCGTTATGTATTTCCAAGACTTAAGGCTTAAAGGTTCTTCTAACTTAATAAAACAATTCCTGTTTTATTCTCGTTTGGCAGACGGCTACAAGGAACTGTCTGCTTCTGTTAACAGGTACTTCCTGATTCTCAACTTTTATTTGCCAAACACAATTGAAGTCTAGATATATTTTCATATTGCTTATTTCGTTACAAAATTATTAATAAAGCAAATCTCGAATATTTTTAAACTTTACCAGGAATGCATACTAGTAAGTTAATAATGAACAATTATTTTCTTCGAACATCTCTGTTACTGTCAACCTATTTCTACGGACTGATATATCGGATATTTCCCAATGGACACTTGACCTTTTTCAGGGAGCATTTTGGGGTATTGTTATTGGACATGTATGCGGAGTGACACGGATGGTGTTAGATTTTGTATATCCGGCGCCCGACTGCGGTGAACCGGAAACTCGTCCGCCCATCGTATACCACGTACATTACACATATTTCTGTCAGATGAATTTGGTTATTACGTCGCTTTCCATCGTTGTAATTAGCCTGCTAACCAAACCACTTACAAAAGAGAAAGTAAGTCTAAATATAAGTCTTGCTTTATATTCTTTTGAAATAAAAACCGAAAAAAATACATTTAGATGAATATTAATACAAAAAAGATATCTCATTCACGAAGCCTTTCGATTTCTATAATTTTTATTATTATGTTATATCAAAGCTTCAATGAACAGGGCATACAGAATATAACTTTTCTGCATATAACTTTTCCGCATGTCTGATGGTTTCCGAGACAGCTATTACAGAAAAGCTTCTATGCAAGAAACGCAAGAGTTCAGGTAGCATCCATAGATCTTCTGCATGCCCGGCCTACGGCACCTGTTGCTGGATGTACAATAAAAATACTCATTAAAAAAAAGTTGAAGGTATTTACTGGTCGAGTGCGGGATTGAATAACAAAATGTTTCAGACCGTTGTGCAGAAATAAGCGGGTGTGTTTATCTATCTTGCAGACGATTGGAATGACTTGGTGGACACGATACAAAGCAGACGACATTGATGTTACAGAAGTGAATGAAATAACACTGAAACCAAGGATAAATGGTTGGTAACGAAGGCAAACATAGTACATTTGTACTTAGGGACATTCATAGATATGACCAGAATTTGACATTTGTATGTTACATAGGTAAAATCAACAATTCTTAGATAAAATAAAGGATTGAACGAACTTTACAGAACAGAAGAAAACAAGAATGTTCTTGGTTTCACGAATACCAGCTCAATGACATATGCAATTGCTTTAGTCTTTCTCAGGAGTTTGAATGCTGTACTACGGTAAATGAAAAAATATCAGCATAGTAGTTTTCAGGGTGATGCGACAAACTCTTCATCTTGTAATATTACGGTATACATGTATGTCTGAAATGTCATTTTTTATGGAATATACCAACACGTAAGGCCCAATTTTGCTCATTGCCTTTCGACAGTTAAGACATCCACTTAAGCAATCAATACAAGCCAGTTCATTATTTGGAAATTTTCAGGCTTATGACAGCAACTTGACAGAAGCAAGAGTGGCTCTCGCAAGTTTCTCCGAATAAGCTAAGCTTTGGGCTACATTTTATACGGGCTGATGGCCATATATTCCCAGACAGAATGTAGTTCAATTTCATTCTTAATACATTGTAGCTTAACAAGATTGTTTGTTAAAGGTTGTTCAAATTAACCGTTAACTGCAAAAATTAAATGCTTTTCTGCTGAATTAGGTGCAAGGGGACAAGTAACAATAGATGATGATGACACGGACAGTGCCGGAACTTGCCGAAGGTGGGCGGACTTCGTATGTGGCATTCCGAAGAAGGCCGACGAACACAGTCTGGAGGAACAAGCTGTACAGAAACGAGCGTTCCTCAAAGAGAGCCGGTTTTGGTCAAAAATTCTCAATCTGAATGCTGGGATGGGATTGGTGGTTGTAGCTTTCCTTATTGGATTCTTCAGATAAAATTGACACTCGGAACTGCGTGTAAATAATTCCCATTGACATATCTCACAAAATGGTACCATCAAGTGAAATGGACAATCACTCATTCACCGCCAGATTTATGTACAATACTGTCATATCTTGTATATTTCCACCATTTATACATAGACACGTACTAAACGAAACTTCTTACGAATCACCTGCTCCTTTTCCTTCTTTTTTATTTATTAACTCTTCCGATATCTGCAAACTAAACTTTAGCCATTGATGGACAGAAAAGTTTTCATTTCTTGCATTTATGAAGACATTGGGTAGATACTTCCGTTACATGAATTTCAAAATGATAAGAGTGATACAACATTTTGATGCAACGTTTAAGCCTCCGTAGACTTAACATGAGTTATTGCCTTGGTGCTCTTCCTTAGGATACCCACACTAAAAATATCCTCCGTATGAAATTCGTATCGCCTGAGCGTTTAGAAACTCATGTAACGGAAGTACCTACCCAGAATCTTCATAAATGCAAGACATGCTAGCTTTCATGCACACACAGATAAAAGTAAGCTGGCACATATTGGAAGGGATGCAATTTGAAAAAAGGAAAACTGCAGATGGTGCGTTATAAGTTTCGTTTAGTTTATACATGGTGTATCTAATATTGCATTTATATGTCCATACATGTATATTAAATTGTATCCCTATCAGCTTCTCAGTCACTTGGTATTTGGGTCAAGTCCAAGGCTGCTGTTACCTCACATAGAAGGTACTCCCTTCAAATGTGTCAATTAGCAAGTAGTTGCTTTGTGCTAAAAATCATTGTTAATGAATCGAAAAAAATGCCAATGATTTTTGCTAGGAAGTTGGCACATTTCCCATTCATTTACTAGATTATTTATAATCTTGGTAGACCGTAGTATTTCTCCCCGGTTGAACTTGCCAAGACATCAATATGACATCCCTGCATACTAGTACATGTCCGGACTGACCGATGTTACACACGTCACCTATTTCATCTTACTTTCATTCAAAACTTGGCAAAGAAACATTTACAACTACGGGGATACTCTTGACAATGAATTTCTGATAACAACTGAGAGGCTGTGGGGAAATATGTTAAGAACCAGAAGACTATATTACATGATATTTATTTTAAAATAACGGTTAAAAGTAAAAACAGTGACAGTAAACACGTTTGGCCCGTCAAACATCACATTCGTCCCTATGCCAAAGCATCTAATGTGGCAACAGGGTAAGCCCGAAAAAAAAAAAGGGGGCATAAATCTGTGATGTATATTGAGTGTCAACCTTTATAAAAATCCATAAACATCACATCTTAGACACTTTTTATCCTTAAGATTTTTACTACCATTACATCAAGTCACAGACATCCCATTTGAATTGGTTTTCTCTTTGAGTGATTACTGGTTTTTTTAAGTGTTTTAGCAGGGTGATGCTTAGCAGGGTGCTGCAACCTGCCATTTCTTTCCTCTCACTGATGTCATTTCCTGCACCCCTGCTGCCCTTCAGTTGTAACCATCATATTAATCAGATACAGAAACCATTTTTATAAAATCTTTGAAAAAGCACCACTCAGCATCATAATTATAAACAGTTAATTATCGTAGCCTTTCCTGTCAACATAATAAAAGATATAGCAACCATTCAAAATCTTCGGAGAAGCATCTCTTTGCATAATAAATGATCATTTGTATAAGCAAAGTTTTGCATTTTAATGAGTATTTTCTGATTCAAGAGTTTTCAAACATGCAAAAAATGCCATGCCCCTTAACACAGTGCACCCTGTTCATTTTCTGTACACCTTGCCCATTGTGGCAGTCAAGAATTATCCCCAGACCGTCATACACCTGTCTTCAGATAAACGTATATGCTTAAATTACATACTTAATCATAGAAATCACTGTCATTAATCATTACATGAACCTCCTGCCTTCAACCTTCAACGTTGTATACATCTTTTCTTCATCTCATTGTTTATGAGTACATGTATGTGAAACAAGAGAGCCAAGATGGTCCTATATCGCTCACATGAATATCAATTGTATATCATACAAGGGGTCATGATTTTAACACAATTCCTAGAGGTCCACTACACAAGCTTAGTAACATTCCAAATATCTAAGGCTTCTAAGCTCTGTAGGCCTTTTTTCAGTTTTACCTGTATAAGCCTATGCGAAATAAACTGATCCCCCCCCACTCCCCACCACGGTCATGCATGGCAAAGGCCAGACAGGTTTGGTCAAAATTCAGCTTTAGCCCTGTGGTTTCAGAGAAGATTTTAAAAGTTTTTTCCTGTATAAGCCAATTTAAAACCAAGTGACCCCATGGCAGGGTCAGTTTTGACCCAGGGCAAATTAGTAGTTTTTGAACACTTTTGATAGAGGTCCACTAGACAATGCTACATGCCAAATATCTTAGCTCTAGGCCTTGTGGTTTCAGAGTAGAAGATTTTAATTTTTTTGTTATTTTTTGCCATAGCAACCAGAGTTCTGCATGGTATGGAACTCTTTAAACAAATTTGGTACAGCTTCATGCAAGGACCACCCCTGTCATGTTTCATCAACATCGGCACAGTGGTTTCAGAGATGTCGTTTAAAGCAAATTGTTGATGGATGACAGACATTCATCTATCCTAGTAAGAAAAGTGGGAAATTTCCAAAAATAAATCCATGCAAGAAGCATCGCATTTACTGTACTTTATAACATTTTTCTCCTGTATATTTAGCTACATGTCTCTTCTTCAAGCATATTCACAAATGTCCAATTATGAAGTTTTTTTCCCAGTGTGTTTCCCCATATGTAGCTGCATGGTACTGATTTTTTTACATGTGTAACTACAAATATCACACTTAAGGACCTTTCTGACCCCTCTTGCGTGTCTACGCAAATGTCTCTTCAGTGAATATATATAATCACATTTGAACCCACACAAGTGACAAAGATAGTGTTTCTCTCCGGTGTGTGTTCTCCTATGTGTTATCAAAAGTTTGTAATAATAACTTTCATAATCACAAGTACCACACTTAAAAGGTTTCTGTCCTGTATGTTGTCTTCTATGAGCGATCAGTGATGAACTACTGTAAGTTGAAAATTCACAAACACCACACTTAAAGCCTGTATGTACTCTTCTATGCATTTTCAGACCATCACTTCTACGAGCTGCATAATCACAAAGATCACATTTATAAGGTTTATCCATGTGTATTTTCATATGTTGTGACAGAGACACTTTACTTTTAGTTGTATGATCACAAGTGTCACATTTATAAAGTTCATCGATTGTCTTTAAGTGTGTTTTCATATGTCTAACCAAATAGGCTTTTACATAAGTTTCATAATCACAAGAGTCACACTTATAGACTTTCTCTCTTTTATGTTTTCGTTTATGTTGTGACAGATTTATGTGAGATTTACATGCATAACCACAAATATTGCATATGTAATGCCTGTCTTCCATATGTTTTGTTATGTGAATCATTAGATTACTGTTTAGTGAACTCATATGCCCACAAATATGACACTGGAAGTTTTTCTCTCCTGTATGTGTATAGATGTGGGTTTTCAGAGTTCGTTTGTGACTAGTTGCATAATCACAAAAATTGCATTTAAAACGTTTCTCTTCTTGGTGAATTCTCCTATGTGTCTTCAGTTGAATTCTTGAGAAAGTTGAATACTCACATAACCTGCACTTAAAAGTTTTCTTTATTTTAAGTCTAGTCATACTGTTTCTTTTATGAAATGTATTGTTATTTGGTCTCTTCTTTTCTGTTATCCTCGTACCCTCTTGAAAGTCATTCTCAACCAGCCATTCTCCCAACACATGCATATCATTCCGTGTAAGCTTGTCCCCTCCATGAACTCGAACAAGATGTCTAACATTGTACACAGGGGCAGTGAAGGCAGTCTCACAAAAAACACATGGATAACATTCTGAAAATAGATAATACAGTGCAACCTCTAATGAATCAAAAAGCTTGACAGAGTTATGTACTCTTGTCTGTTGATGTAGGTCAGGATACTTGTTAGACGACCAAGATCATCTTTGGATCAGTTCTCAGAAGCAAATCGAGAGAACACCTCTTTCAACAAACAAATACCAAGCTTCAAGAGCCAAGCTACAGGCCAGATGGAAAAGCTGGAGAGAAAACAGCATATCTGGATGGATCAAAGCTTTTGATGCCCATCAAAAAGTTGAATGATAAACAAGGAAGGAACAGGGACACATTAGATCTGATAGAGAATGAAACCCTGCTGATTTACTGAATGAGAAAAAGGCGAGGGAAAAAGTTCAGATTAGGTAATAGAAAAAAACAAAAATCCCTAAAATAGCTTAAAGCAAAGAAATCACCTGGTCGGTCCAGATGGCATCATAAATGAAATGCTTAACCATCTTGCTGCTTTGCAATGAAAATATTTCTTAAGATCTATATTTATAACCTTAGCTAAAAAGAAGGTAAATTTTCTAAATTTTGGAGAAAGGCAACTATGATACCCATCCACAAACAATGAATAGATCTATCGAAATATGGATTCTAGATTGTCCCATCTGTCTTACCATTGTGGTTGAAAAACCCATGGACAGCATTGAGCATCAGCGAATTAAGTGGTACTTGAAAACTAACCAGATCCTTTTAAAAGATTCTGTTC
Organism: Saxidomus purpurata; assembly: GCA_022818135.1. Lineage (NCBI taxonomy): Eukaryota > Metazoa > Mollusca > Bivalvia > Venerida > Veneridae > Saxidomus > Saxidomus purpurata. The sequence continues at coordinate 42,962,381 of JAFMSR010000007.1, forward strand.
CATGGAAAATCTGACTTCATGATACCTGCCCAGGAGATTGAAGATGCATTCCAAGAAAAGGAATACACTCATTACTTTGATTTCTCTCCAGACAACATTCAGCGAAGTCTGGACTGAAGTTACTACTAAATGGGATCGGGGAGCACAACGTACAGTTAGATCAAGTCTTACCAGTTTAAAAGATGAGCTATAGTCAGCATTGAAGGGATACAAAGTCGAAAGTTTCTACAAAGACATGGTGTCTCTCAAGTTATTGTCACCCACTATTTTTTTTCTTTTCATAAATAACTTAATATCTAAGCTCTAGGCCTTGTGGTTTCAGAGAAGAAGATTTTTTAAGTTTTTCCTATATAAGCCTACGTAAAACTAAGTGACCCGCGTGCGGGGTCAATTTTGACCCGGGGGTCATAATTTGAACAATCTTGGAAGAGGTCAACTAGATAATGCTACATGCCATATACCTAAGCTCTATGCCTTGTGGTATCAGAGAAGATTTTTAAAGTTTTTCCTACATAAGCCCATGCAAAACTAAGTGACCAACTGCGCGGGGTCAATTTTGAGCCGGGGGTCATAATTTGAACAATCTTGGTAGAGGTCCACTAGACAATGCTACATGCCAAATATTTAAGCTCGAAGAAGATTTTTTTGCATGGAATGGAATTCTTTGAACAATTTTGGTAGAGCTTCATGCAAGGAACATCCCTTCAAAGTTTAATCAACATTGGAGCAGTAGTTTCAGAGGAGATGTCGTTTGAAGAAAATGGTGGACGGACGTACGAAGGACCCCGAACAGAAAGCTGTCCTTTGTGCCAGGTGAGCTAAAATGCTTTTAAAATGTTGACCAAATTAGACAACCTGAATACCTTAGAAATGGAAATAATGCATAAAGCCAAAAAGCTAAATATCTAAGCTCTAGGCCTTGTGGTTTTTGAAAAGAAGTTTTCCCTGTAAGAGCCTATGTAAACAAGAGCTGTCAGTAGGACAGCGTGCTCGACTTTTTTAGTGCTTGCCAATAAAACAAAACTTTGACAGTTAAGGGCACAAAAGACTTTAACTAGGAATTTTCAAGTACAAATCAAGAAAATTTTTCAGAGTTATCTACTTTGCTTACAGATAGGGTCTTATCGATGGTACATAAGACTAACTTTAAAGTAATTTCTCAAATGGTTAAGTTAACAAGTGGACAAGAATGAAAAGCTTAACTGAGTTTTAAGTCAAAAAGGCGCCATAATTCAAATAAAATCCTTCACAGAATTACCTATCCCGCCCATGTTTGGGAAGCATGATGGTTAAACAAGTATTCCAACTTTCTAATTAATAACCAAACAGTTCAGTCAAAAAGTGGACTGGTAGGAAAAACTTAACCAAGATTCTAAGTCGATAAAAGGCCTTAATTTTTAAAACAAATCCCTGACAGAGTTACCTTCTCTTGCCTACTGATGGGGAGTAATGACTGTGAAATAGCATTACATTTCTTTCAATAGCAATATCTCAAAGGGTCTAATGGAATAAAATGATTTTACCCGTTTTCAATGCATTTTCAAGTCAAAAGGGGCATCACTCTGTCAAAACCTTGACAAGTTATGTCCTCTTGTCCGTTGATGATGTTTGTGATGGTAAAGGAGTATGGTTAGTTTCAAAGCAATACCTCAATGGTTTTGAAATAAAGTGAGGACGGACAACGACTAATCGGTAAGCTCAATTGACTTCTACTAAAAAAAGTGCCATAATTCTGTCATACCTTGGCCGAGTTATGAACTCTTGTCTAGATGGAGGTTATGATGGTAAACAAGTATGGTAAGTCTCAAAGCCAACCTCTAGTTTTTTTGAAATAAAGTGGGGTGGTACAAAAACTTAACCAAGGTTGACGCCAACGCCGACGCCACACCGACGCCGATGCCGACGCCGGGGCGAGAGGATAGCTCCCTTTTCAGTTTAGTTGTTTAGTAAAAATAAGTAACCTCCCTGGGCGGGGTCAACTTTGACCCGGTGGTCATAATTTGAATAATCTTGGTAGAGGTCCACTTCACAATGCTACATACCAAATGTAAAATTCAAATGAATAGTATTCGTTCCGATCCTTAATATTCACTGAAAGACAAAAAATAAATCTGTCGATATTTGCTTAATGAATAGTTTGTCCGGTGAAAAACATTTTTGATAAATGTAATTAAAATTTTAAAGTTTTATTACCCTTCAAAATGGTCACATTTGTTTATAGTTAAGACTGATGCTAAAACACAGTGGATGCTTTAAAAACATATAAAAACTAGAACAATCACTGAAGCTGATGAATACCCCCCGAACACCCCACTGACACAGTATTTAAAATTTATGTAATATTTGATGCTTTGATTATTGGACCTGCACAACTTAAGGCTTCTGTGAAGTATAATTAAATTTTGACCAGCGGGTTTGGAGATTAAAAGCGCAAAAGATTTTACTATCTAGAGCCCCTGTGACCTTTTATCTAGTGACCCGAAACATGGACTATGCACAACTAGGCATGGTGCTTATCACTTCTATGAAGTATCATTAAATTCTGACCAGGGGTTTTGGAGATTTAGCGTCCACAAGACTTCACTATCTCGGACCCCTGTGACCTTTGACCTGGAAACCTAAACCATGCACAACTAGGCATTGTACTTGTCACTTGTGTGAAGTATCATCAAATTCTGACCAAGGGTTTTGGAGATTTAGCGTCCACAAGATTTTACTATCCAGAGCCTCTGTGACCTTGACCTTTGACCCGAAACATGGACCATGCACAACTAGACATTGTACTTACCACTTGTGTGAAGTATCATTAAATTCTGACCAGAGGTATTGGAGATCTATTGTCCACAAGATTCCGTCTACAGACGGACGCACGCACGCACGCACGCACGGAGGGAGGGACAGACAAGCTGAATCCAGTATAATAAGTTTAACAAAGTTATTTCTATTGTTGACAAATACAAATGAAGAAATACATAGCCGAAAGGGTTCATTTTTTATTTTTGACTAGGATAGTCAAAAAAGATATTTACCGATTTCCTATATTTTCAATGTGAATAAAACAGTTGTATAGATCGTTATTTTTTGGTTATAACTATGGCAATGTTTATTATTGTAGGAGATAAATCAATGATTAATGTTTTATTTAAAATTATGATGGTCACTTTGAAGGGTAATACCGGCATCACTTTAATAAACTAGTTCCAGCCTACCTTGTGCATTCACCAATTTTGGCCAGATCATCATGTTTTTATCTCTTAGTATGCCTAATTCTCTCCCATATCCATTACCATACCAACAAAGAAGTTCTGTGCCTGGATGTATTGTTTTGTACGACCTGTAGTAAATGCCACCTTTGAACTGAAAAGCTGTCAGGTTTTGCTCAGATTCAGTAGGTGCGCAGTTAACGTATCTCATCCAGTTAGAGATGGCTTTATCCCTACCATCCACAAAATGACTTGGTTTACCATCTGCATATATCTATTACAGATGAAAAGAAATGAAGACATAGTAAACGGTATAGCTTTTATAAGGGGGGTTTACACCTTGCAAGTTCCTTGTACAAGACATTGAGATAAGTACTATTTATGTCTTGTACTCTACAAACAGATTTCATTTTGTAATTAATTACAGTCAATTACAATTATATTTTTCAATTACCCCTTGCCTGATGGTGACTTCTTCAAAAGAAGACAAATCGGTTGATTATTGTCCACTTGTCACAAAATAACAATTTAAGTACATGTTAAAGAAAGTTGTTTCAGGTAACTAGTCTAACAGTGTTCAAATTGCGTTTAAAAACATGTATGTTACTTCTTAAATAAATATGTTCACCTGCTCCTCAAACTGAAGACTGTGATATGATATTGACAACTATGTGTAAAATATTTGTTACCAACTTACCTGCCAGCTGTACCCTGAATTAGAAGCCATCATCTCATCAAATATTTTCTTTCCACCATAGGGTCCAAACATGACACGTGGTGGTATTTCCATCTCTGTGAATACACCAAAACCAGCGCCTACAATAGCTGATTTCCTGACAACAAGTCCTGGTGGTATGGTATTAAGAGCGTTATCCAGATTGTACCCTGCAGTTATCTGTGATTGAATGAACATAAACCATAAAATACCAGTTGAAGCGCAAGGAGCACTTTGGATGAAAAATCTGTTGCAGATTTAATATTTCCAAGAAAGATGCCTTACCAGCAAAACGGAGCATTGTGTGTACAAAAAACATTCATTACCTTATTTTTCGAATCAAAAGTACATGCTAATACATAAAGTACAATATTTGTTTCCATGATATTGAAATTGAAAAAAAAAAAAACACTTTCTGACAACGCTTTTTAGTGAGGGAGTGACAAAACTGTAAAACACGTTGCATGTTAACATTATATTAGAATGAATAGAACACAATTCTATCATAATTCTATTTGTATATTCATTATTCTATATGCAACATGTATGAGCATTTTAAGTTGATAATGGGACTTATGGGAATATGAAAAAACTGTCTTAATTTCCATTCTGGTTTATCTGAGCATGGGCTTAAAAAAACATAGAAACATTATGTAAGAACAAAAGCACCGCCTACGGGTGCCAGACGCTCGTCTGATTTTATCCTTCTAAGTTTATTTAAAACCATTTTTTAAAGTAACAGTGTCCTTGCCCTTGACCCCAGAACACAATCCCACGAAAGGTTTTGATAATAATAACTAGACACAAGTGGCACAATAATTCACTGAACTAGATCCATTTTTTTTTTAGAAAACAAAACCCTGGACTTTGAGCCCCATGCGCCCCAAACACAATCCCAATTTATCTAAGTCTTTATTCATATGTATTACACACCCTGTCTTCTTAAATACTTACTACAAACAAAAGTTGGTTACATTCTGTCAACTGTAACTAAAGACATTGAATATAATACATTTTCCAATTTTTAGTAACAGTGACCTTGACCCCAGGAGCCCTAAAATGTAATCCAATTAAAGATATTCATAAATACTTCTTATACACTAAGTTTGGTTGCATTATGTTGACTGTTACAAAATATTGTGTGTGTGAAACTTTCTAAGTTAAGAAGAGGCAATTATTCAGCCAAATACAGTACAGGGTTATGTAACTTGTAAAATTCTTCCTTTATACTATTAACATTTGATAGTGAACAGGTATTCCAAGCTTGAAAGTGATAGCTTTGATAGTTTGCATGCATGTGACCAAAACAGACTAGCTAAGAATGACAAAGTCCAAAAATACTAAAATACTAAAATACCCCTCTCACCCTAACCCTCCAAATGTGTGACTCAAAAACCCGTTTGATATGTTGAAGTACATTATTCATTTATTGTTTGTGAAAAATTTTAAATCAATCTAACAAAAAACTAAAGCTATCACTAAATGTGATTAATACCCCGAAAAACGGATACTCACTTTATGATACTAGAGAGAAGTTGTATTAGATAAACAGAATACCCTTGTTTCAAAGTATAGCTTTGATAGTTTTCATGTAATACCTAAACGCAAAACTTAACCAATAGCCGCCGATAATGATCATGGCTACATAGCTCGTCATTTTAGTCAAAAATCAGACAGCTAAAATAGGTTGGGACTTTAACAAGAATACGCTGCTACTTAACCTTAAAACTACCTCTGTCTTTGTGCCAGTGGTCCAGTGTATAGGAAGTTGTATCATACTCCGACACTCATCACACTAGTAAGAAGAAATTCTTACACTAATACAATCTAGTAAGGAAGAAATTGTAACAATTATGGCAATAACTCAAGAGCTGTCACATGACGTCAAGATGGAGTTATTCGAAAGGTTGTTGGTAAAATGGGCTTTGCCTAACAACAGGAGTATTGCTTGTACATTGTCTATGAAGTTGTATTAAGTTCCAAGTATGAAATTTTCAAAGACCTATGTAAATGTACAAGGAAATGCAAACCGCCTTACTCTGGATTCCGACCGACCAACTAGAGGGGACATGAGGGCCCATAACTTCAAATGGGAATATATATGAAGAAGCTATGTCAATTTTCAAGATAACCTTGTAAATCCATCAAAATTGATGTGTTTGAATCAAAAAAACAGGTGATACTCAGCGATCATTATTATGATATTTCATGAAGAAAGGCATTTGAGTAAACGTTTCCCATGTTAGTCAAAGTAGAAACCTGTGACAGTTCTAAGTTAAAAGGGACCTAAATGTCAAAAATCAAACAACATTGCCGACGATAATGACAATAAAGTGACTACAATAGCTCGTCAGTTTTTCAAGATCCAAAAAAAAATAAAGTTAAAAGGGGGACTTTAGAATAACGCCGAAAATCTTGACAAAGATCTTAAGGGGATTGCTTCTCTGTGTTGTTGATAGCAGACCCAGTTTTAGTCAATGCCTATAGGATAGTATTCAAGATACTCAAATTTTACACATCTTCAACAAAAATCTAAGTTAAAGAAGGGATAAATCTGTTAAAATCAAACGGACTTATGAGTCTTGTTTCCTCAGGAGATTGGTAAAGACATATTTTGATTCAAGTCAATACCTTTATAATAAGCAAGATTTGAATTTTAAAAAACTTAACAAAAATTCTAAGATAAGAAGCTAAATCTGTCAAAAATAAAAGTTCTAGGTGATTGGTTCACTCATGTGCAGATGTTGATGGTAAGAAGATATTGTTAGTTTCATCACAATACCTTTGATAATATGCAAGATATATAACTTTAAAAACTTTTACCAAAAATTCTGAAATAAAAAGGGGCAAAATCTGTCAAAATTATCAAAATATAGTTATTAAAGGGATTGTTTGACTCAGTCTAGATGTTGATGTAAAGAATATTTTGGTTACAAGTCAATCGCAATCTAATATGCAAGATATAAACTGTAAGAACTTTTACCAAAAATCTGAAATAAAGGGCAGAAATTGTGTACAAATATCAAAATCTAGTTATTAAAGAAATTGTTTGCACAGGTGTACAATGTAAAAATATTAGTCAAGTCAATACCTTTTATAATCATCGCAAGTCTTTAATTTATAAGAAACTTTAAAAATTCTAAGTTAAAAGTGTCATAAATCTGACAAAAAACAGAAATTGTTATGGGGACTTATTCATCAGGTGTATATGTTGATGGTAAAGAAATTGTTTGACTTGTCAAGTCAATACCTTTATAGATCAAGATATGAAATTATTAAACTTTACTCATCGCAACCTAACGTAAGGAATAAACTGTAAGACTCTTTTCTTCGAATAGTCTGAGCTAATAAGAATGAAATTGTTAGACTTTTCATAATCTGATTATTAAAGAAATTGTTACACTTGTCACAATCCATTATTAAAGAAATTGTTACACTCTTCACAATCTAATATAAGAAGAAACTGTAGCACTTGTCACAATCTAATACGAGAAGAAATTGTTACACTAATCACAATCTTCTATAAGAGGAAATTGTTACATTCATCACAACCTTATGTAAGAAGGAATTGTTACACTTGATTCAATCTACGTTAAAACGCCACGCCAGAAAATGTTTTCATATATCAGAAAAGGAATTTGAAAAAAAAAAAACTTCACCATAGAAATTAAAGCAGGAGCAGAACCAGAATCGCCCACAAATCCTGCTATGGAACTTTAAAAGATTACCTAAACTCATAATCAGGAATAAAACCAACAGCTTGAAGTACATAGCCTCCGAAAAAAGGAAAATAACAAAAGATCTACGACTCACAAGCCACAACTAAACACAGAAAACTGCCAATATGAGATGAGTAAACTTTTATCACCAATCTGCACTGTATGCCTTGACGATTTCGGACAATTCAGAGAGACAAATCAACAAATAATCAACAACAACAGTATTCACGCATTTTTGTAGAAAACAATTGTGCACATGCAAAAACCAACAATACTAATTGAATAGGTGCCAACAGTCTCGCCTGACTTTCTGATATTTATAGAAACATATGTCAAGATTGTGTCGAACATTTTGTTTACTTTAGTGCTTAAAAATTCTTATTTTATGCTGAAGAAGGTCTTGATAAGACACCCCGGGCCATCTTTATTAAATTCATCTTAACCTTTCCCGGTGTTCGTTGTGTAGTACCCTTTCCAACATTTGTATTTTGTTGTTACAATCTAGTAAAAGAAGAAATTGCTACAATTTCCTGTCACAATCTAATGGGCTCATCACAATCTACTACAAAAAGAAATTGTTACACTTATCACAATCATGTGTAAGAAGCCAGTGTTACACTTGTTACAATCTAGTAAAAAAAGGAAATGTTACACTCATCACAATCTAATCAAAGAAGAAACTGTAGCATCTGTCACAATCTAATACAAGAAGAAATTGTTACACTCATCACAATCTTATATCAAAAGAAATTGTTACACTCATTACAATCCAACGTAAGATGAAATTGTTACACTCGTTACAATCTAGTTAAATTAGAAATTGTTACATTCATCACAATCCAAAGTAAGAAGAAATTGTTACCCTCAGCACAATTTATATAAGAAGAAATAGCTACGCGCACAATCTTATATAAGAAGAAACAATATAGTAATGAAAGGGGAAGGTCTCATCCAAGAATACAGGCATGGACAGACCTTTATAAAGTTTGCCTCAAATGATGAAAGGGGTAAAGCTAGCATAATCTACATCATAGTATTCCAACATTCTATTCTAAACAGTATTTATTCACTAAAGCGAGAAGCATTCCTGTAAGACACATATCTCCATTGAAATGAGATTACAGGTATGGTGCTGTCAAGATCCATTTGATGTACATTTACAATAGACGACAGTAAGCTTTAACAAGAGCTGTCAGTAGGACAGCGCGCTCGACTTTTTTAGTCACGCTTGCCAATAAAACAAAACTTTGATAGTTAAAGGCAAAACAAGGATCTGTATAAACAAGGACCACAAGTAGCAAGATATTAAGTCAAGAGTTATCAAACTTAAATGTTTGATATCCCTGAATACTACAGCAAAGTTGTAGATTAATACTTCAAGTGGTTAATGATATATGTGCATGACAGTGCCAGTTGCACACAAGACTTTAGCTTGGAATTTCTAAGTACAAATCAAGAAACATTTTCACAGAGTTATCTTCTCTTGCTTACAGATAGGTCTCATGATGGTACATAAGTACTCCAACTTTCAAAATAATATCTCATATGGTTAAGTCAACAAGTGGACAAGAATGAAAATTTTAACTGAGTTTCTAAGTCAAAAAGGGCCATAATTCAAATAAAATCCTTGACAGAATTACCTTCTCCTGCCCATGTTTTGGGATCATGATGGTAAACAAGTATTCCAACTTTCAAATTAATAGTCAAAAAGTGGACTGGAAAAACAACCAAGATTCTAAGTCGATAAAGGGCCTTAAATTTTAAAACAAATCCCTGACAGAGTTACCTTCTCTTGTCTACAGATGGGGGTAATGATGTAAACAAGCATTCAAAGTTTCAAAGCAATATCTCAAAGGGTTAAGGCAATAAGTGGATTTTACCCATATTCAATGTATTTTCTAAAAAAAACCTTGACAGAGTTATGTACTCTTGTATGTTGATGTAGGTCATGATGGTAAACAAGTATGGTTAGTTTCAAAGCAATACCTCCAATGGTTTTGAAATAAAGTGAGGTGGTACGAAAAACTTAACCAAGCTCAATACACTTTCTAAGTCAAAAAAGGGCCATAATTCTGTCAAAAACCTTGACAGAGTTATGTACTCTTGTCTGTAGATGGAGGTTATGATGGTAAACAAGTATGGTAAGTTTCAAAGCCATACCTCTTATACTTTTGAAATAAAGTGGGGTGGTACAAAAAACTTAACCAAGGTGTGACACCAACGCCGACGTCGGGGCGAGTAGGATATCTCCCCTTTTCTTCGAAAAGTCGACCTAAAAATCACTTCTTTTGATAATACACCATCAAAGTTTCATTGACACACATAAAAGATTAATGTATACATATTTGATGTAACAGTGTAACAGGTATGTCCTATGAAAAGATAATGAAATAATTAAAAAGTTTGAAATGATCACTACTTAATACAATGCACTGAAGTCAGAGATACACGCAGTATTGAAATGTGCACTGTCAAAAAAGCAATGACAAAACTGGACACAAATCAAATATTTTTTATCTTTCAATAACATGGATACATACAAAGGAACTGGACATCACAGGGCTCCTCCAGACGCATAATGGTTTCTGATTTTCTTTCTTTTATCTTGTTTACCAATTTTCTCACTATTTCCCCATCAGTTTTCTTCTGGAATTGCAATTAAGTGAACAACATGTACATGATGTACAAGTACTCTATTTATGACTGTATTATGACTACTGCATATATGAATAAAAAGGGCGCCTGTAGAAATTGTAGAATTAAAACAAGAGGGCCACAATGGCCCAATATCGCTCACCTGACTAACAATTGCTATAATAAAAGGGGTCATGATTCTAAAATAATTCGTAGAGGTTCACTACACAATGCTACGTAACATTTCAAATATCTAATATCTGCATGTCGTTTTTTGTGTTTTTTTTTTAGTTTTCCCTATAAAAGCCCATGTTAAATCAAGTGCTCCCCCCCCCCCTCCTCCCGGGAAGGGTTAATTTTGACCAGGGGGTCATGCTTTGAACAATCTTGGTAAAAGTCTACTTGAAAATGCTTCTTGCTAAATAGCTTAGCTCTAGGCCTTGTGGTTTCAGAGAAGAAGATTTTTAAAAATTTTTTCCCAAATAATGCCATAGCAAACTAGAGTTCTGCATGGAATGGATTTTTTTAACAATTTTGGTAGACCCAGTCATAAGGAACAATCTTGCACATGCTATATCTAACATTTGGCTTAGTGGTTTCAGAGAAGAAGATTTGAATCAAAATGTTTACAATATGACACACAATCATCATCAGAAAAGTCACCCCTGGCAAAGCCAGTTGAGCTAAAACGCTAAATTAACAGAGCTTTTGAAGTTCAATAGACCTTAACTTTAGCCAAATATGAAGGTAGGCCTTTTAGACTTACAGTTAAAAAAGCATTTCCCGGTGTTTTGAGAATATAGTCCAAGACCTTGACCCCAAGCGTGGTGTTCATTTTTAACCTGGGGGGCATGATTTAATCAACAATAAATTAATTGGTTGTGGTAGAACCTAACAGATTCACATTTGGATAAATGCCCATCATATGTGTGCTTATTTATAGTACCTTGCTCTGGTTTGAGAGAAGAAGATACATTTAATCAAAGATTTTTCCTATTTGATGTTAAATAAGAGTCAGATAATCATGGGATGGAATTTTTTAAAAATTAGCTTGGCCTTGACACCAACAGCCATAAAAACCAGCATAGGATTTGAACAAATTTGCGAAGTGAAGTTTCAGAGAAGATGTCATCCTTGAATGGGTGCTAAAATGATTAAGGACTATATACAAGTTAACCATCAGAAAGCTCACCCTGGAAAGCCGTTGGCTAAAACTGCCAAATAATTTCAGAGTTTTTGACCACTTAAGTGAACATAACATTTACCTATAATGGTATGAACTAGACTATACAGTTTAAAAAAACACTCTAGGGTGTTTTTGGAATATAGTCCATGCCTTGAACCTAAATGTGACGTTCAGCATTACCCGATCGTTCACTTTTATTTGAATGATTTAGATCAACAATAAATTAATTGCAGTTTCGATTTTACAAAAACAAGACGTTTTGTAATTTGGAACAAAACCATTGAGTATGTGTGCTTCGGAAGAGGGAGCTGAAGCTCTATCGGTCAAAAATAAAAAAGGTACAGTATTAACCGTGAAAGCATGTCCATATTTGAATATTAAAGTCAAGAGTCAGACCTTAATTCCAGTAGTCGTTAACATCGAATTTGAGCTAAAGAAGTTGGTCTTTATCCTTCAAGCCAGTGGGGAAACTGAAACAACAAGGACCACTTGTGAAACAACTTTTCAAGCTAAAAAAGTTCGCGTACCTGTGACCTTGATCCTTGATTGAACGGGTGACGCTAAAATCAACAAGGACTATATCAATAAGTAACTGAAGTCTGACAAGTGGCATTTCAGCATATGGTGAGCAATTAGTCGAAAATTAAAACATAAATGTATTCATCAGTAGCATATATCAGTTTTAATGTGCCAGTAATTTGAATATCAAATTTTTCTATTTAAGGTAAAATAAATGTTTGGTTTAGGTTATCACCTGACCGCCACCTTGTCTTTACTCACGCTGACCATTAAGAATTTTGGGTCTATCGAAATCTGGCGAAGTTTCCGATTTTGGTCAAAAGACAGTTTATTTGTATACCTGGACCACGAAAAGAATTTGAGTACGAACACTTTCAAGGTTCGCGTCGAAAAAAAGCGATTTCTATTGGAATAAAAAAACATGGCGGCGAAGCTATTGTATATTTACATTCGTTCGTTAGATATGCGTCTCATGGCCCTAAACAAAATGAAAATATGAAGGCGTCTGAACTTACAGCAGGGAAGATTTTGTGCGTAATTGCATCATAGGAGAAATCGCGACTTGAAGACATTTGGTAAGTCCTTGTAAATGTAAATCAAAATGGGTGAGTTGAAACAATCGAGGTTTTAGTCAAATTTGGCTGTAAACAACGAAATTTTCAAAAGATGAATTCAATAAATATACGACCCAAAGTCATGATCATAATTCCCGTCTTGTCCTTAGATAAAATTGCATGATGTTATTCTGTAAGGACGAGTTGGTCATCTGTTCTTCTCTAAACCAGCTGGCGAAAACAAATATAGAAATAGCGGCACTTAGTTTGCGAAGCGTACCTATAGACTTGATAGATCCATTTCCCAATGAAAGCTACTCTGACGCAACTGTTTGATGGTTTCTGGTGCTTCATGAATGTAATATGCCCTAGCACCATATTAAAAACTCAACCCATTCAATCTTTTTTACTTGCCATTAAACAGGCATGGTAAATATTGCCAATTGAGGTACATTCCCCGATCCAGGTATTTTGAGAATAAAGAAATGTGTAATAGGTTATTCCCCTTTATAGCAAAAAACAACATGAAAATGCATGATCAGAGTAAAAGAACACTGCACTAGAGCCCTAGCCCTATCCATAAACAGCAGTAACAGACTCATCCAACCTGTCCTTGGAAAGAGCAAGGTTGCTATCGCAATATAACGGTATGGTTGGCATGCGCTTTTGGATTATATTTACTCATGGTTGACTTTTCACACATTCATTTATTCTCAATATACCTTGTTTGGGTAGATAAATTCATCAAAGGGGAGCGGTGGTGTAGAAGTTAAGGTGTATGCCGCTCATCCCGGAGGTTGCGGATTCGAACCCCACCAGGTTCACAACCGTACTTCCTGATATGACACCAGTACTGACAGACTCAAGAGTGACTCGAAAAGCTTCAAGCTTTCTTCACAAACAAGCTAAAATAAATAAGTGTAATAATCCCCAGCCTGTAAAGGATTGCATCTTGACCACTCGACCATCCTGGCGCAATATTATTATTGAACATCTTTGGGAAGATTTTATGTCATAAAATTACATGTAATGACAACTAAAAGAATACCACTAAGAATAATTGCATATATCAATTGATGACATGTCTTCAATGTGCATACTAGCAGAGCACACATTGTAACCACTAACATCTGTAACAACTTGCGTCTGAAGAAAAGATAAAAGCCTACCTATCTACCTTATTTTTTGACCATTGTTACCTGAACCACACATATTTTTTTAGCCTAATATATCATACAGATATGTTGTTTACAACTTGATTTATACATGCGTTGGCTAATACCAAACTAAAACTTGTCATGAAAAAAAATATTTCAATCAACACAACATTAGCAAATCAAATTTAATGATATGCAATATGACAGGTACTGGTAAGACTAAGATTTTGCTGATGGTAAGCCACCTTGTATACCCGAGCCATACTAACATTGGAGAAGCAAACTTCACTTCTCAAGTTCACAGCGACCCTACCAGCCCCAACCTACACAGCTTAGAACCCAGGGGTCAGATGAAAAGGTCTGTGCAATGCAAGGAGATTATAGCAAAATTGTGGGAAAGTTTAATGTTCCTGGCGTAAACAGTGTACATGATGTAGGAGGAGTTAATTGCTCGGACATACAAGATCCTTCCAGATGTGATAATAGTATTCTGTTTGTTATTTCAAACGATATTTAATCATTATAACTGTACTTGACAATAGATGTAATAGTAATACAGGTGGAAAACTTAGTAATAATATCTATCTTGTTTCACAAAATTGAAGTTTTATTTGGAATGCTAGCAATCGACTCCTAGTCCAGGACCTACTAAAAATTCTTATCTTTACCCGATTCCTTTCCTTCTGAATCCAGAATACAATTCACATCATTATCTTCCAAATGTTCAGCCCGCGTTTGATCACTATCCAAATCTGAGAAGTTCTTGGACATAAAGTTTGGTCTGATTGCTGGTAAATCTAGAAAGTTAAGAACTTTAATTTGTAAATGAACCATTTTCATCTCTTAAGAGCACCCAACAGAAATTTATTTTTGGAAACGATATATATCAATTTGTCAGCATCAAGATATTTCTTTGTGTAAAAGCTAAAAATAAAGGTAGAAAAAAATATTTACACGAGCCAGGTTTTGAACTCGGATCTTTAGCCAGGTTTTGAACTCGGATCTTTGCGCTTACAAAAAATTTACAGCGGCTTAACCTACTACACTACGGAGTCAGCTGATTTGAGCGAGTTAAAAATATTGATATACCAAGGAGCCCACCCCGTTAGTCACGGGAGATATTTTCTACAATAAAAGTAAAGCAAAACAACACATTTTAATTTTCTTTTGTTAGAAAACATGTCACGTTATCATAATACAATGGCCCTGATACAGTAAGACAATGTTTTCTTTGAAATTGAAAATTTTCTTTTTAGCGAACTGTCCATCTGGGGAGTGCAGCGCTTAACTAGTTGGACTTTCTAGAGCTGATTAATTCATTACAACAATGCTTTCATGGATCTTCCAGTATTAAGATCAAAATGTCCCCAAAATTATTTTTCCAAATTCAAAGTCCCATTTTCATGTTAAATTTACAGATATAAAGAGTACATGTAAATTTTGTATTTAATTTACTGGTAGAATTTTAAAACTGTTTTATTTTCTTTAAAGCAATGTCAACATATACTTTCTATCAAACATGTATTTACATTGTTTCATCATGAACTAATTTTGACATAAATTGACAATATCTCTTCTATTTTTGCAATGTCAATCTAAAATCAACATACAGTAGTAAAGTTTCAAACATCTTGTTAATGCAAGAGCTACAAAATCTTTAACATCCAAAATGTTCCAATGCCTTTAAAGTCATCTTCATGGTAATTAAATATATTTCTTTAAGCAGCCAAATAAATTTTCAATCAAATCCCTGTCAGCTGCTTCTGAACTTATTTGATCATGAATGGTAAAAAACAAAAGGTCCATTATGGCCCTATATCGCTCACCTGAGTACAATTGCACTTGCCTGGTGGGTGTGGTCAATTTTGACCCAGGGGCATAATTTGAACAAAGTAGGTGGAAGACCACTAGACAATATTACATACCAAATATCTTAGCTCTAGGCCATGTAATTTTAGAAAAAAAAAGATTTTAAAAGTTTTTTCTATACCAAACAACCCCCTGGGCAGGGTAAATTTTGACCTTGGGGGCATGATTTAAACGCACTTTGAAGGGGTCCCCTAAACACTGTCACACACTAAATATCTAATCACTAGCCCTTGTGGTTTCAGAGAAGAAGACTGTTAAAGGTTTTCCTTTATATGTCTATGTCAAACCCAGAGGTTATGAGTAATCTCGGTCAACTAGGCAATGTCACATGCTAATAATCTAAGCTTTAGGCCTTGTGGTTTCAGAGAAGAAGTTATTTTAAAGGTCCATTACTAAGACCACATTTGATTTTCTTTTCAATCTGGAATTGTAACAGGCGTGTTCTCAGAAGGAAAATATGACATACTGCACTGAATGTGACCATGTTGTGTTGAAAGTTGGAGTTTAACAAAAGAATGAATATAAGTAATATTTTGCATTTTCAAAAACGAAAGCAGGTTTTCCAGTTTTCAATTATCTTTGTAATTTTCCAGAAATCTCACAGAAAGAGGCTGTAAATAGGTTGTATATGAAAAAGCATCCCTATTTTTAATTATAGTTGAAAGAATTTCACTTCCAATGATAAGCAATGTATGTTTATAACATGCAATAAAGTGAAAGTAGGACAAAAAGATCACCCTGGTCAATCTAAGGAAATACATGAAACATTCACTCGTTTTTCTGCAGCAGTATTTCAAACAGGGAAATACTCCATGGCTATTGTAAAGTTTTAAAAGCCAGTTTGTATTGACAAACCGTATTTCCCTGTTACAATTCCAGAAAATTCAATTTGGTGTTAGTAACAGACCTTTAATTTGTTGCCTATTTGTTGCCATAGCAACAAGAGTTCTGCATGGAATAGAATTCTTTGAACAGTTTTGATAGAGCTTCACGCAAGAAACATCCCTGCAAAGTTTCATCAACATTGGCCCGGTGGTTTCAGAGGAGATGACGTTTGAAGCAAAATGTTGATGGACAACGGACAATCATCCATCCTGAAAGGCCAGGTTATTTAGTATTTACCCATGTACAGCATAGCCTCATAGTTAAGGGCAATGTTTTTCCATTTTGTTTGCTGTTGACTGCTCATAGCTTTGAGTTCCTGTTTGCCGAAGTACTGACTGAGGTCAAACTCATCACCATGACTGTCATCTGTATTCATCTTCATGGTCTCCTCCTGCAAAATACACAGCAGATCATTCCAATATCTATGAAAGAAAACCTTGTCATCAGAAATCTGGTAAGACACTATTATTACCAGCACAATTCCCCCTTATCGCATCCATGTACCTTAATAATAATAGATACAGAAGACAGACATGGCATGGTGCTAAAGTTTTTCTGTTGGTGCGAATGATTGGCTATACATACAATCCATAACACTAGGTTGATGTCTTTCTCAGACTGCCCAAATTTAAATCAATGGAAACCAGGTAAAAAGGTCAGTTGCAGTCTTGCAGACTAAACAATTTAGTTTTGGTAAAACATGTATTAATGTTTTAAGGACAATATTATTGCATGCATGCGTTATAATTCTATTGGACCAAAAAGACAGAATAGTTTTCATTTCCTCTATCTTTGTTTCAAAGTTTAAACTCACACTATTCCTTAAATATGAGTTGACTCTAAATGATTTAAAACTATGTTCTCACTGTACCACTGTGACGATCTCTTAGTTCTAAATTACCTGCCCTTGTTTTGACAGCTTCGACATGAATTTGCATTAATAGACCCTCATATTACAAATATTAGTTAGAAACTGAAAATATTTCAATGGTCTTTCATTCGTTGCGCTTATTGATGTGCAATCCGTTGCTACCCTTTTAAGCTTCAATGTTATGAAATAACCCCATTTTACCACACCGGCACCTCTATTTTGGCCGCAGTTTGTAAGTTTAAAAATTACAGACCTAAATAGCACGACGGGTTGAGTATAGAATGAAGTTGTATTGATTTCCAACCAGTAGTTTTCAAGTTATGCTCCGGACAAGGAAAAGTAACAAAGGGCAATAACTCTGTAATTAGTCAAAATGACTTCACTTCCACTCAATGTACTTGACGATTATGGACAAAGAAAAAAACGTCTCCCCTAGACCTTGACCTTGAGTAGGACCCCAAATATAACGAGAAATGACCAACGGTCACTTACCTTGACCTTAACTACTGACCCCAAAAACAATAGGGATCATCTGCTCAATAAGACCAACATCCTATGAAGTTTGAGGTCTGTAGGTCTAAAGGAACTCTAGTTATCATCCGGAAACGAGAAAGACAAACGGTCAGTATGACTGACCTTTGACCTACGACCCCAAAAACAATAGGGATCATCAGCTCTATAAGACCAATCATCCTATGAAGTTTGAGGGCTGTAGGTCAAAAGGAACTCTAGTTATCATCCGAAACGAGAAATGACCAACGGTCAGTGACCTGACCTGAACTACTGACCCCAAAAACAATAGGGATCATCTGCTCAATAAGACCATTCACCTATGAAGTTTGAGAGCAGGTCAAAAGGAACTCTAGTTATCGTCCGGAAACGAAGAATGGACGGACGGACGACGGACTCCCCAGTTTGAGGTTGTAGGTCAAAAGGAACTCTAGTATCATCCGGAAATGAGAAATGACCAACGGTCCGTGACTGACCTGACCTACGACCCCAAAAACAATAGGGATCATCTGCTCTATAAGACCAATCATCCTATGAGTTTGAGGTCTGTAGGTCTAAAAGGAACTCTAGTTATCATCCGGAAACGAGAAATTGACCAACGGTCAGTGTGACCTTGACCTTTGACCTACTGACCCCAAAAACAATAGGGATCATCAGCTCTATAAGACCAACATCCTATGAAGTTTGAGGGCTGTAGGTCAAAAGGAACTCTAGTTATCATCCGGAAAGAAAGACCAAGGTCACGGACCTTGACCTTTGAACTACTGACCCCAAAAACAATAGGGATCATCTGCTCAATAAGACCATTCACCTATGAAGTTTGAGAGCTGTAGGTCAAAAGGAACTCTAGTTATCGTCCGGAAACGAAGAATGGGCGGACGGACTGACGGACTGACGGACGGACGGACTGACGGACAGGGCAAAAACAATATGTCTCCCCCCGAGGTGGGGGAGACATAAAAAGTAATGAAGGGCAATAACTGCGTAAATAGTCAAGATAGAGTTATGGTTCTTGTGCACTGCACTTCCACTCAATGTACTCAGGGTGTCAGGTAGGCTTTGAAACTCAAGGGTCAATGACTTTTCAGCCTAAATTTTCAAGGGTCAAAATCGAATTTTCAAGAGTCAATGTGAGATCTTTAAACGTCGAACCATGGGTTAAAGAGTTTCGATCCTTGTACTCTAGGTTTTCACATCATATTTTGCAGTTTGTGTTCTGAAGTTTTACTGTTGTATTTTCAAAAAATTCTTAAATTTGCTAGATCTAGCAACTGATCCCTTTCCCAGGCTCAAATGTACTGTGTTTCCCGTTTGTCACACATTTTCATGACTACGCATGTCTGCAATTTTCTGAAGCGAGTAGATTAAATTACAAGATCTGCCTCCATTTCTCACTTTCTGTCGCGTCAATGGTTGATGCGGCCTGAGTGTTTGGAATTAACAAATTGATTGACACATACGATAAGGAATCGACACATGAATGAAAATTCCTTCAGGTCAAATATGACTCGTTGGGCATTTTTATTGCGAGTCAAATACAGGTTTTTCAAAACCCGGGAGCTTGGGTAAACAGGTTACAAATCAATATTTCAGTTTTTCTTGAATTTTAAAATATTCCCATTATTTTGGTCACCTCAACTTTAAAGGGAGTTAATTCTTTCAGCAAAGGGAAGTAATTCTATTAACAAAATGTTTCAAATATCAGTTTAAATACTGAAGTTATTTTCGAAATAAAATAACTTAAACAAGTTACGCCCCTGACTGATGGTGAGATTAAATTTATTTATCTATACTCCCTCACACCTCTATTATTAAATACCTGCCCATGCTCTGTAAGTGGGTTCAAAATCATAACAAATAAATTTGAATATATGGTTTTGGTTAAACGCCCGTCTGCCAACAGTGTTTAAACATCCAGTCGTAGCATACAGAAAGAGTGCAAACTTTGTTAGTGCAGGTTATAACCTTGTGAAAATCGAAGAAATGAGAAATTAAGAGGAAACAGGGCATGTTTTTCACTAGCTAGAGGGACCTCTGCTTTCTTACAAACACACTTGACTGAACAATGCAGCACGTAAGCCGTTTTTCGGTGTGTTTCCGTTATAAATAAACGTTGTGATATTGAAAATTAGATGGAACCAACTAACAACCAGTATAGCCGTTCTTTTCTATACACGCTACAATGTTTACGTTACTGTGGTTATTTCCCTTTATGTGGTAACTTCACTGGGTAAGCTATAGTCTCACTATTTGCACTTCAAAGGCAAATGATTTTACAGGTTGACATTTAATAGCTGTCCGCCTTCTACAAAATGGTGTGACAGTTATATAATAGGCAGTGGCTAGAGTTACGGTACCGTAACCCTAGCCTCCGAGTCTAGAGTTACGGAAGTTCCATATCTCTAGCAAAACCCTATGAGGAAAGGCTAGAGTTACGGAAGTAAATAAAATAATCCATGTTGCTATAATATATGTCTGATAATGTAATATAAACTGTATAATTTTTACCTGTAATCGCAAATAAACTGATCTGTCGTTAAAACGACAGCTTCGAAGGCGCCATCTTGGGTTAGACTTAAAATATTGCTAATATATTACGGAAATATCGTTTTTATCTTCATATTAAATGAAGATTGAGCGTTCAGTTGTAGAACTTTGAACAATTACAATCATAAAAGTTTTTCCAATGTATGATGTCTTATCAGCAACTGCATTTTATTACCTCCCTTTCTTATATTCGGGATTGAAATGTCGCAAAATAATATACAATGACAATTAAAAAAAAAATAAAGATGTATTCATATTTATTCATGCTCTGCATAATTCCATAAACTTAAAAAAAAAAGAGTACATCTCCATCTATTCGCAATTACAGGTAAAATAATAGTTTATATTACCACGGACCTATGATATTACATTATTAGGCACACATTAAAACACTTGATGGACCTAATAAACACAATTACAAACAATTAAAGCAACATGGAAGTCATTAACTCCCGTAACTCTAGCCTTTCCTCATAGGGTTTTGCTAGAGATACGGAACTTCCGAACTCTAGACTCGGAGGCTAGAGTTACGGTACCGTAACTCTAGCCACTGCCTATATAATATCAGATCTGTGTAAGGGGTCACACTGAAACGCCAAATTAATCAGGCTAGGTAAGCTATTGCACACATATACAAAATAAGCTATTGCACGTTGGACTTGCAGAAATCGCCCGACAATGCGTTTGCTTTTGCATTATGAGTTTGACAAATAGCTGAAAGAATGTCAATTTACATATCGTTTGCATAGCGTAGAAAGATTGTTGCTGGAAGTATTGGCGCAAACTAACCATGTGACCATATAAAATCAGATTTAGCGTACCGTAGTAACAGGTGCTTGGAGTATTAAATATTGTAGATACTAATGCCTGAATTGGCTTAGACTGTCGCAGTTTGATACTTCAATAAATTTATTATGATAGAAAGATGTGCCCTAGAAGGAACTTTTGGAATGCTGTAACTTTTATAAGAGAGACATGCGTCAAAGAAAGAACTTTTCTCCTCGTTTCCAATAATTTTGGCTAGCTACAACTAGCATTACTAGTAAAATACAAAAGTTAGCAAAAAAACATTTAAATTGTGCTTACTCTCTGAGAGGAGGTCGCCATTTTAGCAACTTTACCTAACACTCCTATAATACACCGTCTCTCATTGGCCAAAACTTTATTTTTGTCCATTTCTATTGGTGGAGGACGCCCATCTTCAACGTTCACTCAGCGGACATTTATATGTCTTTCTGCGCGCCCTTGGACTAAATTACGTATAAAAAAAATTAAATGCAAAAAAACTAAACGTTTTGACTTCTACTGGATGCCCCTGTTCTTTAATTGATTATACAATAACAATAACATAAAATACAATATTCATTTTTGTTGAATGAGTTTTAAACATGCAACACAATCTACATATAGCTTTTGACCGACTTATAATTGCACATACACATTTTTTACAAACGGATAACAAAATGTAACAAGCATAAGAATATTACAGGTTAGAAAATGTATTAAGATATATCACCTGATGAAGACACAAATAATTTTATAAATAGATAATAAGAGCTATGCATGAACACTTTCAGGATAGTTAAAACATAGATTATCACACTATAATAAACGAAACATATACATACATGTATAGTGTACAATCTGAGCTGTTGGTGCTAATCTTAACCTAGGCCTAAAAGTGTACTTAAAATCATAAGGAAATATAAACACAAAAGTGCACGGTGACCTGATTAGCACCAACCTCTCCACAGCAGGTTAACTGCATGAGGCTAAGCATATTAAGGTATCTTCGTCTAAACGCACATATATGAAAACAAAAAGCAATTACTGCCTAGCTCAATATAAACAAGAGAGACAGATACCATGATAATATTTAATGTCATAATACGTGTCACCAGAATAACAAACCCGGCATAAAGGAAATGCCTACAGTACTGTCAATAATATTTAAATTTTGTTTGTAATCGTGCTTATTAGGTCCACCATCCTCTAAAGAGGCTACAATCGGTACGACCCGAATAATATTTAAATTTGATTTGATTTGATGAGAATTTTATCAAGGTCCGTCCAAAAGAGCACTTATGTTAGCTAATATTTGGATGAGACCCCGGCATGTCTCCCGTCATGCCTAAAAATAAAATTTTGAAGCCAGAAATAGGAGAAATTTACCTGACGCAATTTCCAGCCAGTATAGCCAAAGGTTGTATTTGATTGGTTACCAAATAGTAGGCCAATCACGGCGACCAATGAGATCTAAGTGTGATTGACCTAGTATAATATTTAAATTTTGTTTGTAATTGTGCTTATTAGGTCCACCATCCTCGTTCGAGGTATAGTCGGTACGACCCGATAATATTTAAAGAGCCCATGTTGAGCTTTTATCATGTCTACGTCAATCACACTTAGATCTCATTGGTCGCCGTGATTGGCCTTCTCTTTGGTAACCAATCAAATTCAACCTTTGGCTATACAAGCTGGAAGTCAGGTAAATTTCTCCTATTTCTGGCTTCAAAATTTTGTTTTTTAGGCATGACGGGAGACATGCCAGGGACTCATCCAGATATTAAGCTAACATAAGTGCTCTTTTGGACGGACCTTGATAAGATTCTCATCAAATCAAATCAAATCAAACTTGTATCATGTCAAAATAAACTCAACCAGCTAACCCACAGCAGACCTAAGTAAAACCTAAGCAAGGGAGTATGAAACAAGAGCTGTCATGACAGCGTGCTCGACTTTTTTAGTGCTTGCCAATAAAACAAAACTTTGACAGTTAAGGGCACACAAGACTTTAACTAGGAATTTCTAAGTACAAATCAAGAAAATTTTTCACAGAGTTATCTTCTTTTGCTTACAGATAGGTCTTACGATGGTACGTAAGTACTCCAGCTTTCAAAGTAATTTCTCAAATGGTTAAGTTAACAAGTGGACAAGAATGAAAATTTTAACTGAGTTTCTAAGTCAAAAAGGGCCATAATTCATATAAAATCCTTAACAGAATTACCTTCTCCTGCCCATGTTTGGGAATCATGATGGTAAACAAGTATTCCAACTTTCAAATTAATATCTCAAACAGTTCAGTCAAAAAGTGGACTGGTACGAAAAACTAACCAAGATTCTAAGTCGATAAAAGGCCTTAATTTTAAAACAAATCCCTGACAGAGTTACCTTCTCTTGCCTACACATGGGGGTAATGATGTGAAATAGCATTAAAAGTTTCAAAGCAATATCTCAAAGGGTTAAGGCAATAAGTGGATTTTACCCATATTCAATGTATTTTCTAAGACAAAAAGGGGCATAATTCTGTCAAAAACCTTGACAGAGTTATGTCCTCTTGTCTGTTGATGAAGGTCGTGATGGTAAACAAGTATGGTTAGTTTCAAAGCAAACCTCCAATGGTTTTGAAATAAAGTGAGGTGGTACGAAAAACTAACCAAGCTCAATACACTTTCTAAGTAAAAAAAGGGCCATAATTCTGTCAAAAACCTTGACAGAGTGATGTACTCTTGTCTATAGATGGAGGTTATGATGGTAAACAAGCATGGTAAGTTTCAAAGCCATACCTCTAATACTTCTGAAATAAAGTGGGGTGGTACGAAAAACTTAACCAAGGTGTGACGCCGACGCCGGGGCGAGTAGGATAGCTCCTCTTTTCATAGAAAAGTCGAGCTAAAAATGATAGGAAAATATAACATTGACAAGATTCGAAATAAAATACTGGTATCTAAAAAGGATTTTAAAAAGGCTCTCAAATGACTGCTGTCAAGATAGCCTTATAATTTTGAAATGACTCTTAAAAAGAAAAAGCGTAACCGATTAGAAGCCTCTGTGTTCAAATGAACAGATATCTTTTGACCTCTCCTTTGTAACAAAAAGAACTAATGTATTTAAATACTACATTCGAAGTCAAAACGTCTTTTATGATTAAATTTTCAAATTTCTGGATCTGAAACTTTATTATCAATCGGTCTGGGTAAGATCGAAGAAACTATAACTATAATAACAATTCAACTTGTTTATTTCTAAAAATATTGAAACAAACGTTTCAGTACGACTGTTGTACAATCCTAAGGTTTTAAAGTTAATGGATTATCGCAAGATTAATTAAGCATTTTAATATATTAAAATTATCCCTTAATGGACGACTGCAAAATAAGAGAATGAAGCAGGGGTTGCAAACTAGGGAAGCATACACATTAAGCAAACAAAAAAGGTAAACATAAATTAGTCAGCAAAGTCTTACGCAACTTAACCAAAACGAAAATGTAATCGAAACGAAACATTTAGAATTGCAGTCCGTAGACATTCACTTTGTTATTTGTTAATTCAAGTTATTTAAACTCTGCTCTTATTACTTCTTTGGCGTGTTTGCGAATCAAAACAGTTTCCTTAATAACATGTTTACCTTCATAATTATCTAGAGTGAGATTATTTTATAAAATTGATAGTGAATTGTCGATACGACAATGATTTATTTGAAAAGCGTGTAGTTCAGGGTATTATTATTATGCACTGATAAAAGTAAATAAAATCACGTGGCAAAGTGGTTCAAGCACCAGTGTACACTGGCATCGCGTGTCTGGTCTGCAAGCCGCGAGTCTCACACCTATCTATTGGCTATTGGCTCTAAATACACAATTTTGCTAAATAATCATAATATTCGGACAAAACTGACTGGGTATTGCAGTCAGGTAAAACAAAACGCCATCGATTTTCAAATTGTTTTGAAGGACCAGTATGCATGGCAGCACGTCATACTGGGGTCTTAGCGATTGACCAGGGGAGATATTCCAGTGTCGACCGAGACTGTAAATAATATCTGAAAAAAGTATGTTAATTTAGTTAGAATATGATGTAACAACTCTTACAGCGGTAGTGTACAGGTCAAGATGTCTGTCGTTCATCTATGACGCTGCGGGTTCAGCTGGGTTGACGACTGTAGTAAAGCACACAGCATCATGGAGTAATTTTACACCAGTATTTAAGTTTTGAATAATTCCTTTATCAACATGAGCTGCCCCTCATAAAGGACGAATGCCCCCGAAAGAGGTGTCTCACAGTCTGTGTCCTCTCCATGTGCTCAACAATTGTGCTATGAAATAGTAAAATCCTTCCATGCGTGACAGAGTTACCATGCTTACAGTAGTCCATTACCCTTAAACTCTAAGTGTGACCTTGACCTCTGAGGTAGGGACGTAGGTCTTGCACATGACAAGTCGTCTTTATGTGCTCAACATTTGTGGCAAGATATTTTAAAATCAATCAATACACGGTAAAGTTGCAATCCGGACACGAATGTGTGCATATTTACAGGATTCTATTATTTTCGAACTCTTAGTGTGACCTTGACCTTTGAGATATGGACATGGGTCTTGCACGCGACACATCGTCTTGATGTGCTGATCATTTTATAATCCTTTAATGCATGATAAAGTTACAGTCCGGACACTAATGTGTGCATATATACAGGATTCTATTACTTTCAAAATCTAAGTGTGGCCTTGACCTTTGAGGTATGAACGTGGGTGTTGCACACGTCACGTCGTCTTGATGTGCTTAACATTTTTGCCCAGTAATTTCTTAATCCTTCAGTACAAGACAAAGTCAAGCCCGGACACGAAAAAATGTAAGGGCTGACTCACAGACGGACGGGCGGACGGTGCAATTTAATATGCCACCATTCGGGCGCATAAAAAGGCTAATGCTAGGTTAAAGTCATTATATTGAACCTTAACATTTTGTCAAGCAAAAGTATTAGCTTTAACTTGTCATTAATTAAATATCATTTTGATTATGCCTGACCTGTATGGTACTATGGTATTTCACAACATTTGAAAACAGGTTACAAATCACTCTAAATAGGCTAGTAAGATTTGTTCTCAGACTTTCAAATAAGTCTTAAAATACGTACTGGTACTGCTCCAGATGATCAGAATGAACATTTTATTACAACAAATTCTTTACATAGTCACAATAAAAGATTTAGTAAAAATGCAAATTTCACAATTCCTAAAGTTAATGATTTTGGTGAAACATGCTGGTAGATTCTTGTCAGACTGCTCTCACATACATGATTGATACTTGATGAAGGCTATAGAGATGAAGGCAATTTGGTAGGAAGTCTATTTCTTGATCTTAAAAAGCCCGTTGATATAGTTGATCCAGACTAATTGTTGTACAAATTAAAACTGTATCATTTCAGTGAAAAAACAATATCATGGTTTAAGTTATATTTACAATGCAGGAAATAATATGTAAACAATTGGTCAAAATGTATCTAGCATACTGGATGTTAAAACAGGGGTTCCTCAAGAGTCGATATTAGGTCCTTTGTTTGTAATTTTGTAAATGACCTGCCTTTGATGGTAAAATAGAAATTTGGATATGTATGCAGATGTTTCGACTTTTTACAGTTTTGGCAAAAATGTATCGACTATAGAACATAACTTACAGGAAGAATATATTCAGCACTGGTGTGATGTTAATAATATGGCCCTTAACCCTTTGAAAACTACTTGTATGTTGTCAGGTTCAAAATATAAGCTCCGACATTCTAAAATTTTAACCTTTTTATTAGTCATAACATATAACAAAACGTTGAAAAGCAGAAACTTCTTGGATTAATTGTAGATCGATCTTTGGACTGAAACTATTAAGTAAAGAGGAAGTTTGTTGTAAAATAAATCTAAAATTGAACCTTTTAAACGGATATCACGATATTTAACAAATGGCAAAAAAGATTTATTACAATTCCTATATTTTGCAAACGTTTGACAATTGCTTCAACATATGGGGGTGTTGTAGTCAAACATATATTTACAAATTATCGAAACTGAAAAAAAATCAGCTAGAATAATCTTACAGCTTCCAATTTTTAGAACCCCTTCATACACCATGATTAAACAACTTTCCTGGTCGCCATTAGATGTACGATTTTAGTACCACATTGGCAATCTTCTATACAAGGCAGTTTACAAGCTAGTCCCTGGCTATTTTTGTAGAATAATCAGAAAGTCTGAAAATAAAATCTACGCTTTACGGTTCGCGATAAATTGAGACACCGCATTCACAATACATGTACTTAAAAACATTTGAATATTCAGGAATGTGTATACTGAATGAGACTCCCGTAAGAACGAGAAACGGTAAAACTTTAAGCAGTTCAACTCTTCTTTTTTTCAAGCATCTCATAAATAATTTATATTGAGAATCCAAATCGTCGACTTAATCTTAACAAAGTGTGAATGTTTCATGGCTTTGGAATTTAGTTCTGCTCAAATTGATCTCGCAACTTGTTATTATTGTTATGTTTAAACTATGCATTTTCTAAGAAGGCCTCGTGTTAGATCCTTTTTTTTTAATTTTCAGGCCCCAAAAGGGTAACCCCATTTATCATCCCCGTGTTAGATCAGACTTAATGAGTTTCCTTCTATAAATAAAGATTATTATAATTATCATTCTTATTATTATTTTTATTCAAAGATCCGTTGATAACTTAAGAGCTTTGAGTTGGCAATTGTCAACACTTTCAAACGTTTTTTGCAATTAGGTGGCGAGTTACAGCATGGTCTGTCAAATACTATTTGAAAGACCTTGGTTACAGTTGCAATAGCTCAAATTATTGTCTTTAAAGTGGTCAGAAAGTGGTCAAACTGTATTTCAGTGACACCGTTTTGAGATTTGTTTACCATATCCATATTATAGGAAAATGTGTGATCATATATCTAAACTTCATATTCTATTTAAAATTGTCATGTCAGAATATTTTTGGAAATGCCACGAGTGATTAGTTATAACTAAAACCGGAACTGTACCTAAATGAGAACTAGCTTAATGATTTTGCTTTACCGCCTCCGACTTCAATAGTTAGAAGTTAGAAAGTTAGATGTTAACAAGCAAAGAAGATGGAAAATGGGTTATATGCATCATTACCTTCAAACTCCAAGTGTGACCTTCACCCTTGAGGTAGGGACGTGGGTCTTACACGCGACACGTCGTCTTGAAGTGCTTGACATTTCTGCCAAGTTCTTTAAAAATCCTTTAATGCATAACAAAGTTACAGTACGGACACGAATGTTTTAAATTGGGACGGGGGGGGGGGGGGGGGGGGGGGGGAAAAAAGGGGGGGGGTTTGGGGGTGTTTTTTTTTTTTTTTTTTTTTTTTTTTTTCCAGCAAAAAAAAAAACCTTTAAGAGACAACAGTACGAACAAGAATGGACGGACGGACGTACTTACCAGACGGACTTTGTGAGGTTATCCTTTTGATCTTTCTTGATCTTTTTCACCCCCACAATACAATTATTAAACCTCACAATACCATTTCTAACCCCATAATGACGGAATGAACTCAAATAATCTCAAAATGCTAAGTTGGACTCAAACACTAACCCCGTAATGTCTACTGGGCATGTACGGACAGACAGACAGAGAGACAGTGTGATTTTAATATGCCACCATTCGGGGGCATAAAAATCACCACTCAGTATTTTAATTATAAACATGTTAATATCCCAGCCTTTCTTGTCCTTCTGCTGTTCCTGTGCTGTAATCAACATAATAAAAGATATAGTAACCATTCAAAATCTTCGGAGAAGCATCTCTTTGCATAATAACTGATCATTCTCATATAAGCAAAGTTTTTCATTTTAATGAATATTTTCTTATTCTAGAGTTTTCAAACATGCAAAAAATGCCATGCCCTTACACAGTGCACCATGGTCATTTTCTGGACACCTTGCCAACTGTGGCAGTCAAGAATTATCCCTAGACCGTTATACATGTGTCTTCAGATAAACGTGTATGCTTAAATTACATACTTAATCATAGAAATCACTGTCATTAATCATTACATGAATCTCCTGTCTTCAACGTTGTATACATCTTTTCTCATTTCATTGTTCACGAGTATGTGAAACAAGAGGGCCAAGATGGTCCTATATCGCTCACATGTATAACAATTGCACATTATACAAGGGGTCATGATTTTAACACAATTCCTAGAGGTCCACTACAAAATGCTTAGTAACATTCCAAATATCTAAGCTCTGTAGGCCTTTTGGTTTTTTGCAGTTTTACATATATAAGCCTATGCAAAATCAAGTGATCCCCTCCCCCCACTCTGGGAAGGGTTAATTTTCACCCAGGAGACATGATTTGAAGAATCTTGGTAGATGTCAACAAGGCAATGCTACATGCCAAATATCTCAGTATTATGCCCTCTGCTTTCAGAAGCTTTTCCTATATGTCATATGTATAACCAAGTGAACCCCAGGTGGGGTCAATTTTGACCAAAGCGTCATAATTTGAACAATCTTGGTAAAGATCCACTAGACAATGCTTCGTTCAAGATATCTCAGCTCTAGGCCGCGTGGTTTCAGAGAAGATTTTAAAATTTTTCCTATTCGTTGCCATAGCAACCAGACTTCTGCATGGAATGGAATTCTTTGAACAACAGTGATAGAGCGTCATGCAAAAAACATCCCTGTAAAGTTTGATCAACATTGGCCCAGTGGTTTCAGAGTAGATGTTGTTGGAAGAAAATGGTGGACGAACGGACGTACGACGGACCCCGGACGGAGAGTGATCCTACTAGCTCACTCTGGCACTTTGATTTGAACAATCTTGGTAGAGGTCCACTAGACAATGCTACACGCTTCATATCTAAGCTCTAGGCCTTGTGGTTTCAAAGAAGAATATTTTTAAAGCTTTTCCTGTATAAGCCTACGTAAAACCAAGTGACTCCCGGGCGGGGTCAATTTTGACCCAGGGTACATTACTAGTATTTGAACTCTCTAGGTGGAGGTCCACTAGACAATGCTTCATGCCAAATATCTTAGCTCTAGGCCTTGTGGTTTCAAAGTAGAAGATTGTTAAAGTTTTTGTCATTTTTTATGCC
This sequence comes from Saxidomus purpurata, assembly GCA_022818135.1. Taxonomy (NCBI): domain Eukaryota; kingdom Metazoa; phylum Mollusca; class Bivalvia; order Venerida; family Veneridae; genus Saxidomus; species Saxidomus purpurata. The sequence goes on from JAFMSR010000007.1 coordinate 42,992,648, forward strand.
ACAGCAACCAGTTCTGCATGGAATGGAATTTTTTGAACAAATTTGGTAGAGCTTCATGCAAGGAACACCCCTGTCATGTTTCATCAACATTTGCACAGTGGTTTCAAAGGAGATGTCGTTTGAAGAAAAATGTTGATGGATGACAGACACTCATCCGTCCTATTAAGCCTAATAAGCGAAGTGGGACATTCCCGAAAAATAAACTCTTGCAAAAAGCATCCCATTTACTGTAACTTTTTAACATTTTTCTCCTGTATATTTAGCTACATCGTCTCTTCTTCAGGCATATTCACAAACGTCCAATTACGAAGTTTTTTTTCCAGTGTGTTTCCTCATATGTAGCTGCAACGAACTGGTTTTTTTACACGTGTAACTACAAATATCACACTTATGGACCTTTTTGACCCCTCTTGTATGTCTACGCAAATGTCTCTTCAGTGAATGTCTGTAATCACATTTGAACCCACACAAGTCACAAAGATAGTGTTTCTCTTCAGTGTGTTTTCTCCTATGTGTCTTCAAATGTTTGTACAAATAGCATTCATAATCACAAGTACCACACTTGAAAGGTTTCTGTCCTGTATGTTGTTTTCTATGAGCTATCAGTGATGCACTACTGCTAGTTGAAAAATCACAAACGCCACACTTAAAGCATTGTCGTGAATGTATTCTTTTATGCACTGTCAGATTATGTCTTCTATGAGATGCATAATCACAAAGATCACATTTATGAGGTTTATTCCCGAAGTGTGTTCTCATATGTTTTGGCAGATAACTTTTGACATGAGTTGCATAATCACAAGTGTCACATTTATAACTTTCATTGAATAAGTGTTTTTTCGTATGTTGACACAGATAGCTTTTTACATAAGTTTCATAATCACAAGAGTCACACTTATAGATTTTCTCTCTTTTATGTTTTCGTTTATGTTGAGACAGATCTCTGTCAGATTTACATGCAAAACCACAAATATCGCATATGTAATGCCTGTCTTCCATATGTTTTGTCATGTGATACACCAGATTACTGTTTAGTGAACACATATGTCCACAAACATGACACTGGAAGTTTTTCTCTCCTGTATGTTTTTTCATGTGAGTCTTCAAAGATTGTTTCTGACTACATACATAATCACAAAGATTGCAGTTAAAAAGTTTCTTTTCTTGGTGAATTCTCCTATGTGTCTTCAGTTGAAATCTTGAGAAAGTTGAATACTCACATAACCTGCACTTAAAAGTTTTACTCATTTTATGTCTAGTCATAATGTATCTTTTATGAAATGTATTGTTATTTGTTCTCTTCTTTTCTGTTATCCTTGTTCCTTCTTGAAAGTCATTCTCAACCAGCCATTCTCCCAACACATGCATATCATTCCGTGTAAGCTTGTCCCCTCCATGAACTCGAACAAGATGTCTGACATTGTACACAGGGGCAGTGAAGGCAGTCTCACAAAATAGGCATGGATAACATTCTGAAATAGATAATACAGTGCAACCTCTCATGAATCAAAAAGCTTAATGGAGTTATGTACTCTTGTCTGTTGATGTAGGTCAGGATACTTGTTAGACGACCCGGAATATCTTTGGATCAGTTCTCAGAAGCAAAGCGAGAGATCAAAACAACACCTCTCTCAAGAAAACAACATGAAAAGCTGAAAAGAAGGTGAATTTTCTAAATTTTGGAGAAAGGCAACTATGATACCCATCCCCAAACAAGGATAGATCTATCGAAATAAGGATTCCAGATTGTCCCATCGGTCTCACAATTGTGGTTAGAAAACCCGTGGACAGCATTGAGCATCAGCGAATTAAGTGGTACTTGAAGACCAACCAGATCATTTTAAAAGATTCTGTTCAATGGAAAATCTGACTTCATGATACCTGCCCAGGAGATTGAAGATGCATTCAAAGAAAAGGAATACACTCATTACTTTGCTTTCTCTCCAGAGAACATTCGACACTGTCTGGACTGAAGTTACTACGAAATGGGATCTAGGAGCACAACGTACAGTTAGATCAAGTCTTACCAGTTCAAAAGATGGGCTATAGTCAGCCACCCTTATTCTTCTTTTCATTAATAACTTAATGTCTGATCTTCCAATAAATATCGAAGCTCTAGGCCTTGTGGTTTCAGAGAAGATTTTCAAAGTTTTTACTATACAATGTATAAGCCTATGCAAAACTAAGTGACCACCCCTGCGGGGTCAATTTTGACCCGGGGGTCATAATTTGAACAATCTTGGTAGAGGTCCACTAGACAATGCTACATGCCAAATATCTTAGCTCTAGGCCTTGTGGTTTCAGAGAAGAAGATTTTTAAAGTTTTTCATATATAAGCCTATGCAATACTAAGTTACCACCTGCGCAGGGTCAATTTTAACCCGCGGTTCATGATTTGAACAATCTTGGTAGAGGTCCACTAGACAATGCCACATACAAAATATTCAGCTCTAGGCCTTGTGGTATCAGAGATGAAGATTTTTTGCAGTTTTTCCTGTATTAGCCTTTGCAAAATTAAGTAACCCCCGTCCGGGGTCAATTTTGATCCCAGGGGCACAAATTGAGCAATTTTGGTAAAGGTCAACTAGACAATGCTACATGCCATAGATCTAAGCTCTATGCCTTGTGGTTTCAGAGATTTTTATAGTTTTTCCTACATAAGCCCATGCAAAACTAAGTGACCACCTGCGCGCAGTCAATTTTGAGCCAGGGGTCATAATTTAAACAATCTTGGTAGAGGTGCACTAGACAATGCTACATGCCAAATATCTAAGCTCGAAGAAGATTTTTGAAGTTTTTCCTCTTTGTTGCCATAGCAACCAGAGTTTTGCATGGAATGGAATCTTAGAACAATTTTGGTAAAACTTCATGCAAGAAAAATCCTGTAAAGTTTAATCAACATTGGAGCAGTGGTTTCAGAGGAGATGTCGTTTGAAGGAAATGGTGGACGGACGTATGACGGACCAAACTAGAGCTATCACTAAATGTGATTAATACCCCCGAAAGACTGCTTTATAAACTGAGAAAGTTCGTAGTAACAGAATACCTTGCAAAAAAAAACTAAACTAGAAACATTGTTCTTGGCAATAACTCTGTAATAAGTCAAGATAGAGTTATGGTTCTTGTACACTGCACTCCTTTCATTGTGCTGGACCATTGTATGAATTTGTATTGCATTCCAACCAGTAGTTTTCAAGTTAAGCTCTGCGACAAGGAAAAGTAACAAGAGCTGTCAGTAGGACAGCGTGCTCGACTTTTTTAGTGCTTGCCAATAAAACAAAACTTTGACAGTTAAGGGCACACAAGACTTTAACTAGGAATTTCTAAGTACAAATCAAGAAACATTTTCACAGAGTTATCTTCTCTTGCTTACAGATAGGTCTTACGATGGTACATAAGTACTCCAACTTTCAAAGTAATATCTCAAATGGTTAAGTTAACAAGTGGACAAGAATGAAAATTTTAACTGAGTTTCTAAGTCAAAAAGGGCCATAATTCATATAAAATCCTTAACAGAATTACCTTCTCCTGCCCATGTTTGGGAATCATGATTGTAAACAAGTATTCCAACTTTCAAATTAATATCTCAAACAGTTCAGTCAAAAAGTGGACTGGTATGAAAAACTTAACCAAGATTCTAAGTCGATAAAAGGCCTTAATTTTTAAAACAAATCCCTGACAGAGTTACCTTCTCTTGCCTACACATGGGGGTAATGATGTGAAATAGCATTAAAAGTTTCAAAGCAATATCTCAAAGGGTTAAGGCAATAAGTGGATTTTACCCATATTCAATGTATTTTCTAAGTCAAAAAGGGGCATAATTCTGTCAAAAACCTTGACAGAGTTATGTCCTCTTGTCTGTTGATGAAGGTCGTGATGGTAAACAAGTATGGTAAGTTTCAAAGCAATACCTCCAATGGTTTTGAAATAAAGTGAGGTGGTACGAAAAACTTAACCAAGCTCAATACACTTTCTAAGTAAAAAAAGGGCCATAATTCTGTCAAAAACCTTGACAGAGTTATGTACTCTTGTCTGTAGATGGAGGTTATGATGGTAAACAAGTATGGTAAGTTTCAAAGCCATACCTCTAATACTTCTGAGATAAAGTGGGGTGGTACGAAAAACTTAACCAAGGTGTGACGCCAACGCCGACGCCGACGCCGACGCCGGGGCGAGTAGGATAGCTCCCCTTTTCATAGAAAAGTCGAGCTAAAAATGGGCAATAACTCTGTAATGAGTCAAGATAGAGTTATGGTTCCTGTGCACTGCACTTCCTCTCAATGTACTTGACCATTGTATGAAGTTAAATTGAATTCAAACCAGTAGTTTTCAAGTTATGCTCCGGACAAGGAAAAGTAACAAAGGGCAATAACTCTGTAATGAGTCAAGATAGAGTTATGGTTTTTGTGCACTGCACTTCCTCTTAATGTACTTGACCATTGTATGAAGTTGTATTAAATTCCAACCAGTAGTTTTCAAGTTATGCTCCGGACAAGGAAAAGTAACAACGGGCAGTAACTTTGTTAATACTCAAGATAGAGTTATGGTTCTTGTACACTGCACTTCCTCTCAATGTAATTGACCATTGTATGAAGTTGTATTTAATTCCAACCAGTAGTTTTCAAGTTATGCTCCGGACAAGGAAAAGTAACAACGGGCAGTAACTTTGTTAATACTCAAGATAGAGTTATGGTTCTTGTACACTGCACTTCCTCTCAATGTAATTGACCATTGTATGAAGTTGTATTTAATTCCAACCAGTAGTTTTCAAGTTATGCTCCAGACAAGGAAAAGTAACAAAGAGCAATAACTTTGTAATAACTCAAGATAGAGTTATGGTTCCTGTGCACTGCACTTCCTCTCAATGTCCTTGACCATTTTATGAAGTCGTATTGAATTCCCACCTGTAGATTTCAAGTTATGCTCCGGACAAGGAAAAGTAACAAAGGGCAATAACTCTGTAAATACTCAAGATTGAGTTATGGTTCTTGTACACTGCACTTCCTCTCAATGTACTTGACCATTGTATGAAGTTGTATTGAATTCCAACCAGTAGCTTTCAAGTTATGCTCCGGACAAGATAAAGTATCAAAGGGCAATAACTTGTAAATACTCAAGATAGAGCTATGGTTATTGTACACTGAACTTCCTCTCAATGTACTTGACCCTTGTATGAAGTTGTATTGAATTCCAACCAGTAGTTTTCAAGTTATGCTCCGGACAAGGAAAAGTAACAAAGGGCAATAACTCTGTAATTACTCAAGATAGAGTTATGGTTCTTGTGACTGCACTTCGTCTCAATGTGCTTGACCATTGTGTGAAGTTGTATTGAATTCCAACTAGTAGTTTTCAAGTTATGCTCCGGACAAGGAAAATGCAACAAACCGCCTGACCGACCAACCAACCACCGGGTGACTCCTATATACCCCCCCAAACTTCGTTTCGGGGGTATAATTAGACAACCTGAGTACCTTAGAAATAGAAATAATGCATAAAGCATTTTCTAGATTTCTTTACTTATCTAAGAGTGTAAAATAAAATGATTTCTCTGCAGCCTAAATTTTAACCCATGGGTCTTGATTTGAACATTCTTGTAGAAAAATAAGCAATCCTACAAGTTAGATATGTCTAGTGTTACTGTTTTGAAACAGCTGGTAACAATGCTATTTAAAACAAATTGGGTTTCATTGTAAGTATTAACATGCTTTCTGTGGATTATAATTTGAACAATCGTGGTACAAGTCCACTAGGCAAAGCTAAATATCTAACCTCTAGGCCTTGTGGTGTTTGAAAAGAAGTTTTCCCTATAAGAGCCTATGTAAAAAATACGTAACCTCCCTAGACGGGGTTAATTTTGATACTGGGTCATAATTTGAATAATCATGGTAGAGGTCCACTACAAAATGCTACATGCCAAATATCTAAGCTGTAGGCCTTCCTGTTCTTGAGAAGAAGATTTTTAAAGTTTTTCCTATTTGTTGCCATAGCAACCAGAGTATTGCATGGAATAAACTAATTTCAAGGAATATGACAGAGCTTCATGGAAGGAACAACCCTGCCATGTTTCATCAATCTTATACCGATCTTAAGAAGATTATTATTAAACTTTTTCCTATTTGTTGCCATAACAACCAGAGTTCTGCATAGAATAATATAATTTGAAGGAATATGACAGAATTTCATGCAAAGAACAAACCTGCCAAGTTTCATCAACCTAAGCCTTCCTGATCTTGAGAAGAAGACTTTTGAAGTTTTTCCTATTTCTTGCAACAGCAACCAGAGTTCTGCATGGAATAAATTAATTTGAAGGGTTTTGGTAGAGCTTCATGCAAGGAGCATCCCTGCCAAATTTCATCAACATTTGCCCATTGGTTACAAAGGAGATGTTGTTTGAAGAAATTGTGAACAGACGTACGACGGACAACAGACGCATCGGTATCCTAATAGCTTACTCTGGCACTTCATGCCAGGTGAGCTCAAAACAGTATACTTTGGAACATTGTGGCCAAACCTTGAAAATATTTATGGCTTCACAGGTTGGATGACGGCTGCAAAAGCAAGTTTTGATAACATGTGTCATAATTGCAAATTGCGGATCCTTAATTGCAAACAGTTTTTCAATTTGTTGTTTTAGTGATTTACACGTGGAGTCATTATCTAGCTCCTTTATTTCATGTTTTGTTGGGTGCAATTTTAATGTATCATTTAAATGAATAGTATTCGTTCCCATCTTTAATATTCACTGAAAGACAAAAATAAATCTGTCCATATCTGCTTGATGAATACAGTTTGTCCAGTGAAAAACATTTTTGATAAATGTAATTAAATTTTTGAAGTTTTATTACCCTTCAAAATGGTCACATTTGTTTATAGTTAAGACTGATGCTAAAACACAGTGGATGCTTTAAAAACATATAAAAATAAGATATACAAAGTTATTTCTATTGTTGACGATTACAAATGAAGATAAACATAACCAAAAGGGTTCATTTTTTATTTTTGACTAGGATAGTCAAAAGAGATATTTACCATTGCCTATATATTCAATGTGAATAAAACAGTTATATAGATCGTTATTTTTTGGTTACAACTATGGCAATGTTTATTATTGAAGGAGAATAAATCAATGATTAAAGTGACATTATGTGCATCTTACTGCACATAGTGTATTTTGGTGACAGTTTTATAAAAGCAATTTTTGGTTTCTGTTCATTTAAATGTGTTAAATTAATGATTATGCCGCATTAGTATTTGAAGTTGGTGCTTTAGATATATAAAAAATCGGACTGATAAAATGATAGTTGATTGTGTCGTTGTTGATGTTGGTAGAGATTTCGGCAGTGGAAGGGAAGCAACTCCTGCAGTTGTTCTTTTCTTAAATTGACTCTCCCAGTCAAATAAGAAAATCAATATTTGGAAAGTTATTATTTCATACTGGTAGCGTGAAGAGTTTGGTGTATTGGGTTAAAAGCTATTATTTCCTCTACGCTTTTGTACACACACCATATTCAGCTGGATTTTTACTTGAAAAAAATGCGCAAAATATGTCACTTTAATGTTTTATTTAAAATTATGATGGTCAATTTGAACGGTAATACCGGTATCACTTTAATAAACTAGTTCCAACCTACCTTGTGCATTCACCAATTTTGGCCAGATCATCATGTTTTTATCTCTTAGTATTCCTAATTCTCTCCCATACTCATTACCATACCAACAAAGAAGTTCTGTGCCTGGATGTATGGTTTTGTACGACCTGTAGTAAATGCCACCCTTGAACTGAAAAGCTGTCAGGTTTTGCTCAGATTCAGTGGGTGCGCAGTTAACGTATCTCATCCAGTTAGAGATTGCTTTATCCCTACCATCCATAAAATGACTTGGTTTACCATCTGCATATATCTATTACATATGAAAAGAAATGAAGACATAGTAAACGGTATAACTTTTATTATGCACAGCTCTTACTTTTGTTAGATGTGAGCAATTTTATAGTTACATGAAGATGAGAGGCTGTTAAGAGTTCTGCCTCCGTGCTCAAGCGGTTAGAGTCGCCGACTGTAACCTCTCAACAATAGACGATTATGGATTGGAGCTTAGCCACTGACCATGTCTCTTTATCTGAAAAAGTTGGCAGTTTCTGATACTGTTTCTTTGTGCAAAATTAAATGTCTTTAAAACAAAAACGTATGTCAGAAAGATATTTTCATACAAAAATTGAATCATCACTGAACGTGATAAAATACCCATACATGTAAGTGTGCTTTGTCACAAGAAATCCCTTCTCCCGTTGCATTTACCTTGTCATTAGTTCTGCGCTTAATCTTGATGATATGTACATTTGAACCAAAGTTCACAAATAATTGGGTTCAAGATAAGTGACCTTGACTTGCAAGGTTAGGACACGAGTCCAAGGTAGTGCCTCGATGAGATAGGCATTTGTTTGTTACCAACTTACCTGCCAGCTGTACCCTGAATTAGAAGCCATCATCTCATCGAAAATTTTCTTTCCATCATAGGGTCCAAACATGACACGTGGTGGTATCTCCTTCTCTGTGAATACACCAAAACCAGCACCTTCAATACTTGATTTCCTGACAACAAGTCCTGGTGGTATGGTATTAAGAGCTTTATCCAGATCATACTCTGCAATTATCTGTGATTGCATGAACATGAATAATTTTTCAAATCAAAAGTACATGCTACACATATAGTACATTATTTGTTTCAATAAGAAACACTTTCTGACAACACTATTTAGTGAGGGAGTGGCAAAATTGTAAAACAAATTGCATGTTAACATTATATTAGAATGAATAGAACACAATTCTATCATAATTCTTATCTGTATATTCATTATTCTATATGCAACATGTATGAGCATTTAAAGTTGATAATGGGACTTTAAGTACGAAAAAGCTGCCATAACTGCCATTCTGGTTGATCTGAGCATGAGCTAAAAAAAACCATAGAAACATTGTGTAAGCAAAATAAGGACTGGGGGACTTTAGAATGAATACGCAGATATCTTGACAAATATCCTTAAAATTACCTCTGTGTCTTTGATAAGATCCAGTGGTCCATGAACAGGACAGTCTGTATCATACTCCTTGTTACACTCATCACAATCTAGTAAAGAAGAAATTGTTACACTCATCACAATCTGGTTCTACGTAATTGTTACACTCATTTCAATCTCATACCAGAAGAAATTGTTACACTTATCACAATCTAATATAAGAAGAAACTGTAAGACTTTTCACAATCTGAAATAAGAAGAAATTGTTACAGTTATCATAATCTGCTATTAAAGAAATTGTTACACTCATCACAATCAAACGTTAAGAAAAAATTGTTGCACTCATCACAATCTAATATAAGAAGAAACTGTAGCACTTATCACAATCTAATACAAGAAGAAATTGTTACACTCATCACAATCTTATGTAGTAACTGTAGCATCTGTCACAATCTAATACAAGAAGAAATTGTTACACTTATCACAATCTTATTAAAAGAAATTGTTACACTCATTACAATCCAAAGTAAGAACAAATTGTTACACTCAGCACAATTTATATAAGAAGAAATAGAAATAAGAAATAGCTACGCTCTCAATCTTTTATAAGATGAAACAACATCACAATGAAAGAGGAAGGTCTCATTCAAGAATACAAGCTAATATAAATACTCTCATGGACAGACCTTTATAAAGTTTGCCTCAAATGATGAGAGGTAAAGCTAGCATAATCTACACAATAGTATTCATACATTCTATTCTAAACTGTATTTATTTACTAAAGCGAGAAGTATTCCTGTGAGACACATATCTCCATTGAAATGAGATTACATGTATGGTGCTGTCAAGATCCATTTAATGTACATGTACAACAAGACAACACTAAAGTAAGCTTTAAAAATCACTTTTGATAATACACCATCAAAGTTTCATTGACACACATAAAAGATAAATGTATACGTATTTGATGTAACAGTTATGTCCTATGAAAAGATGATGATATACATGTAATTATAAAGTTTGAAATGATCACTACTTAATACAATGCACTTAAGTCAGAGATACATGCAGTATTGAAATGTGCACAGTCAATAAAGCAATGACAAAACCTTACAAAAATATTTTTTGAATTACATGGATACATACAAAGGAACTGGACATCACAGGGTTCCTCCAGACGCATAATGGTTTCTGATTTTCTTTCTTTTATCTTGTTCACCAATTTTCTCACTATTTCCCCATCAGTTTTCTTCTGGAATTGCAATAAGGTGAACATATAAATGTATTCCATTGATGGCTGTATTATGACTACTGCATATATGAATAGGAAAACAATGCACTGAATTTCTAATAATTTACTTGGACAATGCATGGGGTTGGGGCTTAAAACTGTGATCTATCCACAATAGAGAACATGATCTTGTGATCTATCTACAATATAGAACATAACATATCTACAATAGTGCAACAGAGCAAATGTGCCATAATACAAAAATGGTAGAGTACCGTTATCTCGAATAATTACATCTCCTCAAAATAATGCAATTATTCTTGCCAACAGTACCATATCTTATCTATTACTGAAAATGCACTGCTACACTATATGTTCATATTGGATTTTCAAAAACGTTTGCAATGCTTTATCATTTGGAAGCGTATATTTCAAATTTACAGGTACACTTTACAAGAATTTATGCTGGAACCTTTTTATTAGACTATGTTCTAAAATAAAAATTATGTTATTTTCAAACAGTTTGAAGATCTCTATTTTTTGAAACCAAAATCTGAGAGCGAGCAGCTTTAAACTTACCCAGGAGAACAAATGCAATACTTCTTGTCTCATGGAAATAGCTATGAAAGCTATTATGTTTGAACAGACTTGAACTAAAATTGTTTGCCAGAAGAAAAGTTATTTGTAAGCATTAAACACAACCACAATAATGACATCTCTGGACATGATCAATATTCCCACAACAGACGTGAATTGTATTAAAGTTTACACAAGAATTGCCTTCTCCTATTACATTATCATGTTTATTATGTTTACATTAGTCTTGGTACAGTGAACATTTGTGTCCTGTTTATTTGAAATCATGCAAACAAATCAGTTACAACATGTGACTATCAAATATAGTCACATGGCCTCTTAGTCTTAACACGTAATTATCACCTTTACATTGAACCAAGCATACTGAAATGCACCCTATGCATAATAATCTAAATATTATGAACATTTATCTGGGTTTTATGAAGACATACATGTAGGAGACACACCCTAATTGTGAATGTAAACCTAAAACCCAGTTTTGAGTCTGTGCTCAAGAAGCTGAACATTTTAAGGGGTTTAGAAAAAATGCCTTTCAAACCTTTACAGTTCTCTCATTTGGATCAACACCTTCATATGTGTGCTTCTTTACAGTGGGACTGATGCTCTTGTCTGAAATAATAAAGGTACATTTAACCAAAGCATATGAAGTTAAATAAGAGGTAGATACTGGCCCATTCAAATTCAAGTAAAAAATTAGCTTGGTACTTGTTAACACAAACAGCCAGTAAAAAACAACAAGGATTTGAAACAAAGTTTCAAGAAATAAGGCCACTGTGACCTTGATTCTTGATTGAGTGATCTAAAATCAGCTGTTCAAGCATCAAGCACCTGTGGAAATCAATCAGAATGTCAAGTAATTGAAGTCGGAGAAGTGGAGCAGAATGGTTTTCAATTTATCATCCGGTAGCGAAATGGTGACAGATTGTCAAACATTAAAACATACATGTATTTTAAGTTGCATGTATCAGTTTTAATAATAATCTATATTTCTTTTATAATATATTATACAGATATGTTGTTAACAACTTCATTTAAACACACATTGGCTTATACCAAACTAAAACTAGTCATGATAATTTCAATCAACACAACATTAGCAAATCAAATTTAATGATATGCAATATGACAAGTTGGACTAAAATTTTGTCGATGGTAAACTAAGATAGCTAAGATATCCCTTAGCCATACTAACATTGGAGAAGGAAACTTCACTTCTCAAGGTCACAGTGACCCAACCTGCACAGCTTAGAACCCAGGGGTCAGATGCAAAGTTCTGTGCAATGCAAGGAGGTTAAATAGCAATATTGTGGGAAAGTTTAATGTTCCTGGTGTAAACAGTGTACATGGTGTACAAGCAGTTAATTGGTAGGAGACACAGCAACGAACATTTCATGATCCTTACTGCTCTGCTAGAGTGTTGGGATAATAGTATTCTGTTTGTTATTTCAAACGATATTTAATCATTATAACTGTACTTGACAATAGATGTAATAGTAATACAGGTGGAAAACTTAGTAATAATATCTATCTTGTTTCACAAAATTCAAGTTTTCTTTGGAATGCTAGCAACTGACTCCTAGTCCAGGACCTACTAAAACTTCTTATCTTTACCTGATTCCTTTCCTTCTGAATCCAGGATACATATCACATCATTATCTTCGAAATGTTCAGCCCGCGTTTGATCACTATCCAAATCTGAGATGTTCTTGGACATAAAGTTTGGTCTGATTGCTGGTAAATCTAGAAAGTTAAAAACTTTAATTTGTAAATGAACCATTTTCATCTCTTAACTAGTTGGACTTTCTAGAGCTGATTACTTTATTACAACAATGCTTTCATGGATGTTCCAGTATTAAAACCAAAATTTCCTCCAAATTATTTTGCGAAATTCCCATTTTCAAGTTAAATTTACAGATGTTAAGAGTACAATGTACATTTTGTACATGTATTTAATTTACTGGTAGAATTTTAAAACTGCTTTATTTACACTAACGCAATGTCAACATATACTTTCTATCAAACATGTATTTACATGAACTAATTTTGACATAAATTGACAATATCTCTTCTATTTTTGCAATGTCAATCCAAAAATCACCATAGTAAAGTTTCAAAACATATAATGCAAGAGCTACAAAATCTTTAACATCCAAAGTGCTCCAGGTCCTTTAAAGTAATCTTCTAATTAAAGGGACATACCTTATAACTGATGTCAAATGGTGTCAAACCAAATAACCCCAAAACATAAATAATAAAATCTTTGGAAGTATTAAAACGTAACCTAAAAATTTCAGCTACATTCCAGTCATTATCGATAAAATCAGCAGTTTAAAATATGCTGCAGTATCGTTAATCATTCAATAATATATGTATGCTTCTTTCTCCGCGATTCGAGGGTCTAAGGAATGATTCTGCATATTCTATGTTTAAAATTACTTTTTTCAAATGAAATTTAACTCTAAAAATTTTAGGTAACTATTCATTATTCCCTTTAGAAACACAATTTAATGCAGTCATTTGTTGTTTACACAAAATTACCTGATATGTTATGACCTCTGACTCTCTGATACACTCTGACACTTTCTCCGCGATCCGAGGATTCTGACTGGCTAAATTTGGCTGTTCCATTATGTGCTTCCCGACTTTTTACAAGTAAATTCAGTAAGTATGTTCTAGACGCAAGGGAAATAATCACTCCTGACCAAGGGCAAAATGGAGGATAAGAATTTTCAGCTTATTTCCATTTAATATGTTAAAATAAGTAGTTTTTTAATACTTTTGAAAACAAAAGTATTTTTTACATGATAATTCTTCAAATACCTGCTTGATTCGCATGATTTTTCGTAAACGTGTAAAATCGCTCGATACCAAACTTGCATAGAATCCGGAGTTTTGGAATTATTTCGCGTGCGACCATTCGTCAAAAATAACTATCACACAAATCACGGAGAAACCTCGGATCGAGGAGAAAGAAGGATACAGTTGTTGTTGTACAATTAATGGGTGGATGCGATTTATTACAGAAGGCCTTTCCATTTATCAATTGTGGTAAAATGAGGCATTTTTGGCCATAGGTTCTTTGAAATTGTATTTATTTATCCTTTTATGTTCATTGAACGCATAATCTATGTTTTGAGAAAATAATATGCTAGATATAGGGAGTGCCCCTTTAAATATATTTCTTTATGTAGCCAAATTAATTTTCAATCAAATCCCTGTCAGCTACTTCTAAAATTAATTGATTATGAATGTTAAAAAACAAGAGGTCCATTATGGCTTTATATCGCTCACCTGAGTACAATTAAACTTGCCTGGTGGGTGTGGTCAGTTTTGACCCCATGGGCATGATTTGAACAAAGTAAGTGGAAGACCACTAGACAATGTTACATACCAAATATCTAATAGCTCTAGGCCATGTAGTTTTAGAAATTTAAAGAAGATTTTAAAAGTTTTTTCGATACCAAACGACCCTCTGGGCAGGGTAAATTTTGACCCTGTGAGCATGATTTCAACACACTTTGAAGAGGTCCCCTAGACATTGTTACACTTTAAATATCTAGGCTTTAAACCTTGTGGTTTTAAAGGAGAAGATTTTAAAAGGTTTTCTTATATACGTCTATGTAAAACAACTGACCCCCTGGGCGGGGCCAACATTATTTGAACAAACTTTGAAGAGGTCCATTAGACACTATTACACACTAAATATCTAGCCACTAGACCTAGTGCTTTCAGAGAAGAAGATTTTTAAAGGTTTTCCTATATAATTATGTCTACGTAAACAAGTGATCCCCTAGGCAAGGCCAATATTGACCCCAGGGGCATTTTGAACAAACTTTGTAGAGGTCCACTAGGCAATGCTTCATGCCAAATATCTAAGCTTTAGGCCTTGTGGTTTCAGAGAAGATTTGTAAAATTTATCCTATAGAAACCTACGTTTAATCAAGTGACATCCCTGGGTGAGGTCAATTTTAACCCAAGGGTTATGATTTGAGCAATCTTGGTGGAGGTCCACTAGACAATGCTACATTCAAAATATCTAAGCTTTAGGCCTTGTGGTTTCAGAGAAGAAGTTATTTTAAAGGTCCATTACCAAGAGTAAAGACCAAATCAAATTTTCTTTTAAATCTAGTATTGTTACAGGTGTCTTCTCTGAAGGAAAGTATGACATACTGCATTAAATGTGACCTTTTTGTGTTGAAAATTGGAGTTTAACAAAAGAATTAATAAATCATATTTTGCATTTTCAAAAACGAAAGTAGGTTTTGGAGTTTTCAAATATCTTTAAAATTTACCCAAATCTCAAATTTCCAATGATATGCAACATATATTTCTGACTGTTAATAACATGCAATTTAGTGAAAGTAGGACAAAAAGAACACCCACGTCAATCTAAGGAAAACATGAACATTCACTCGTTTTTCTGCAGCAGTATGCAGGTAAATACTCCACAGCTATTGTAAAGTTTTAGAAGCCAGTTTCAAATTGTAAATCCCTGTTACAATTCCAGAAAATAAAATTTGGTGTTAGTAATGGACCTTTAAATTTTGTCCTATTTGTTGCCATAGCAACCAGAGTCCTGCATGGAATGGAATTCATTGAACAGTTTTGATAGAGCTTCATGCAAGGAACATCCCTGCAAAGTTCCATCAACACTGACTCTTTGGTTTCAGAGGAGATGGCGTTTGAAGCAAAATGTTGACGGAAGACGGACAATCATCCATCCTAAAAGCTCACCCTGGCAAAGCCACTTGAGCTAAAATCTTTATTTATGTTTACCCATGTACAGCATCGCCTCATAGTTTAGAGCAATGTTTTTCAATTTTGTTTGCTGTTGACTGCTCATACATTTGAGTTCCTGTTTGCTGAAGTACTGACTGAGGTCAAACTCCTCACCATGACAGTCATCTGTATTCATCTTCATGGTCTCCTCCTATAAAATACACAGTAGATCATTCCAATATCTATGAAAAAAAAACCTTGTAAATGTCATCAGAAATCAGGTAAGGCACTATTAACCGGAATTATTTTCCTGCATACATTACATATAATTGAGATAAGAAAATATATTATTTAATGATTATAAAGTTAAAGCTATCAATTAAACGAGAAAAAAATGTGGGATTATCAGTTTATTTGCATTTGTTTTCAATGTGTCAGTTGTCAGCTGATATACATTCAAAATACCTCCAGCATAGGTTCCCCCACTCTACTGGCAAGCAAGGAAAAGCCGATGGCAAGAAATTGTCGGCGGATTTTTAGTTTTCCCATTACATGCCTCTATAACAGGTCTGTATAAAGGAAGTTTTGATCAAAATCTAACGGAGGATTTGTTTTGAAGCTGACTGACATAAATCATGAGTCAAAGTGTTAAATATTTACTAAGATATCGGTTTTTCAGCGTACTCGCAACCTTGACATTATGTTGTCAACAAAGTCACGTGGGGGTCATGTGACGGCTGTCAACTTCTTATTTCCGCGCAAAAATATTACTTCAATTTTTCTTATAACATGAGAAAATCATGTTAAAATACATTTCAACACACAATAAAAAGGTATTGATTACATATTTAAACCGTACACTAGTATATCCGGATGATTTGATTCTTCAATACAAGGGAAGTAATCTGTACTGATTGTATAGTATTTCCCCTTTTTTTGAAGGAGACTCAATGCGGGGAAATCATAGGCTGTGTTGCCAAACAAACACACAGAAACAAATGTCGGGAGTTCTAATCTAATGTTAGCTCCCACTGGAGGCTGAGCAGGGTATTTAGCAAAACAAGTTACAACTATTTGACTAAGTAGAAAACGGTTACTTGAAACGGTAACGGCAGCAATGACACATGTCGGTATATAAACCTACATAATTTTTATTATGTACTTGCCAAGCCGCAAATTAATATAATTTCTCAAACACAATTTATCAGTCAGGGGTGTAACTTGTTTAAGTTATTTTAGTGTCATTTTAGATATCTTCTGCAAGTTAATTTTATCTTTTATACATCATTCACTTCATCACTTAATCACTTCTTTAAGTTATTTTTCAGTAATGATCACTTATTCAAGTTATTTTGTCCAAACAGTACAAAGATTTAACATCATTTTTTCACAAGGATACAAATTTTCTCAGGAGTTACAAATTTTTTTCTATTTCTTTGATCATTGAACTTCAAGATTATGAAATAAAATATGTTATGCACCGTCAAAACCTTCTTACGCATGGGCTTTGAAGTAGGGCATTTTTCGGGTCATCTGTTAGATAATTTTGGCAATAAATCCATAAATGTCTAATGGAAAAGTCATTACTGTCAGCTATTAAGAAAGAACCTGCATTTCTTTCTCTTATCTAAAGGTATTTGCAGAGGTAATCTGCTAGTAATGAAGAAATTCAAGAAAAACTGAAATGTTGATTTGTAACCTGTATACGTTATTTTCAAATATTCCCATTATTTTGGTCACCTCAACTTTCAAGGGAGTTAATTCTTTCAGCAAAGGGAAGTAATTTTATTAACAAAATGTTTCAAATATCACTTACAGAAGTTATTTTCAAAATAACTTATACAAGTTACACTCCTGACTTTTTATTGTTAAAACCCATTAGAAATAATTATTTTTAATGCTTTTCAAATATTTTTGTGTTATACGCGTAATGAGCTGAATATTGGCAATAAAAGCAAGCCGCCGACATTTCCTGCTGTAATGCCGATTTTTCGTGTGCTTTTAAGGCCCCATATTTACGAACATGCGCAACCAATGTAAACAAAAATTATCTCTCCCGACGGAGGGCATGGCCAAGATTTGCAAAATAGTCATCGTTTTTATTCTGTCTCATCTATTTCTAAAATAAACGAAAAAAACATGCAAAATCCATCGGCTTTTCCTTTCTTGCCAGTAGATCTATTCAAATTTTTGGGGAAAAAAAGTGACAATTTTGTATTAATCAATTATTGTTCTTTAGTTTGAATTGTACCGACACACTTGACTGAACCATGTATCACGTAAGCCGTTTTTCAGTGTGTTTCCATTATAAGTTAAACATTGTGATACTGAAATTAGATGAAACCAACTAATAACCAATAGCTGTTCTTTTCCATACACGGTATATGTTTACATTACTGAGGTTACTTCCCTTTATATTGCAGTAACTTCACTTGGTAAGCTATTGCATGTTGAACTTGCAGAAATCGTCCAACAATGTGTTTGATTTTGCATTGCTAGTTTGACAAATAGCTGAAATGAGTGTTAATTTAAATATTGTTTGCATTGCGTAGAAATATATGCTAATATTGTGCTGGAACTTATCATGTGACCATATCAAAGCAGATGTCGGAGAGTTACTGTAGCGTAGCGTGACGTAGTAACAGGCGTGTGGAGTATTAAAGAAAAGTAGACGTTATCAATCAAATACTGTATCATGTATACATGTATATTGTACTTCAATAAAATATAAAGAAAGATGTGCCCTAGAAGGAACTTTTGGAATGCTATAACTTGTATAAGAGAGACATGCGTCAAAGAAAGATTTTTTCTCCTTCTTTACAATAAATTTAGCTAGCTACAACTAGTAAAATACAAAATTCAGCAATAACATATAAATTTTGCTTACTCTCGGAGAGGAGGTCGCCATTTTGGCAACTTTACCTAACACTCTTACAATACACCGTGTCTCATTGGCCAAAACTTTATTTTTGTCCATTTCCATTGGTTTGGAGGATACCCATCTTCAACGTTCACTCAACGGACATTTATATGTCTTTCTGCGCGCCCTTAGACTAAAATTACGTTTCAAAAAAAAATCAAAGGTCCTTGTTTTTTTATTATTATAAAATAATAATGCAACACATTAACTCGTGGCCCAGTCCACAGACACTTGGGGTATAGAAGATTTTCCTCCCCTGCCTCCCCTTTTAATCTGGTCCTACGCTTCAGCTACGCCCCTGCTGAACTCTATTGCCTCTTTATAGTGTATCCCGAACTTGATTATACGTACTTGTAAAAAATATCAAATCGCTACTTGTGAATGTTTTAATTTTCACCCTTATCAGTGTAGAGCCTTATAATATAAGGCTCTACAATGATAAGGGTGAAAATTAAAACATTACCCCAAGTGTCTGTGGTTTACGTATGTAAATGCTGAGTCATCTGCCCATATCAACATCATATATTAATTATGTTTATAAATCTGGTTAGTTTGTAAATGTTAAGTAGATTGTTCCCTATTAACTTTAAGGGAAGCTGCCATACAAAATGGCTGCCAATTCAGAACAAGGGAGATAAATATTGTTAATGTGGGAACTATGTATTATTCAGAATGATAAAGAGTGAGATTATTTTTTCTTGCATACCAGATGGGGATATCTTCAGTTTTTACTAGTGCTGGAAAATCTCATCTTACACCCCCCCGTGTAAGACGACTTACGTGCTTACTTGTGACGTAACGTTACAAACAATGTGACGTCACGTTATTAACAATGTGACGTCACTTTCCCATACATAACATCTAAAGAATGTTTGTTTTTATATCAAAATGCATCATTTCGGTAAGTTTGTTTTTAAATATCTATTTCAAAGTGCAAGACGGTATGCAAGAAAAAGTTTCTTCCATGAGATACTTGGTTCAGATGGAAATATCCGTCACTTCGGGTAACTGTTTCGCGGGAACTCGGCAGAGCCTCGTTCCCGCCAAAACAGTTACCCTCAGTGACGGATATTTCCATCTGAACCTCGTGCTCATATAAGAAACTAATAATATAAAATTGATAGTGAATTGTCGATACGACAATGATGTATTTGAAAAGCATGTAGTTCAGGGTAGTATTATTACGCACTGATAAAAGTAAATAAAATCACAAGAATGTTTATTTATGATAATACCAAATAAATAAACCACGTGGCAAAGTGGTTAATGCACCAATGTACGCTCGCATCGCGTGTCTGGTCTGCAAACTCTCACACCTATCTATTCATTTAAAAAATAAATTATTTCAGTAACTTGAAGTGTTCAGCACAATCGGAAGGTGACTATGCTTGGGACCTGTGTAGTTCTAGAATACTTTATGTTGCCGTAAGATTTACATATACAGCTTTACGGCTTTCATTATTTTATAGCATTGTCCAGAGATCTACTTTTGTTTAGAGATTATTTGATTCCCCACCGTGCTATTGGCTTTTTACACAATTTTACTACATAATCATAATCTTCGGACAAAACTGAATGGGTATTGCAGTCAGGTAAAACAAAACTCCCTAGATTTTCAAATTGTGTTAGGTACCAGTATGCATGGCAGTCATACTGGGGTCTAAGCGATTCACCAGGGAAGAAATTCCAGTGTCGGCCAAGACTGTAAATAATATCTGAAAAAAGTATGTTTATTTAGTTAGCATATGATGTAACAAATATTGTAGCGGTAGTGTACAGGTCAAGGTGTCTGTCATTCATCTATGATGCCGCAGACTCGAGTCAACTGGGTTGACGACTGTAATAAAGCAGACAGCATCTGGGAATTAATTTACACCAGTATTTAATTTTTTGAATACTTGGTTGAATAATTCCTCTATCAAAAAAGCCAATGCTAGGTTAAAGTTCTTATATTAAACCTTAACATTTTGTCAAGCAAAACAACACTGAACCGAATTTTATAGAGTTCAGTTATAAGAAAAGTATTTTGTGTAACGACTTAAAATTTAGAACTCCAGAGTTATACATGTATAGTGCTCTATCGAATTGTACACAAAAATGACATTTTACTGTCACGGTTGACCGCACGAGACGATAACTACGATTTACGACTTTTGGCAAGAGGACCACGTATATCGTGAATTTAGCGCTAAATATTAGTTCAATGTAATAAACGTAGAATGTCCAACTCGAAAAACAAAAAAGATGGCAAGAATGACCACTGAAGAGCGGGCTAGAGCCGTCGGCATTATTGGTGCTGGTACCTCGATTCGGCAAGTATGACTGATTTTGTAAATTAATTTGTCACTGGCACAAAGTGTTTGCCTCACTATTGAGTTATGGTCAAACCGCCCGATGTCTGCCTATATTGGGATTACTGGTCATTTCATTTTAGATTGGACATTGTTTTCAGTAATGATTGCATGCAAAAAGTTAAAAGGTAGCAATACTGCAGGATTTGACACTATTCATGATGGAAACGATGTTGTTGGTTGTGATGATGATGATGATGATGATGATGATGATGATGATGATGATGATGATGATGATGATGATGATGATGATGATGGTGATGATGGCGACGACGATGAATATGATGAAGATGATGATGATGATGACGACGATGATGCAATCACAGACAGTATGTTTGACCATTTACCCAGATAAAGTGGTTGTTATGCTCATATTCATCAGCTTGTGGTCAAAGGCGGTCTTAATGATGCCAGTCAGCATTTGAAAGCAGTCATTTCAAAGGCCTCAACTATACTGGCACATTCACTTGGAGGACGAAAATAGGCTACAAGCTAGAAATGCTACTGCTGGAATTTCCAGCTTTACATGATTCAGGCCTTACTGAAGGTTCCTGAGCAAACACTGAACTCTATAGATTTCCATATCAAGTTAACAAAATACGAAAGGAAAGTTCTACTGGAACTCTGCACAATCCTGGAGCCCTTTGAAAGTGCTACAAATCTGATACAGGGTCAAAAGCAAGTGTCTGGAAGTTTAACTATACCTGTCACCATTGGATTGGAATTTGATATAAATTGCAAGAACTCAATAAAACATTCAACAATAAAATGGTAAACACATTGAAAGATTCGGTGGAGAAGAGGCTCATCCCGTATGAAAGTGATGATTCCCTTGTAAAGGCAGTTGCTTTATATCCGAGATTTAAATTACGCTGGTGTAGTCCTTATAAACTGTCTGGTGCAGAGTCAGTTCCGAATCAGTCATAAAAAATCATGGACAGTGAGTCATCTCAAACTCCTTCTGATGGCATTGACATATCTCCACCTCCGATGAAAAGGGTAGATTTGACTTTTTCAATTTTATGACTCCAAAGAAACAAATAAAGAGGAACTGCTCTGGTCTGAAAATTGAGATAAATGGAGATAGATGGATATCTGTCCTCCCAATGTATTGATATGGATGATGATCTTTTAAGATTTTGAAAAACTAACAGCAAAGAATATCCATCACTTGTACAGTTAGCGAACAAATACCTTGCAATCCCTGCATCTTCTGTCCCTGTAGAGAGACTGTTCTGTATAGCAGGAAGATTTTTAGGCGTGACAGATGTTGATTGAATTTTCAAACCTTTGAGGATTTGATGATGATCAAATGCAACTCAAGTTTAAATGAATGAAATATAGAGAATGGTGGCAAGGTGTTATTGGAAAGTTATTGGAAATTTGAAGGGTGCCATGAACATTGCCATAAAATAATTACATAACTATTGTACATTCAATGAATATCAGCATCATACCTGCTCAGGTACATTAAAAGCTTGAATAAAGTCGTATCCCCTTGAATGCCATAATAAGACATCGTCTCGGATAGTCGTCTATGTGTGACCTTATCGAAGGCTTTGGCAAAATCAAATATCGCCATATCGACCTGTAGGGCTTCATTCATGTCCTTCGTGATACCATTTGTTGTAAGTCTTAGTTGTGATTTGCAGGACCTATGCGAAAACCATGTTGATTTGAATGTAGAATATTATTACTGTCCAGATGGTTGATTATTTGTGAAACTACTGTGTTCTAACATTTTGGACACGACTGCAGTTAGACTAACTGGTCTATAATTAGACGGTTTAGCTCTATCTCCCTTTTTGAAAATAGGAACTACATTTGCTTGTTTCCAGTCCATGGGGTTTTCATGAGTGTCGAGAGATTGTTGATATAAACTCTGAAGAATAGGGGAAATTTCACTTTCAGTTTCTTTCAATGATATAATTGGCATTTTATCAGGCCCCAATTTCACAAAAAAAACTTAAGTATTTACTCAGTTGAGTCTGTTATTTTAAAATCGTACTATTGTTTAAGATATTGTTATTTCATGTTTATTTTTTCTCTAACAATGTATTTGTAGCTAAACTTTAGTATGGTTAATAGTATTTGTCTGCAATATTTATTTCAGTCATGTAAATATCATATTCATATTTAAGTATTGCATTATAAACTTAAGTATTTGCTCAAGTAAATTTCTTATTTGTTTACTACTTTTTTCAATAAAATTTAGCGTTACTGTGTTTTGATCAATGAAATTGTCAAATGTGTTTCTGATATAGATGAAAAAGTCAACAATAAAGAAACATGAAGGACCAAAACTAGCAATCGAAATAACAGACTCAACTAAGTAATTACTTAAGTTTTTTTCGTGAAACTGGGGCCAGGTCCGCTTGCTTTCTTAATGTTCAGCCTTTTAATACTGTTGGATACTCCCTTTAAGGAAACACAAATCTTATGCATAGCTGGATGTGGTGAAACTCCCTTGTTTGGTATATTGCTGCGATCCTCTGTTGAGAATACCGAGCAGAATTGTTCATTCAATATTTCAGCTTTATCTTTTGCATTTTTGGCTATACGTCCGTTATTTTTCAAAGTTTCAATGCTCATAGTGTCCTGTTAACGAGATTTTATATATTTATAGAATTCTTAAGATGCACAGTGGCTATTTGGTTCTAATA
Source organism: Saxidomus purpurata (assembly GCA_022818135.1). Taxonomy (NCBI): domain Eukaryota; kingdom Metazoa; phylum Mollusca; class Bivalvia; order Venerida; family Veneridae; genus Saxidomus; species Saxidomus purpurata. The sequence continues at coordinate 43,016,145 of JAFMSR010000007.1, forward strand.
AGTTGTTAATGTACCGGTAATACGAAGTATGAAGTTCGTTTCTAACTTTGTTACTAGTGTTACTAAGGGACTCAGAAATGATAAGATATTTTAAATTTTATAACCTAAGTGAGTGTTACCTCTTATGACCTTTTTGTTACTAGAAGTATATAGGCTGTTACCATTTGTTATTAGTGTTACTAAGGGACTCACAAATGATAAGATATTTTAAATATTATAACTTAAGTGAGTGTTACCTCTTGTGACCTTTTTGTTACTAGAAGTATATAGGCTGTTACCTTTTGTTACTAGTGTTACTAAGGGACTCAGAAATGATAAGATATTTTAAATATTATAACTTAAGTGAGTGTTACCTCTTGTGACCTTTTTGTTACTAGAAGTATATAGGCTGTTACCTTTTGTTACTAGTGTTACTAAGGGACTCAGAAATGATAAGATATTTTAAATTTTGTAACCTAAGTAGGTGTTACCTCTTGTGACCTTTTTGTTACTAGAAGTATATAGGCTGTTACCTTTTGTTACTAGTGTTACTAAGGGACTCAAAAATGATAAGATATTTTTAAAATTATAACCTAAGTGAGTGTTTCCTCTTGTGACCTTTTTGTTACTAGGAGTATATAGGTTGTTACCTTTTGTTACTAGTGTTACTAAGGGACTCAGAAATGAGTAATCATTTTATATTTTATAAACATGGTGTACTGTCTACATCATTACAAGTTCAGATTTGGATGTTGTTACTTTTGTTACTAGAAGAAAGAAGGTTTGTTACTGTTAACAAAAATACTAGGGTTTGTAGCAACCTCCATATATGTTTTTACGATAAATGTAAACTGTTCTTTAGCATTCTCGTCCTGTAAAGTATGAGTTTTGTTATATAACCTTTTTTCTTTCATTATTATACGTTTAATTTTTTTTGTTCGTCCATGGTACATCCGGTTTCCCTTTCAAAGATTTGAAGGGAAGGGCTCTCTACTAATGTTGGAAGAACTTGTGGCCCAACCATTTTGCTGATTTTATGTAGTAAAAATGTCCTTATTGCATTATTATACAATCATGTGTATATTATATGTTATTTGGATTTTGAAGTGGTATATGGGGACATCAAAAAACAAATAACAATTTTATTACCCTTCCCTGTCTCAAATATTAAAAGATTCCGTTTATGTTTTATGGGGATGTGGTTTACAAACTTCGTAAGATTTTGGGTCATGGCAATTTTCCAACTGTATTTGCTAAAATTATAAAACGTTTTAAAACGTTATAAAACGTTTTGTTAAAAGAGGTTACGACCCAACTGTTTTGAGACACACCGCATGTTTGGTGTTCAACCCGTTTACAGTTGGACGCTATGCTTCCCTCTTTGATTGTGTCTGACGGAAGACGGAGACTCTGTGATGGGCAGTTTTTAAATCCCACTGGGACGAAACTGTTTTGATTTATGTCCTCTGGTCTGTTTCGTCGGGCCCTTAAGAGAACAGGGTTTCTCTTGGTGCTCTGCCTTCTGCAAAGGCAGTCACAGTACCATGTTTTTGGTTCTCAAAGTTTCAGGGTTTTATATAATTATACACGAGCATTTTTGTGTTTTACATACCATGCCTTTTGTTTCCATTGCGTGTGTTACAGATTCAGCTAGCAGGGATTACTTTTATTTACACTGTCCTGTGACTTTGGAACATGGTCGGGGTAAGTGTGAGGTTGGGTGCGCACCATATTAACCGTCCTTTAAGTTCCCCAGTACGGTGTTTTGCCAAGGTAAACTGACCTTCGAAGTATTAGGAGGCACACTGTGTTCCTTTAATTGTTCGTTTTGTCCTCGTGTGTTTGCTTTGTATGCTGGTGTGTGTTGGTGAGTTAGGGTGTATGTGTGTGTGTGTACATGATTATATGTATATGTCTGGTTGTGCTGTGCTTAAATGTGTGTGTGTATGTGTGAAATATGTGGGTGTGTGTGGGTGTGTGTGAAGGTGGGTGAGATGGGAGTAGGTGATTGTGTGACTAGTGTGTGGTGGTGTGATGCATTTGGGTGCAGTGGGGCACTGTAAATAGGGGCTACGTCCTAGTACAGTAGCATTCCCTGTTTGATATTATTTTTGTTTTTATTTAATTAACGAGCTGAACTGAAACCAGACGTTTAAATCCCCTTGTGATACCTTGGGAATGAAACTTCGTGACGTTATAAATCAGTACGTAATTATGCCTTGGACCGTAAAGTGTACGCGGCGAACTAAATTTGGTAACAAATCAAATACAACGTTTGGCTATACTAGCTGGAATTGCAGTCAAATAATATTTTTCCAATTTCTGGCTTGTGCAAGATTGTATTTTTAGGCTTTCAGGAGCATTACCGGGGTCTGATGCAAATATTAAGCTAACATAAGTGCTCTTTTGGACGGACCTTGATAAAATTCTCATCAAATCAAATCAAAACGCCGGGCGAACAAGCTCACGGTCAAGCATGGGGAGCTGTAACCGGGTTATGTCAAGTGTATATTACCGGCTTGCCCGTAAATATCAAAATCTATAAACGGGTCGTTGACCAATCAGAAGACCGCAAATTTCATGGAAGGGTAATAAACATGTATATTCAGCAATAAAATATGTTTAAACTAAATTTCTTTGGAATGTTCTTATCCATGGATTCAAAAAGTTTATTCACTCTCTTATACTATCGGCTATTATTACATTCACTAAGCTAACTTAGAAAGAGACCCTGTTATAAGTGTTAAAAGATATGTGCTTTAACCAGTGTGACCACCAATACTGGTTTTTCCAGGAAGCGGGCTCGAAAGTGACTCGATAAGCTCAATGGAGCTAATCTTCTTCTTCTTCTGATCAATACCTCCCGTCTGGAAGAACCGTCGTATTGACGTTGTGTATCACGGATAAATCTAATATATATTAGTATAATTAAACTCCTTGAAGGCCGGAGACAGGCGAACGGAAACCGTCGAATAGTACATGTCAAAAAATGTAACCAATGAGAAATCTTGTTGTATCTGAACATTCGGTAAAGTTTCAAAAATGGCGACGTCCAGTAAATGAGAGAAAATTGTAAATAAACGACAGAAAAAGGGTAAGTTTGTTTAAAATATGGCAGAGAACACGTGCTGTCACGATTGCATTTAGTCTCAATAATTTGACTCCAAATGCAGACCCAATTTACTGACAAGTTTATTGCATAGGGACCTGGTTGCACAAATATATTTCAAAAAAAATGAGGTTTTGCTTAAAATTTCCAGTCTTTTACGAAAAAAATTAGGTACTTCTACTTAAGATGAAAATGGTAGACACGGTCGCCATTTTTTTTATTTTACAAGCAAGAGCGGACATCCATATTCAGCGGCACGTTTCTAGACCAGTTAACACTCGACACTATTTATAGGCCAAAGTAAATGGTGAAAGGTGCCGGATTTACAGACGAATCACAATTATTCAAATAAACTTTGTCCCACACCATTAATTCATCTAAAAATAATCTGAAAGTAAGACCGCACTAGTATACATTGACACAATGTTAGTCTTGGTTGTAGATGGCCATAGACAATGCCGTTGAATATCGGATGTCCTTTTCCAGCTTGTAAAAAGATGGCGACAGTCCAGCCAAGACTTTATTGTATATTAGTAGCTTATTTTTTTCCTTAACATGATTGTAGTCTGTCACCGTTGTGTAAAAGGCTGGAAATTTTAACATTCCATTTGAAATATAGTTGTGAACCCACCCAGGTCCCATATGTTTTTACGTTTTTGGTGACTGGCTAACTTAGTCTTCTACAGGTTTTAAAGCCGGATTGTATAATTTTTTCCAAACGGAACAAGTTGCTCGTATAAACAATCATTCAAAACTTTCAAAATGGTAGAGACAAATAATTTTTTACATTAACAAATTAATAAACATTACTCAGTCAGTGGTGTAAAATAGCTTGGACTTAATTGATAAGAGTTAATTTTATCATTCTTTATTTTAGACCAAAATTTTCAAACCTACTTGACAAGTGACAAATGACAAGTATGGAACAATAAACATCTTGATCGGAGAAATGCAAGCAAAATTAGAACGGGAATAGATATGTTTAATAATCACATGTTTAATTAAGGATAAAAACTCTTAGATAAAAACATTACACATGTAAAACGCACATGTCAACTAAATGCGGACCGCTTTTAATTGGCAAAGTTTTTTGATTCAAAGGAACTAAATGTAACACAGTAGCGTATACTAGGTGTATTGTACCAACAGTAATAGTGACTTGTGCAAAATGTATTAAACTGTTAAAACTTAAAAGAAATAAACATGTGAAATATATGTGCGGCTATCTAGCCTTTTGGTCTAGGTAGCCGGTGTTATACTGGATTAGATTTTGAGTCTTCATTTACAAATAATCAAGGGAAAACAAAATTATTATGTTAGATGTTGCGCAAAGATTTTCAGGTATTTCTTATCAATTTTTTTATCCTATGTCACAAACTTGTATATAATATTGAACCCAAAAAGTATACCACAGGAATCAGGCAAATTTAATATGAACACATTATTATATAACATTATACATTTATGTTTTTAAAATAGCACTACTGCTAAGCTGATACATTTCCAGCAGGCAGTGTAATTTATGTTGTACCAAATAGTTTGTATGTCTTTCAATAAGTTCGGATTTAATTTAATCCTGCATTGGTTTGCAAATTAACAACACATCTCATTTCAAAATCACAATTTTATCTTTATTTCAAAAGTGTACACACTTTTTTCAAAGGCCCGTGTTTAGTAAAATATCGAATACCACTTTAAAGCCTATGCTTGAATTCTCGCTCGCACCACGTCCAGGGTGCTGGATCAAATATTTTCATTCGGAAAAGGTGGCTCCTTGGCTGTCATCAGTGTGTCTCTATGTAACTTTAACTTTGAATAATAGAATAACCAAGATTAAGAAATGAAAGGAACGGACTATCGTCAGTACCTTGAGACTATCAGATTGTTTTTATAGATAATTCTATGTTGTTAAAAGCTTTTTGTTTCGTTTAATCAATAGATTTGAAGTTCATGTCAGTATGCGTCAACCAGAATGGTTTCCTTCAGCTTTTGGGACCAATGCCTAACATGAACCATGACGACCTAACTTAATCCTGAGTTTGTTTTTCAACTGGTGCAGTATGTCCCTGGTCCCAGGTAGGCAGCAGGTGTAAAATTTACTTGTAAAAGAAAATCACTCAGATCTTATAAAAAGAGGATTTGAAGCAGACCTACTAACAATCCGCTACAAAAATGTTTGAGGTCGTGACCAAACAAAGTAAAGCAACCCATTTTTGTAATATCGTCACACAATATTGTAGAGCGGGGGAACTGCCAATCAACATGCCATAATACTAATAATGTAATGTAATAATGTAATGTAATGAGTAACTGTCTGCTCGAATAATTACGTTCATTTCTGTGAGGCTTCTTCCTCAAATAACACAATTATTCTTGCCAACAGTAGTCTAACTAATACATAGATTTTCATGTTTATAAACTTTAGATGAAATGTTTTGTAGGAGGAGATGGAAAAGATTAATACAGATGACTCTCTTGATGAGAAGTTTGACCTCAGTCCATACTTCAGCAAACAGGAACTAGAAGTGATGACAAGTCAAAAGCAAACCAAATTGGCAAAGATTGCTCTAAACTATGAAATTATGCTGTATATGGGCAAGTAAAATTTTCTTTATATAAGCCTATGCTTGAATTGATTGTGACTAAGTGAGAAAATCTGCACACTGAAAAGGACAATACATGTATATGCAAAGTTAGTTACAATAATATATATGTATGTAGTGATGGGTATTGCCAGAAATTTCTCATCTTGGATAAATTGCAATACTCGGCACTGTAATAATTGCAATATGTATTGCAATATATTGAGAGTGAATAACTCTTAACAAAAATATACTTTTCAAGAAGTATTTTAACTTGGTTATAATATAGTAATAAAGTAATTGAATCATAGATCCTCTGGTTATAAGTCATATGAAGGTCCAGTACTAGGAGACCAAAAGTGAATTTTCTTTCTCAATCTGGAATTGTGACCCAGGCCGTACTTCACAAACAGGAACTAAAGTGATGACAAGTACTGCAACAAAAGTGGCCATATTGTGTTAAAAATTTGAGTTTAGCTGAAATGGGTTAATAAATTATATTTTGCTTTTTTAAAAGCCTAAAGTAGATTTTCTAAGTTATCAAATATCATTGTTTCCCGCTGAACAGGACACCTCCGATAGCTTACACAGGTAGAAAAAAAAAACCACAAAGTATTTTTGGGTATAATGCCAGAAATTTAGCGTCAACCGACTGATTATTTCAGTACAAAAACCCTAACATATAACTTTAGATACTTCAATATACAATGTACCTTGCAATATATTGCGAGTGACCAAAAGTGTCTTATGAACACTTCAATATCAAACATACAAGTATTTAACTCATTTACAATGTAGTACCATAAATCAATATGAACATACCTTTGGCAATAGTTTTTATAATTATTAAAACAGGAGCCTTAAATTAATTTTCTTTATAAAATGAAATGTCTTATGTCGGCTGTTCTCAAAAGGAAAAATTGGCAATTACTGCATCAAATTTACCATAATGCGTTGAAAACTTTGTGAGTTTACCAAAAGGCCAAACTTATCATTGCTTATTAACCAAGGAAATTTAATTTTTGTCTAATTCATCAACTCAAACGACAAAAATTACATACATATCCAGAAGTCGTTTTTCTGCAGCAGTAGTTTAAACGGAAATACTCATTGGCTATTGTGAAGTTTTAGAAGCCAGTTTCAAACTGTATTTCCCTGTTTCAAAAACTGTTACAGAAAAATGAGTGAATGTTTTTGTATTTCCTTAAAGTGACCTGGGTGGTCTGTTTGTCCTACTTTCGCTTTATTGCATGTTGTATTCTTGTAAACAGTCAGATATATTGGAAGTAAAGATCTTTCAGCTATAATTCAAAATAGGCATGCTTATTCATGTACAACCTATTTACAGCATCTTTCTGGGAGACTTATGGAAAATTACAAAGATATTTGATCAGTAGGAATCACTTCTTTTGTTTTTAAAAAGGCAAAATATAGTTAGCGCTGCTCCTTAAGGTATAGAAAATATTTTTGACAGTGTTGACAAAAAAATGTTTGTATTTACCTGGATTTGTATAAAGTTATTAGTTTGTATACTTTGTATGTAATGTTGTATATTTGAATATTTGACAATGTTTGAATGTAAATGGCCAAAGGCTTTTTTATAATGCTGATTTGCCAATAAACTTGAAACTTGGTATTAATTGTACAAATTGTGCCTTCTTCCTAATATTCATTTTAAGTTCTAAATAAGAAAAGATTTGATGACCCCTATAAATGTTTAATGCCTCTAGTAGTTTTCATTAAATGTTTCTCAGTATTTTTACACAAGCTGCTTAGGACATTTGTGTTACATGTACATTTACCTTGTTCCCCAGGATGATTAATAAAAGTACCAGCCAACCCTTTAAATGCAAACATTTTAATTTTATAGGTTTGCCTGCAATCAAACCAGACTTTATGACCAAGAAAATCACAGATTCTGATACAGGTCAAACATTGACTCCAGATTTAGAAGAAAGTTATCAGAAGATGACTCCTAATTTGGAAGAAAATGATGAAACCATGACTCGAGATTTGGAAGACAGTGATGAAACCAGGACTCGGAATTTTGAAGAAATTGATGAAACCACATGTAATTGGAAAAGGATGAACCATCTGAGATTTGAAGAAAGTGATGAAACCAGGACTCGGAATTTTGAAGAAATAGATGAGACCAGGACATAGAAAATGATGAAACCATGACTCCAAATTTGGAAGAAAGTGATGAAACCATGACTCTGAAATTGGAGGAAAGTGATGCAACGCGATGGAGATGGCAAAGACACCAGATTTGGAAGAATGAGAAACATGACTCTGAAATTGGAAGAAAGTGAGCAAACAATGACTGGAGATTTGGAGGAAAGTGATCCAACATGGACTAACAATTTGCAAAATAGTGACCAATACATGAATTCCAATTTGGCAAAAAGTGGTCAAACATTTACATTAACTTCAGATTTGGACAAGAGGGAAACAGCAGAAGGTACATTGTATTCTCCAGTATTATTTCAAAGAATAAAATTCATTGCATTAAAAATTATCTGCTTTATTTCAAAATAATTGCCAAAGGTTCAAACTTACACAGTAAAATTTATATTGTTTCTTCAGATTGTTCAAACTATACATGCCCATATAGTTATTCATCAAATAGTAGCTGCAATGGGTACAGGCTACACAATGTGCTTAAAGCAATTTAAAGTGATATATATTACCATTCAAATTTAGCATCTTAATTTAAATAAGACACCAGTCATTGATTTCTACTTAAAACATAATGAATATTTCCATATTTATAACCAAAATAAATGAATCTGTATAATACATTTTGTAGATGAATGATTATAGTGAAAGTTTGTAAAAAATCTTTATTGACTAAACTGAAAGTCCACCCTTTCTGCTACAGGTGTATATTTTCACATAAATCTGTCAAGAGAAATAACTAAGCATGACTTATGTCTTACATGTTTTCAAAGCATCCAATGTTTTAAGCTCCATATTTGACCAGTATTTGATATGGCAATTTTGAAGAACTAAATTATTAATATATATTTTTAGTATTAACTGTCTGTCTTACAGAAGCAGTCCATCTAAAATCATATTATTGTTCACCATGTTCCTCGTGTTCATGTTGAATGATTTTGTCAGTGAGAACTGAACCCTTCTGCTGATATAAAGCATTTAGCTTTTCGCTGAAATTGATTTGCCTCTTGCTGCAAATCTTTTGCATGCCAACCAGAAGTATGACTGTTCTTTTTAAATTGGATTATTTGATTACCATGCACCCCTTTTCAAATAAAGCCTATTTCGACAGCATGTTCTAACCTATTTTTCAGAAATTATTTTTTGTCCACCATCAAAGGATTCCAAGTGTGATGACATGGAGCTAAACAATGAAGAAGTAAAGGTAGATACAGTGAATAAGTTATTTCTTAATGAAGTTAAAACTGAACTTTTAAAAGATTACGCAGTTTAAGCATTATGAGTGATACAGGGACCTACATGTACTAGTTTACGCATAAGTCTTTGCTTGGAATAAGCATGCACAGGGCATGTACAAAATCAAAACCTGGTTTGGACAAGCAGTTACTCTTGATGTCATGTGAACTAAAATTGTATAGCCGTATATCTTCTCTATTTTGTAGCAGTCAATTCTTCAATGAAAGTCACTTTTATTCCCTTCAGTGCATCATACCAAAAGGGGGATTGGAGGTGACCGTAGACAGTCCATATTAAGTGTATATCTATGGCCCTGTGGACGGGGCAATTTTCATTTTACATAATTTTATAATAGATATTTGATTTTTAAAAAATGGATGGAACTTGTGATTGATAAAGACTCGGTCACTTGAACACAAATGACCCTATTTATCCTACTGTATTCATACATGTATGTTTGTAAGATCTTTTGTAAGTACGATTTTGGATTAAAGAAGATGTGCCTTTTAAAAAAATTAATTAAAAAAATACCAGAAGTGTATGCTAAAGTTTGATCTTAATGAAGATGACTCAAATATTTCTGTGGTACTCGGATCAGCAGTTCTGACAGAGAGCCATCATTTAATCATTGCCCTTTCTCAGTCGAGATATTTAAAGAACACAGCTATATATAGAGAAAAAAGTTTTGTTCATGTCTACTTTAAAGGGGTGTACTATAGCACTGGGAGCAATTTTAAATGTCTTAAAGACTTAATATAATACAATTATTGAGAGAAACATCACGAAAGATTTTGTTGCAATATTTAGTAAAGTCCTGTGAGTTATGACAATGATGATAATAATAACATGTAGTGCAATTCAATCTGAGTCTTATAAAGCCTTTCCACACCATGAAAAGTGTTTTCCTTATTTCAGATATACGAGTATTAAAGTAAGCATTTGTTCTATGGCTAATTTAAAGTTTTCATATAAATTAAACCCTACTTTTCCCATTTCAGTACCAGATGAAAATTGATGTGCTTGCAAATAAGGTGTATGAGTTAAAACAAAGAAAATCAGAATTCATCAAGCGTCTGGATGAGCCTGATGATGATGAATTTCTGTGTATGTATCATTAACATATTAAACTTCAGAAAAAAAAACTTAGATGGTTTACATAAAGTGGAAATAATTTTGCTGCATAAGACTTGTATTATATATTCTGCTAAAATCTGAAATAAAATGAAATGTAACTGGCCATCAGGCATGCATATGTGTAAATCCTTCAAGGAAATTTATACGTTTAATTCATAATTTTTATAGACAATTTCTTTTAAATGGGGTATTTGTGTCCAGCAGGAAACCTCCATATATAGCCAAAATATTGTTTAGAAACTGCTTCGAAATATTATATGAACATTATGTTGAGACTTGACTTTTAAAGCAATCAAGTATTTCTTCTCATATTAGGGTGTGATGAATGCAACAAGCAGTATGATACAGATTGCCCTGTACATGGACCTTTTGATTTCATTTCAGATACACAGGTAAGGTTAAGGTTTTTATCAATGCTTTATACCTTTCATAATGAGCTACATAGTATATGACCTTAAAGCAGATAGCATTTTACCTTTGCAAAAACAGTGACAGGTCACAATGTGACTGAGTGGACTATGTATTTGTTTGATAATAATATATGTGTATTACTTACAAAAGTTCACACATGTGTAAGTTGTTACTCCATAGTACCAGGGTGAGCTATTGTGACCACTTATCATCTGGCATCCAGCCATTCACCATTTCCTTCAATATATATCTCCTCTAAAACAACTTGACCTACATTGAAGAGCTGAAGGAACTCTGGCTTCATTATTTTTAGAGCTACTGCCCTTAACTACGTTTTCTTTTGTAGAACATAACTCCAAAAAGATAAAAGGAAATCAATTTATACTTCATATTTTGATAGAGGACAATGAGTGAAAGTGCTGAGAACCATGAATCTAGCTAAGATGTAGTGCTTCTGTATGTAACCTGAGTGGTTAGGGTGAGCTTTTTAGCATCGACAATGTCTCGTCGTTCGGACAATATGGAGAGCTATTGGTACACCTCAATTGTCACAAACTTGTCAGTGTTTGTCAGGTCTCGGCGAGTTAATAGGTTCTCTGGGTTAAAGGGTGGGGGGGGGGGGGGGGGGGGGGGGGGGGGGGGGGGGGGGGGGGGGGGGGGTTGGTTTTTTGTTGGGTTGGGGGTTTTGGGGTTTGGGTTTTTTTTTTTTTGTTTTTTGGGGGGTGTGGTTTTTGGGTTTTTGGGGGGGGGTGGTTGGGGTGGGGGGGGGGGGGGGGTGGGGGTGGGTTTTTGGTGGGGGTGGGGTTTTTTTTTTTTTTTTTTTTTTTTTTTTTTTTTTTTTTTTTTTTTTTTTTTTTTTTTTGTTGGTGTTTTTTTTTTTTTTTTTTTTTTTTTTTTTTTTTTTTTTTTTTTTTTTTTTTTTTTTTTTTTTTTTTTTTTTTTTTTTTTTTTTTTTTTTTTTTTTTTTTTTTATTTTTTTTGTTGTTTTTTTTTGTTAGGGCAGAGTTTTTATATTTTTTGGTTTTGCCTGCTAAGTACTATCATGCACATATCTCAGTAACAACTTATGATATTGACTTGAAACTTTGTTCATGTCATTAGGGGTGTCATACAATCAAGTCAGATAACTCCTGTATAAATTTAGTACAAATTATGGCCCTTGTTTGACTTTGAAAATTTGGTTAAAGTTTTGCATGCAAGGTACTATCATGCACATATCTCAGTAACAACTTATGGTAGTTATATCAAACTTAGCAATAGTGTTCAGGGGTACATTTTGTATCAAACAGTTAATTTACCAAAAATTAAATATGTAGTGATAGATTTTGACTTTTTATGATTCAATTTTCCTAGTTTATACTTAATAGTTAGCAGAATTTTGTTTTGCTATTATACTGATAAAAGTTTTGTTTTATAAGCAAACACCTACAATAGTCGAGCTTTCTGTCTTATGGACAGCTCTTGTTACTTGTGGGATCATAACTCAAAACTTTTTGAAAGGAATTAATTGATGTCACATGATGTGTTAATAGTGGTTATACAAGGAAGATAAGTGCACAAGAACCAGTACTCTAGCAAATAACTTTTATGAGTTAATGCCCTTTGTTACTTTCTCTTGTGCACAGCATGACTCATAAAGTTTTGAAGAAACTGAATTGATACTTCCTATATTTTGGAAGACAATGAGAGTGGACAGATCATTACTTTAATTTTGAAGATACTCCTGCCATGTTTTAAAGATATTTAAGAGGATGAACTTGAGGGGGGGGGGGGGGGGGGGGGGGGGGGGGGGGGGGGGGCGAATGTAGTCATGATTATTTTATATACATTGAATTAAGTGATGCTACATTGAATGTTAAATCAAAGCTGGCCTTTGAAGTTTAATGACATTTGTCATTTTATAGTGACAGCAGCTCTTGATTGGATTTCAAACACATAATTATGTAAGGTAGGAAAGAAAGACTGAAGGGCAAGTGCTGTATTTTGAATTGTATTACGTTAAATTTATGCGCTGCTGATAATATTACCTATATTTCTCTATAAAGTCAGGTGGTATAAATGATTTTGCAGAGGTATTGGTTGTTATTGTTAATGTCTGTTAATGCATTCATGTTGGCCTGAAACGGAGCATGTTAATAAAACCTTGTGCTGGATGTTCTTTTTCATTCTCAACTGGTATTTTCTGTTTCAATTTCATGCAACCATAGGTATCTGCAGAGCATGATCTAGAGAAAGCTATACATACTTTACCAGCAGGACTGGTTGTCAAGGAATCGAGCATTAAAGGTGCTGATCTTGGTGTATTCACAGAGATGGAGATACCATGCCGTGTCGTGTTTGGACCCTATGATGGAAAGAAAATATTTGATGAGAAAATGGCTAATGATTCCGGATATAGCTGGCAGGTAAGTTGTTAGCAAGTATTCGAAATATTTACTGATAGCCCCCTTTTATCACACGGCTCACATGTTAAATAATACATGTTACACCTGTTCTTTAGCTGTACAAAACTAATATATAAAATGTCTACTGTCATAAATTTGAATAAGGATCACAGAATGATTATAGATAGAACAATAACCAAATTATGTTTTGTTGAGACCCATACTGTAAGCTTAACAAACTGGTAGGTTATTTCATTTTTTTTTTTTTTTTTAAAAAAAAAAAAAAAAAAATAAAAAAAAAAAAAAAAAAAAAAAAAAAAAAAAAAAAAATTTTTTTTTTTTTTATTTAAAAAAAAAAAAAAAATTTTTTTTTTTTTTTTTTTTTTTTTTTTTTTTTTTTTTTTTTTTTTTTTTTTTTAAAAAAAAAAAAAAAAAAAAAAAAAAAAAAAAAAAAAAAAATATATATTTTTTTTTTTTTTTTTTTTTTTTTTTTTTTTTTTTTTTTTTTTTTTTTTTTTTTTTTTTTTTTTTTTTTTTTATAAAAAAAAAAAAAAAAAAAAAAAAAAATTTTTTTTTTTTTTTTTTTTTTTTTTTTTTTTTTTTTTTTTTTTTTTTTTTTTAAAATTTATTAAATAAAATATTTTTTTGAAAAAAAAATTTTTTTTTTTTTTTTTTTTTTTTTTTTTTTTTTTTTTTTTTTTTTTTTTTTTTTTTTTTTTTTTTAAAAAAAAATTTTTTTTTTTTTTTTTTTTTTTTTTTTTTTTTTTTTTTTGTGTGTGTTTTTTTTTTTTTTTTTTTTTTAAAATTGAATTTGAAAAAATAAAAAAAAAATTAGAAAATGATTTATTAAAAATTTTTTGTTTTATTTTATAAGGTGTTGCACATAAGAACCATGTTTAAAAATCTTCCTTGTATGAAACCATAAGGACAAGAGCTTTGATATTGCCCAAAAGGGTGTGAGTATTGTCTAGTGGTCATCTCTCAAGTTTGTTCAAGGTATGCCCCATGGGTTAAAATATTGGAAAGTTTAAATATCTTCTTGTTGAAAACCCCAAGGCCCAGGAATTATATATTTTGTATGTAGCAATGGTGGTCAATAGTGGTCCTCAGCTAAGTTTGTTAAAATTATGCCTGTGTGGTCACGTTTTACATACTAGGCTATATAGGAAAAAATAAAAATTATTTTGTAAGAAAGGATTGTCCTAATTTTTTGAAAATCATATCACACATCTGAGGTCAAGGTCACCTTCCAAAAAGTAATCACTGTCAAAAAAGTGTTCATTGGCAAAATATCATGATGGACATAATTTGAACATACTTGGGTACAATAAAAAAGTGCGAGTTCATATCTGGATGTGTGTGTGGTGTGTTGGACTTGTGACCTTGACTTGAAGGGTCATGGTACTTTGAATTTAATTTTTCTTTGATAGATAAATGTGGACAGCAAGCCAAGTCATTATGTGGATGCGAAAGATGTATTTTGTTCAAACTGGATGAGATATGTGAACTGCGCCCGAACTGAATCTGAGCAAAATCTTACAGCTTTCCAGTTTAAAGGTGATATTTATTATCGGTCATACAAAACCATACATCCAGGAACAGAGCTACTTTGTTGGTATGGCAACGAGTATGGGAGAGAATTAGGCATACTTAGAGACAAAAATCTGATGATCAGGCCCAAATTGGTGACCGGAAAAGGTATTTTATTTTGATTTTTTAAAAGTGATTTTAATAAAAATCATGTTTTAGAATGAATATTCACAAGTTTCGCAAATGTCAGCTGGCCACCCCTCCTCCTTTATGCATTGTCTGCACTAGCTGCTTCTCCAGTAAATTAAAAAGCCAATGTATTTAGACATTCATGATGTACCTTTGGATGATAAAGAAGTATATCAGATTAATTAGTTGGAAAGAAAACTGCCTCTTTTTAGCTCGACTATTCGAAGAATAAGGAGACTATTGCACTCGCCCCGGCGTCGGCGTCTGCGTTGGTTAAAGTTTTTCATAAAGTCAAATATCTTGAATACTATCAAAGGTATTGACTTGAAACTCAAACTAATGTTTACCATCAACATCTTCACCTGAGGGAAACAATCACCCATAACTCTGTTTTGAATTTGACAGATTTATGCCCCTTTTTAACTTAGAAATTTTGGTTAAAGTTTTTTATAAATTCAAATATCTTGAATACTATCAAAGGTATTGACTTGAAACTCAAAGTATGTGTCACCATCAACATCTTCACCTGAGGAAACAATCCCCATAACTCTGTTTTGATTTTTGACAGATTATGCCCCTTTTAAATTAGAATTTTTGGTTAAAGTTTTTTATAAATTCAAATATCTTGAATACATCAAAGGTATTGACTTGAAACTCAAAGTATGTGTCACCATCAATATCTACACCGAGGAAACAATCCCCATAACTCGTTTTGAATTTTGTACAGATTGATGCCCCTTTTTTAACTTAGAATTTTTGGTTAAATTTTTTTTTATAATTCAATATATCTTAATACAATCAAAGGTATTGACTTGAAACTCAAGTTCATGTGTCTACCATCAACATATACACAGGAACAACCCCATAACTCTGTTTTTTAATTTTTGTACAGATTTATGGCCCTTGTTTAACTTAGAAGTTTTGGTAATTTTTTGTGCTAGGTACTATCATTCAAATATCTCAGTGAATACTATATAAGGTATTGACTTGAAACTTAAAGTATGATGTCTACCATAACATTATACACCTAGAAACAAGTCCGATAACTCTGTTTTGATTTTTGTACAGATTTATGGCCCTTTTTAACTTAGAAGTTTTGGTAAATTTTTGCCGCTAGGTACTATCATTCAAATATCTCAGTGAATACTATATAAGGTATTGACTTGAAACTCAAAATATATGTTTACCATCAACACACACCTGAGGAAACAACCATAACCTGTTTTGATTTTTGATAGATTTGTGTCCCTTTTTAACTTTGAATGTTTTGTTAAAAGATAGAATACTATCGAATGTATTTAGGGGTGTCAACATCTAGTCACCAATGTTTTTGATTTTTGTACATATTTATGGCCCTTGTTTGACTTTGAAAATTTTGTTAAAGTTTTTCCTGCTAGGTACTAAAATGGAAATACTCAGTAAACTTATGATTGGCTTGAAACTTTTTAAATGTCTTAAGAAGAATTATGCAGTCAAGACAGATAACGCTTTTTTAAATTCTAGTGGACATTATGGCACTTGTTGACTTTGAAAGTTTGGAAAATTATTCATGATCAAATATACAAGGTCATGCATCATATCAAATTATCCCCCTATGGTCCCCAGTTGGCAACCTTGCAGTAGTGTTCAGGGTAAAGCCTTGTATGAAACAATGTACATTTACAAAAGACTTAAATCTATAGTTATATATCTTTGACCTTTTTTATGATTCAACTTTCTAGTTTATACTTAATAGTTAGCAGAATTTTCCTGTTGCTATTATACTGTTAAAAAGCCCATTTTATTATCAAACACCCACAATAGTCGAGCGTGCTGTCTTATGGACAGCTCTTGTTTCATTAGGTCTGTGTTGTATCTTTAGAGGATTTCACAATCTGATGGTCGTAATTTGAAATTTCTTGACAGGAAGTGTCTGCTATGACCTTCCGATACAGTGAAATATTTTTTTAAGAACAATTTCCTAGATACAATATTTGCTGAACTTATTGTAAGAAATCTATGACTGCATTTCCTTAAGTGTCCTGATATATAAATTTAATGAAAACTGCCTCTCAAAATGTGATATTGCATTAGGTGTGAACGAATTAAGGAGCTGCAAGTGAACTCAAATTAGCAATGATAAGGCACCATGACATTCATCTAAGGACTGCTCATGTTTAAATGACAGGATCTTTTAACATCTGTCGTCGGTTTGTCCAGAATCCGTCATCCATATTTTGGCAGTTACGCACTCTACTAAACTATTTGTGTAAATGTCAAACAATCTTCACATGTACTTGAAGGGGGCACGATCATTTTTAGAGATTAGAGATAAAAATTATTGCATTTGTTTTTAATGTGACCCATTTTGCCTAAATGAACATGGAAAACACAGGAATGGTCGTCAGTCATAGGTTTTTATTGTCCAATCCTATACCCATTGAACTTTGTCAAATGTTCATCTCCTAATGACAGATTGAAGAATTCGTGTTCAAATTTTTCTTGCAAAGGTCACCCTCGAGGATCAAAGGTCATCTTGATATTTCTAAATACTGTGGTGTACATATATATAAATGTCTTTAGACTGCCTTGTTTTAAATAGAAAATTGATCCCTTTTCAGAATGTTATCCCTGTGCGTTTTGCAAAACAGCCTTCACTACAGCTGTGTACAATGTGAGACATCTGGTACAAGTGCATGGAAGAGACAAGCTTACACAGAGTGATAAACAGGTGCTAGACAAGTGGCTGGTGATAAATGACACAAATACTTCAAATAGGAATAAGGTGAATCTGAAAGCACATACAGGAAAGTATACAGGAGTTAAACCTTTTAAATGTGACTTTTGTGACTTTTCTTGTAATTTCAAAAGTAGTCTGAAGAAACATATAAGAAAACATACAGGAGAGAAACCTTTTACATGTGAGCTTTGTGATTATTCTTCTCATATAAAAGGTAATCTGACTTCACATATGAAAATACACACGGGAGAGAAACGCTTTAAATGCCCTTTTTGTGACTACGCATGTAAACAGGGCGGTTATTTGAAATTGCATATAAGATTGCACACGGGAGAAAAATGCTTTAAATGTGGTTATTGTGAGTATACCTGTGGTGAAAGCAGGACACTTAAAGTACATATGAGAAAACACACTGGAGAGGAACCTTTCATCTGTGAGATTTGTGGTTATTCTTGTAATCAAAAAATTGATCTGAAGAGACATATAAAATCACATACTGAGGTGGATATCGTCAGTAATGATACAGGGGAGAAATGCTATCCGTGTAATGTATGTGGTTATGTTTTTAAGAGGGGCAATAATCTGAAATCACATATGAGAATACATACGGGAGAAAGACCTTACAAATGTGAGGTTTGTAATTATGCTTTTAGAAGAAACGGTGATCTGGATAGTCATAGAAGTGTACATACTGGAGAGAAAGCATATTGGTGTGATATTTGTCAGTCTGCGTTTCGTTTGAGTGCTCAGCTGAAAAGACATATGAGAACGCATACGAATAGTAAGGTGAATACATGTAAGGAAAGCTTTCAGTGTGATGTTTGTGGTTTTGTTTGTCATAAAAGCTATAATCTGAAGACACACGTTAGAATACACACCGGAGAAAAACCATACAAGTGTGAGACTTGTAATTATGCATGTAGAAAAAAGGGTGATCTGAAGAGGCATAAAAGTATACATTCAGAAGAGAGAAGATATAAGTGCAATATTTGTCAGTTTGCATTTCGTCAGAGTGCTCACCTTAATAGGCATATGAAAATTCACACAGGAGAGAAACCTTTTAAATGTACTGTTTGCGATTACGAAGGCAGTACAAGCTCCAATCTGAAGGTTCACGTGAAGAAACATGCAAGAAATAATAGATGAGAAAGCACGCTATCGTGAGCTTTTGTGATTGTTCATGACCTTATCTGAATATAAACTCTGTACACCTTTCATATTATATCCATTATATCTGTACCCTGATGAAGACTATTGTGTAGTCGAAACGTTGGTATCATAATAATTATGATAATTTATCATAGTAAAAGTATTGAAACCTGACCCATCATGTCTGTGTGTTCCATGTACCTTATTCTTTTTGTTTATCACCTTTCGTATTAGAAGATTGAAACATTTTGCAAATAGAAGTGGCAGTTATCTGAGAAAATTCACGACACTTCCAAGTAAGAAATAGAAATGCAATCGGTGTGACATTTAGAAAGAATTGAAAGTCGAATTTGCACTTCTCCAAGTAAGAATTAGAAATGCAATCAGTGTGATATTAAGAAAGAATTGAAAGTCGAATTTGCACTTCTCCAAGTAAGAATTAGAAATGCAATCAGTTTGATATTAAGAATGAATTGAAGGTCGAATTTGCACTTTTCCAAGTAAGAAATAGAAATGCAATCAGTTTGATATTAAGAAGAATTGAAGGTCGAATTTGCACTTTTCCAAGTAAGAAATAGAAATGCAATCAGTTTGATATTAAGAAAGAATTGAAGGTCGAATTTGCACTTTTCCAAGTAAGAATTAGAAATGCAATCAGTGTGATATTAAGAAAGAATTGAAGGTCGAATTTGCACTTTTCCAAGTAAGAATTAGAAATGCAATCAGTGTGATATTAAAAAAGAATTGAAGGTCGAATTTGCACTTTTCCAAGTAAGAATTAGAAATGCAATCAGTGTGATATTAAGAAAGAATTGAAAGTCGAATTTGCACTTCTCCAAGTAAGAATTAGAAATGCAATCAGTGTGATATTAAAAAAGAATTGAAAGTCCAATTAGCACTTAAAATACTTTTATACTAGTCTAGAAAATCTATAGAAAGATAGAGTTACGGATAGCATAGTGATAGAAGAAATTTGAAATACATGTAACTAGGTGTCGGTGTTATTGGTGTGATTTTTTTAGTTTTATGATTTAATTAACGGGACAAACAATTTTGTTTATATACTGTTATAAAGTGGTGATGAAAATGATTATCAAAGTTGAGGAAATGCTCGCCTTAGATTCCCTTCTCAACAACAACCTTCAACTTCCGATCCATCAGGGTCTTATGTAGTCGATATCTTTTTTCCCCCAGAATCTGTTCAGAGTAACTTGGAAATATATTTTCTGTGCTGTAGGAATAATTAATTGTGTGTGTGTATCTTTGTTAATATTCTAGTAGCCTTCGAGACGCTTTAGAGAACCGAAGCAGACACTTTGTCTTATTCATAGATTGGATACTCAGAACTTAATCAGGGATGTTATTACCGTTCATTACGTCATGTATTGTTATTATTGTTGTTGCTGTTGTTATATTAATTTTTAAATATTTCCTTACAAAGGGTAGTTTATAGTGTTCAGTGAAATGAGTTATTATTTGTTTACAAATGTCTTTTTATAAGAATTATGACATTTTTAGGGGTAATGAAGGTATGTAACTCTCTGGCATGCTACACCCATACATTTATTGTTATTATGTTATATACCTGGAGGTATAGTTAACTAAGGTACTGGTCTGATTGTGCGGAGTGATGAGTAACTCCTTCTGTAGGTAAAATATTTGATTAGCAAGTAAAGGCGTGGTGCCAAACATTCTATTGGTGAGCGTTTCCATGACGTGGATATTCGTCTTCATCAGTATGTTGTGTCCAATCATCAGTTAGCATGGGGATGGTTGTGAATTTTATTTAAGACCCCACCGCAAAGTTATTAGGAGCGGATCAGTAGTCCATTGGTACCAGTAATCCAGGTATAACAGGTTCGAAACCCCACTCTGCAATAACATAACTAATGGTCTTTTGGAAGAGACCTAGAAACTAGATGGGTGTTCAGTAAACCTGTGTCTTCTGTTATTTTCTAGAATAACCAACAATTTTGTGACGAAATCTAAGTGTAAAAAGGGGCATAACTCTGTCAAATATGACCTTGACCAACAAACTTTGGCGGCATCATGACCCTTATGTCATAAGCAATACAATTTGAAAGTTTGATGAGGAAATCTTAAGAAATGGCAAAGTTATAGCCAACATTAAGTTTTCGTGACAAAATCTAAGAAAAAAAGGGCATAACTCTGTCAAATTAGACCTTGACGTACAAAATCTGGGGGCATCACAACCCTTTTGACATAAGCAATATAATTTGAAAGTTTGATAAAAGAAATCTTAAGAAATGGCAAAGTTATTGCAAAAATCTAAGTATATAAAGGTGCATAACTCTGTTAAATATGACCTTGACCTACAAACTTTAGCGGCATCACAACCCTTATGTCATAAGCATGCAATTTGAAAGTTTGATAAGAATCTTCAGGAAATGGCAAAGTTATAGCCAACATTAAAATGTCTTTTATAAGAATCTAAGCAAAAAGGGGCATAACTCTGTCAAATATGACCTTGACCTACAAAATTTGGCGGCATCACAACCCTTTTGACATAAGCAATACAATTTCAAAGTTTGATAAAGAAATCTTAAGAAATGGCAAAATTATAGCAAAAATCTAAGTATATAAAGGGGCATAACTCTGTCAAATATGACCTTGACCTACAAACTTTGGCGGCATCACAACCCTTATGTCATATGCAATACAATTTGAAAGTTTGATGAAGAAATCTTAAGAAATGGCAAAGTTATAGCCAACGTTAAGCGATGACAAAATCTAAGTACAAAAAGGGGCATAACTCTGTCAAATATGACCTTGACCTACAAAATTTGGCGGCATCACAACCCTTTTGACATAAGCAATGCAATTTGAAAGTTTGATAAAGAAATCTTAAGAAATGGCAAAGTTATAGCAAAAATCTAAGTATAAAAAGGGGCATAACTCTGTCAAATATGACCTTGACCTACACAATTTGGTGGCATCACAACCCTTATGTCATAAGCAATACAATTTGAAAGTTTGATGAAGAAATCTTAAGAAATGGCAAAGTTATAGCCAACGCTAAGTTTTCATGACAAAATCTAAGTACAAAAAGGGGCATAACTCTGTCAAATATGATC
Organism: Saxidomus purpurata; assembly: GCA_022818135.1. Taxonomy (NCBI): domain Eukaryota; kingdom Metazoa; phylum Mollusca; class Bivalvia; order Venerida; family Veneridae; genus Saxidomus; species Saxidomus purpurata. The sequence goes on from JAFMSR010000007.1 coordinate 43,037,840, forward strand.
TTGACCTACAAAATTTGGTGGCATCATGACCCTATTGTCATAAGCAATACAATTGTAAAGTTTGATAAGAATCTTAAGAAATGGCAAAGGTTATAGCCAACGTCAAGTTTTGTGACGGAATAACGATAACTATGTATGGCCTTTTCTCGAAGGAGACGCTAGAAAAAACCTGAGGTCCCATGTACCTGTGCTGTACACCGGGCATGTCAAAGAACCAGGGGTGTCTCTGGAACGGGACACATTCTGTATCTTTCACTATCCCCCAAAAAGCAAAAATACCTAAACTTTTCTTGGGAAATTGGTCATATGGATTATCCGGTACCAACGATAAAACTCTAAAATACATACAAAGTTATAATGCGTGTAATCAAACAATTTAGCTAAAGGGTAAAGACACGTACATGTACAAGAACACAAACAGAAAATAATCCTTTGTTTATGTGATCGTATTAGTGATTTGAAATGACATGTGGATACCAATTCAGATGCTGATACCAACATGGAATTGATATTGGTATGTTATCCAAAACATATGGTAGTATCCACCTGAATAGTCACATATGCAAATCTCTTTTTAACTCGACTATATAAAATCGTTTTATGTCCGTCCACCATTTCCTTCTAACAACATCTCCCCTGAAACCACTAAGCCAGTGCCATTGCACGCAGAAATCTTGTGACCATGGAAACCGAAAGGTAAAACTTTAAAAATCTTCTCAAACACGAAGGCCCAGAGATAATATATATTGCATGTAGCATTGTCTAGTGGACCTCTACCAAGATTGTTCAAATCATGACCTCCGAGTTAGATATTTGGAATGTACACAACTAAGCATTGTGTAGTGGACCTCTACAAATTACGTTAAATTCATGACCCCTTGTATCATAGCCATTGGTAGTCAGGTGAGCGATATATGGCCATGTTGGCCCTCTTATTTTTCTATTTCTAGTAACGGCGACCTTATATCTGAAAGCTCTTTGATGACTTAAAAAGTTTTTGAATAAACTTACGCACAAACGATCAAATTTCACGTTCTTACTGATGATTTAATTCCATCATCGTGATATATTGGTGCTTCTTTCATTATAAACCTGTAAAGTCAGTGTCATTTCTTTCAACGTCATCGTTGTCCGGATGACATGTGTTATATCATTCAGCCTCTGCCCAAAGTAAGCATTCAACCCTTTGAATATAGACGTACAAAAACAAGTCTTATTATCTGCGTGTTGGGTCTGCCTTATGTCTCAATCTCTCAAATGGTCTGCAGGAGAAATTGGAACGCCGTCAGTTGTGCTGGTGAGGACCAGTTCAGTCCCACCTCACCTACACGACTTGGATTTGCCCATGCACCCAATGAAACACGTACCTGTTTATGTTTGTGGTCGTGAATACTTGATGCTTTCCCTGCAAATTGATAAAAACAAACAGGACATACAAGACAGATAGTCAAATGTCAGCTGCAGTGTATTTAGTATGTATTAAAAGTGCAAAATTATGAAGCTTCTTATACTGAGAGCTAGATTCTGGAAAGACCTATGGACAGACCTGCAGACAGACACACCTCATAATTGTAGGAATAAATATTGAGAACCGAAAGGAAGGCGATATCACTCATTCAGTTCTATTGTTTTTTCATTCCAATAAACACTTTCAATAATTTACACATGAATAGTGTAATGAGTAACTAGAGCTATCACTCAAGGTGATGAATACCACAAGATACCGTCTTAACATGGTTATTCTAAACTTCTGGTACCCGCTTCAATCCTCGTGGATACGGTTAAAGAATAAGAGCACTGCACATTGGTGCTATGGCTGTGGTTGCGTTAGAGAATATGTAAGAAATTTCAACAAATGTACACTGGTTCAGCTGACGTGACGCCACTTGTGTGTTATGATATACAATCTAATTTACTGCACCTGGAGAAGACGTACAGTAAAGTCGAAACATGCTGTGCAAAAAGCGTTGTGAATAACTCTATTTCTTAGTAAGAAGTATCAAGAAATCCGAGGCAAACAATATGCCGGCGATGTGTTTAACTTTGCTAGATACTTTCCACTCGTGTGCAGCTTCATTGATTTCAGTCGGTGACTGCTGCGATAAAGTGTCAACTTTTGACCGACCAGTAGTGTTATTTTTGTTTTTAACCCCTTCCCCACTTGGTCAAAATTTCCTCCATTTTCTGTTAACGTTTGGCCATCATGTTTGCACCAAACGATACATCATGGAGCACTCTTTAAACGCACATATAACAATGATTCCCCCGATTTGTTTTCATCCAGCTATTTTACAAGCTGACTTAGTGGAAGTTTCTTATTTTGTTTAGTATATATACATGCAAATAAGTACAGTCATAAAGAAAAACAGTTATAAACGAAATAATTTACTTACAGATATCAAAAGTTCGCCCCTCCCCTATGCCGAAAAAAACATAAGAAGTCACGTTTATAGTAATGTGAATAAAATTTCATTAATTACTTCCTAAACATTTATAAATCTTTCACATTATGTCTTTAAATATATTTGAGTTTGGTTGCAATAAGTCGCCACATTCGCTAAAATGTTCAAAAGTTAATATTTGTATACAGTAATGTTACGAAAATTTCTTCTTTTTACACAAAGAAGGATTTGGGCCTGATACACTTTACAAAATATATCACACTACAAAAGTTCACTCTTTATCAGTCTGTATCTTGATACATATATCAGTCTGTATCTTGATAAATTTTATTGTTGGTATATAATAATAATAATCTAATTAACCTGATTCGTATGTTACACCACATGCGTTCATCCCTTGGGAATGAAGCCACATGATTTAAAACAAATCGTTGGCAAATTTACTACACTCCCGGTATCTCCAGTAATACAAATGTACCAGCAAAAGAGTAACTTTTGAATTGTTTCATAATTATTCTGCCTTCGGAGTTACTTATTTTGTGTATAGTATATCACACTTAGACGTCCGGAACTATCTTTGACTGCTGAAATTTCCTCCCGCGTAATTTTCACACCACATTTACGAGTGTACATGCGTTCATCCCTTGGGAATGAAGTCACATGATTTAAAACAAATCGTTGGCAAATTTACTACACTCCCGGTATCTCCAGTAATACCAGCAACAAGAAAATAAGACGAATCGTATTTTAATGGAAGGTAAAAAAGAACAGCCCAACTTCCACGGAATGCACGGAATGCTACGTGTTCAAAACAGCGACTTCATTTTAACGCAGAAAAAGATGGCGGATCACTTTGAAGATAGCTGCACTATTAACAATATTGTAAAAATTTGACAAGACAAACTATGATACTTTAGGATTACATTTGTATCCATTTCTCTGAACAATCTACGATTTTGCGAGATTAAAATTAGGAAATAGATTTTACCATTAGTGATATACCGGATCAAATACCACGGCTTGTCGTTCAGATGCTTCGTAATTAATCTATCAGACCTTCAGCCTTCGTGATTGGATTACACCACATCTAATATAATCCGGTATATCACTCAATATAAAATACGGGTCGTACCGATGATAGCCTCTTTCGAGGATGGTGGACCCAATAAGCACAATTACAAACAAATCAATATAAAATATATAATGTAACAACAATAAGAGATATACAACTCTATCGCTAGATTTTGCGTGACCGCTTAACGAGAAATTGGACACCGAAATGCGCAATAATACATAAATGCATGCTGCAGTAGACGTGCACACCTTTAAAATATTTTCACAAAACATTCAGCTGTTTGAAAGAAAAGGTTTACAAAAGTAGATTTGATGTTTATAAAGTTTATGTCAATATAGTGTCAGCATATTGTCGGTATATTATAATAATAATCTGATTAAGCTGATTCGTATGTTACTGCAAAGGGTAAAATTAATGAAAGTATCGTTATTGATTTTTAAGTCTTAGAGTGCATTAATATGGAACTAGAAGTAAAAACAGAGATACAGTCCGTTTCGGCGAAAAGTGATCATGGCGGCGTCTTCTCGCCGAATGAACCAGACAGAAACACTACTAACAGTAATGTAAAATTTACAAAACCCAGCCAACTTATGAGCACGACAATAAAACTCAAAGGATTTCTGGAAAAAAACATTGACAATATTATATTGATAGGAAAAGTGTTGCTGATTCTGGGATATTTTGTATACTTTGGTTTCGCGCTGTCCTATCATATAGGAGACGAGGGTTCTTGGAGGCTTATTGGTTGTACAATTCTAGCGATATGGATCACTAGCTGGAAGTTGTTCAAAAAGACTCGATGGTATAGTGGCTTGACATCGCTCCTCGGTAAACAATATTTGAAAGGGAAACGTAGGTTTATAATTAGATGGTAAGATAAAGAACAATTATGTGTATAAAATGCTTTTGTTCACGACTAATGATGAAACTATTTTATTTTGTCTTTGATTTGCCTTATTTTCTTTTTAGCTCATCTGGCTTCGCCATGGTGAGCTTTTCTAATCGATGTTTGTCCGTCAAAATTTTTATTCAAATGACATCTCCTCTGAAACCACTAGGCCAATGATGATAAAATTATGCTGGAATGTTCCTTGCATGAATCTCTACAAAAATTGTTCAAAAAATTCCATTCCATCAGAACTCTGGTTGCTATGGCAAAAAATAGGAAAAACTTTAAAAATCTTCTTCTCTAAAACCACACGGCCTAGAGCTTAGATATTTGGCATGTAGCATTGTCTAGTGGACCTCTACCAAGATTTTTCAAATAATGACCCCCGGGTCAAAATTGACCCCGCGCAAGTGGTCACTTGGTTTTGCATAGGCTTTATATTTGAAAAACTTTAAAAATCTTTTTCTCTGAAACCACAAGGCCTAGAGCTTAGATATTTAGCATGTAGCATTGGCTAGTGGACCTCTACCAAGATTGTCCCCGGGTCAAATTGACCCGCACGGGGTCACTTAGTTTTGCAAAGGCTTATATAGGAAAATCTTTAAAAAAATTCTCTGTAATTTTTGTATTTGTAATTGTAGTTTTGTTGTGATGGTGACATGTTGTGTTTATAAATACACCGATTATAAGCATTTTTTTAAAGGCTCCAAGAGTTGTAATTTTCAATAACTATATACTTTCACTGATTCAGATACAAATTTTGAAAGAAATTTATCATTGAATAAAAATGATATATGAAATTTTACAGCCTACTACCGTTTCAAGTTTGAAAATTAAAAAAAAAAACCTGGACCCGGTTGTTTGAAATAAGATGACCGAATGAGAACCGTGCACGTATGTTTTCATAGCTTTGGTATTAAAGTATCAAGTATTCAATATAAGTTACAATAAAAGCACAATCAGCAGTACTACTATATATATTATATATTAGCTTTTAACTTAAAAAAGACCAAATAAATTAAGTCTCTTAAAATAATAACAACAATAAATAATAAAAACAATATCAATTAAAAAGGGGACATGTTACATTTCATTGTCCCGGCTGTGATTCTAAAATAACTTTTATACATGTAGTTAATAAAACGTTATCGTGAGCTAATTACAGCGCTTTAATATAAACCTATATAAATTTATGGCGTGTATTGATCATGGCTGTGACACTTTTTCTGCCACTGGCATGAAATGACCTTATAGATATAAGAAAATGATCGTGATACAGTTGATGCGCAACATGACAAAAGGGCCCTTAAATGTAAAATTGTGTGTAACTTTTGAACTATCAGAGATACACGTTTGATGTTGGTACCATTTTAAAGCGCATATACTGGAATACCATCAAAATTTTAATGACAAAAATAGTTATGAATATTTATTGACTAAAATGGCACGTGCTAAAATTCGAACATTTTATAAAAACTTTTGAAAGTTTGAAACAATGTGTATATAAGAGAACAGACTGAGATTTACAAAAAAATGTATGGCTTATGAAAATCGGTTGATCAGTTATTCAAAATTTTGCTAATCATCATAATTATGCATAAATTATGCAAATGAGCTAATTTCAAATGCTTGTATTTTAGCCTAAAATTAAGATATTTTGAAAAGAAAGACATCGTTTGAAAGCTGAATGTCTCTTGTTTTAATATACAGTAGGTTCGTTATAATTAGATGTACCCTTAACAGAATCGATTTTTGCACGTGTCTTTTCACCTAATTAATGTTCATGAGCAATGCTTACATAAAATTTTAATGGTATTCATAAACATGCTCTTTAATTTGATTTTAAAGCCCCTTTAAAACCAGCTCGTGCCCCCCCTTTTTTTTTATTAATTCTCCCTCTTCATTGACCAAATATCGATTTAAACTGTAGCATAGTTACTTCTAAAGATATGACATATTTGGACCATAAGGGCCCTTTTGTCACGTTTTAATTTATTGTGATCATATTAACGTTAAAATCCTTAAGTCCATAATGGTAAAGGGGTAAAAAGCAAAGCTCATTTTACAACCCAGTGTAAATCCTCAAACACAGGCGGCTGCTTCATATAATAAATATGTTCAAAATATTTTCAAGATTAATGACATCTAAGTTTACGAGTCGTGTTTCAAACCTATTGCAATCGCCCTGTACACTCGAATATTCTTTGCGATTCATTCATGCAAACAACCGGAGACGGTAATATTGCCATTGATGCACAGGCTGTATGAAAACATATGAAATTAACAAACCGGTTCTTTTGCAATTCAAATTGCTTTCAGGTGTTTTCATATACACATTTATTTCAAGCTAACTAATGCAATACTGTGTTATATCAGCGTATACATTATATATAAATGTATTGTGATGATATAGATATCATATACGTCACAGTGTGGTTGGGTGATATAGGTCTGCCGGAACTACTTTTTTCAGTGGTGCATATACATAATTTTGTTTGTTATGGGTTGATATGGAATATATCTTTACTCAAAGTGATACAATTTTCACATTTTAACTCGCTACGTGAAAATATTTCAATTGCATCACTTCTCGATGAGATCTATTTCAAATTTACTCACTATGCACACTGTTATGAAAATGGTTCAAAAACAAATTGAAACGCGTACTAGGGTATATTATGTCCCGCTATAAATTGGGTTATAATGCCTAATGTATGTATAATGAAATATATCTAATATTTAAAGCATAATCCATATTTCTCAAATGGTTTGCTTTATTCAGTTCTGGGCAAGAGACTGTTAATGAAATACAGCTTCATTTCAATTAGCCAAAGCGTGAAGTGGGTATCAGATTATGAGCTCGCAAAAATGCCAAGTGTAATGACCGCCAAGAAGGTTTTGTATGCCAAATTCTATCGAAATGGACTACCAATTATACAATCACGATTCATATGGGTAGAGGTGTCTAAGTTATGTTCTACAAAAATAACATGCTAAAATTTTCCAAAACGATCATGATAACATTACGGCAAAAATGTGGTCTTAGAGGAATAATTCTACTTCATGGTAACGCATCAGTTCGTTAGCCTTTAGGCCTCGGAGGATTTTGTGGAATTTCCGACGGCGGAAAAGATCAACGTAATGTCTCAACCTCCGTACTCTCTAGATTTGACTGCTTCCGACGTACTCTCTAGATTTGACTGCTTCCGACGTACTCTCTAGATTTGACTGCTTCCGACTATTTATTGTTCCCGAAGCTGAAAAGCATCTTTCTAGACGAAGGTATGACTCCAGAACTGCCTTAGCACCTGTGATTTGCCAGTATAATAGTATGCTGAATATACCAAAAACATTGTACCCAAATTGTTTCAAAAACTAGATAAAACGTGTTAAAAAGTGTGTGGCGGCTAAAGGAGATTACTTTGAACTTCAATGTAACTAGAGCTAACCTCCGACAGTTTCTTAGAACAATAAAAAAAATTGCAGCGATTGAAAAATTTCCGAAACACCACTTAAACGTAAAGCGTAGGAAGAACGAAATCTATAAGATTCATGCGATATATTGGATATGTTCTTAAAGGCCCCTGATTACACATCTTCTCTTATAGAACTTGGGGCTGTCTTCTCTCTGGAACAGAATTTACTTATGCTTTTATTTCGTAATGTGTTAAGGAAAAGACGATTTAAAACCACTATAATTAGTGTAATACAATTTGAAAAGTACACAATTTCATAATGATGCATATCCTGCAATTTGCGATCTGTTTTTTGTAAACCCCACAAACAGGCAAGTTGCTTAAAAGGTCACACCCATCAGGCATTATCGAGGTAGCAAACACGGCTTATAGTCAAACATGAACAATATCATGCAATCGAACTATCTTGGAATTTGATTTCAATATGATTTTCCAATCTTTGAATGTGGTTTTAATAGGATTCTCTATTAGCAAAACAGTCACATTAAGAATGTTTTCTAAATTTCAACCCATTTAGCCGGTAAATGTCAGTCCTTGATAATGTATGTGCCTTATTAATAATAAGTTTATTGTATATATAGAAACCGAAGATGAAACGGGGAACTTTAGTGATATGTAACAAGCATATTTAAGAACCATAAATGAGCTTCACCTTTATGCTTAATCTTTTTTTTAGGTTTCTGTATGTTGCTATGACAGTGTTTATGGTAGTATATGTGATAATATTCGTGGCTATGAAGACGCCAGAGAATCTCAGGTCGTTACTTGGATTATTTGCTTTCCCGTTTCTACTTTTTGTCTTCTCGAACAACAGACGAAAGGTTTGTTGCAACAGAGTATTCATTAGTACTCGAATCTCAACGATCCCCGACATTTGAAAGTCATTACACTATGTAGTATTATCAAATTTAACCTAGGTAAAGATTTTCGCTCTTTTTTATTGCCAGCTTTGTTGTCCAAAATTCATATTTATTTGATAAAAACCGTCAGATAAGACTTTGAATGAACATTTCAACGTAAAAATATAACTTAAAAATGTATATTAGCGTTTAGAACTGATGTCATTTCACTTGAAAAGAAAGTTAAAATATATTGAATATGATTATTATACATGTACAATGTTTTTCTTTGAATCATTTAAAACCAATAACTTTGTTTTAGACTGACTTGCACTTTGGTTCGTCCCGTTTTACAATGTCTTATCTTTGTTTGCTTTTTCTGTAATTCAGATAAATTGGCATACAATTTATTGGGCAATGGCTTTCCAGTTCATCATGGCTTTACTGATACTGAAGACCAGCTGGGGAGCTTCTGCTATAAGCTGGTGTGGAGATAGGCTTGAGGAGTATGTAAGAAATGGAAGGGCTGGAAGTGTATTCATTTTTGGAGAAAAATACACTGATCATCCGTTTGCGTTCGGTGTAAGTGTCTCTCGTGAAAAGGCAATTCCAAACACAAAATTGTTGCCACCCTTAAGTATCAGTCACAGTACAGTCTTACTCGGTTTCTACTATCATGTGTTATGTAATACTTTATATTTAATACAAGTTGCTAGTTCACATAGACATCGGTAATCAACATCTTTTACATTAAAATATGGAATGTAATACACGCAATATATAATGATTAAATATTCTTATACAGTCCATGGTTCAGGTGTTTACCCTCATTGTTGGGATGTCCGTCTTGAACTATCTAGGTGTCATTAAGTACACTGTAGAGACTTTCGGAAGAGCTCTGGCATTCTGCATTGGAACAAGTCCACCAGAAGGAATTAACGCCGTCGGAAATATATTTATGCACGTGGTAAATATGATATGCTGATTTCCTTTTTAATGATTCAAGCACGTGTGAAATGTTTTATATTAATTTATAGACGACTAAGAAATAACTAAGAACACATTTAATGCCACATTTGCTTCTTTCGAATACGATGTGAATAACTTTGGATTTTTATACATTCTGTGATTAATTACATACAATAATTCATATATCATTCTAGCCGGAGTCGGCCATGTTAGTACAGGATTACCTAGCCGATATGACGCCATCCCAGCTGTTTGTGACTTACGCTGGTGGACTATCAACCGTTGGTGGTGTAGCTCTAGTGATTTTCATGTCTTCAGGGGTAAGTGTGACATATTGTAACGTGTGGTATCTCATGATTCGAACATTCATAGCGCGTGCAACGCTGCGGTTTGCTTGGTTGAATACATTGCTGTAAGATAGGATTTCTCAGACTGGATTATAGTACCGTAATTTCCGGACAATAGGCCGCTTCACTTTGTTAGCCGCACCCCGATATTTTTACTATTAAGTGATTCATGAAGGCTAAATTGGTTGGAAAGTATTGGTGAACTGTTTTTGTACACTCAAAATACCAAATTGAATTAAAAAAATATAATGTCATATCGGCAGCTTTAAAGTATCTTTTAAAAATAAAAAAAGATATATAGGCCGCTTCGCCGCATAGGCCGCATCTACGAAAATTCATCTTTTTCAGTTATACGTATAGGCCTCGGCCTATTGTCTGGCAATGCATAACGAGATCAAGAGTGTACTAGTTCGTACTATTCGTTTCACACGAAATAAGACTTCTATGCTGAGGACTTCTTATTAAATAGATAGTCGGAGACATGACACGTTAATATTTTTAACGTATAAACACCAGTCATTTCTAAAGGTTTTAAAAACTTGTATTCCTCAGAAAGTCACAGTTTATATAAAAACGCATTATTATGTGAAAATGTTACAGGTACCAGCGGCCCCATTAGTTGCAGCTTCCGCTATGTCAGCACCAGCAGCTTTAGCAGCATCAAAACTGTCATTTCCTTCCTATGATGGAGAAGAAGTCCCGGTACCAAATAACAGTGACGATGGCAAAGGTGCAGCTGAGAGAATCCCTTTCCTTAGGTACAAGAAGAACATCGCTCTCTCTATTTAGTTTGTAATCATATCATAAAAGCGTTTTATTTTTTTCCTTAAAGGGGCACTCCCTACATCTAGCAGATATATTTTCCAAACGTTAGTAATGTGTTCAATAAATGTAAATTGACAAATAAATACAGCCTTAAAGAACAACCGATAAGTGCCTCGTATTAGCATAAATAATTGACATAGAGGCATTCTGTAATACATCGCTATCCACCCATTAATTTTATATGAATTATTGAATGTCGCTGATATCACCGATAAAAAATGGCTGGAATGTATAGCTTTATCTTTTAGGTTAAGTAATAATACTTGCAAATATTATATTATTTATGAAGTTGAAGTTATTCATTTTTGACACCAGTTTAATGGGGTGCCTCTTTAACCAGTATTTTACGCAGCTAAATTTACCATCCTCGATAAACCTTTGACATAAAAAAGGAAAGGTTATGGTATATTTTAAACTGAGTTATATACTAAATACAGCTATGATACACATATAAAAAGTAAATTCAGCTTCCTGATGATGTGAAAAACCACAAGCTTTTCGGTTTTGTTCAGTTAATTCGTTAATCTCTACTTCTTGTCATATTGCATTTTTGATGCCTCGTTGACATTGTACCTTCCTTCAATGAAACTACATTGTGTTATCGATAAGTTAGTTTCAGAATATGTAAATTGTATGTCTGGTAAAGTTTTCTTTACGATGAAAGGCAAGTTTTTGATAAGGTGTTTATGTGATACATTTCTGACAAGTCGGTGACACATTCCATCAAAACAGATATCAAACGTTGATGTAATTTAACCATAGAGAGTTTAATTTATCTGCTTTCAGAGTAGTCATTCAGACAATATAGAACTAAACATCGTGCATTTCAGGCATCCAAAGTCTATGATGGACGCCATCATCATAGGAATAGGTCAGAGTCTGACACTTGTTATGCAAGTAGTTACATATGTAATGACATTTGTCATTATCCTTGAATTTGTTAATAGCAACTTGATATGGTTTGGCGATAGGATCGGTGTAGAAAATATGACTATAGAGGTATGTACAACAAGTAACAACTTTCATTATTCGCTAGTGTTACATTTACCCAGGGTATGCCATGCTTTCGTCATATGGAAATAATATTATTATAATTAGAACCACCGCCGCAGCGCACTCGAGGCTAAAACATCATATAGAACATAGGACACTTTCACCTTTTTTAACTGTGAAAACACTATAAAAGATCAATTCGCTTTGCAAACGGTTTTGAAAAGTTATATATCAAATATGAATATCATTTCCTGTTAATATGCGTTGATTTTACAGATTTGCGCAAAAAATAGTTGAAACCTTTTTATTATACTTGGCCAACGTATAGTTAACCTGTCAAAATATTTGTATTTTGCGAATAAACGTAGACAAGAAGTAGATTTATGATTCTAACATTGTATCTATATGTAAGTCAAAACAACTAATAATTTGAAATAGAGGCTTCTCAACATATATTTCATTTTCCCTTGAATTAGGTGATCTTTTTTCACCCTTTTCATGCAGTTTTGTCATTTGTCAACCTTATGTTAGGCTAGAATCTTTGTAATTTTGCCTAATGCCGAATAAATGTTGTTGTTGTTGTTGTATATACAACACCTACTGCGCTCTAATTAGAGTCTTTCCTTCAGTACAGTACAGAATAAGGCCTGTGAAAGGAGAATCATCAAATAGTACATATATGTGATATGTATCTTTCGCAAGAGTTTTCAGCGAAGTAGGAAATTCGCGAAAAATGCGAAAATGAAATCTTTGCGCATACTACACAATTCAAAGTACACATTTTATCGTTTTAAATATTTGCAAATTAATTTGACGCCTATGGTTGGCCATCGCCACCAAAAATAATTAATTAAGCCGCGGTAAAAATATTTTAGCTCCGGCATAAATATGATTTTAGCCGCGGCATAAATATTTAAGCTCCGGTATAAATATGATTTAAGCCGCGGTTAAAATATTTTAGCTCCGATAAAAATGCGATTTTTGCCGCGGCTTAAATCATATTTATGCCGGAGCTTAAATATTTTATGCCGCGGCTAAAATCATATTTATGCCGGAGCTAAAATATTTTTACCGCGGCTTAAATCATATTTATGCCGCGGCTAAAATCATATTTATGCCGGAGCTAAAATATTTTTACCGCGGCTTAATTAATTATTTTTGGTGGCGATGGCCAACCATAGACGCCTAGACTACTTCAACAACAGTTTAAGCCCCCGCTTTTCCGATACCGTTTGTGAAATTATGGTCAAATTTGATCACAATGCTTCTTGGCATTTTATATCGGCCAAATTCAAGTACCAGTTACCTTATGATCCTAATAAATTTTCACTATTTCACCAAAGTACCTTTTTTGTAATGTCCCAGCCCAGCCAACATAAACCAAATTGCTACCAAGAAACAGATTGATCTACCAAGGCACTCTTGAGCCATAACCTTTCTCGAAGCTTAAGGGTGACACAATATTAGTAAGCACTTGCCTGTTTGCCACTCTTATGACGTTTGGCTTCCGCCATATTTTTCTTCTGAAGATTGGATGTGTGAATTGTAAGCAGTCAGTATCATATGATTACAAATTCGATGTATTTACTGTAGCTGATAATGTATGTCATTTGTTTTCAGTTCTTGTTCTCCTACGTGTTCTATCCTTTTGCCTTCATGATGGGAGCTAGACCGGAAGATTGTTTATTTATCGGAGAACTTCTTGGAATACGGACCTTTAGTTTAGCAGTGGTTGCATATCCAAAATTGGGCCCTATAATTCAGGTAACCGGAAAAGAAATATCGATAATAAAACAGTATAAATATAATATAACATGTAATACACACAGATACAGTATCTTTTAAACAAATGTATGAAGTTCTATTTTAACACATAGTTTGCCGGTCATACAAAACATTTTTCAATAGATCTTTCATTTATGTATGAATATTTTGTAAGCGCATATTGAGTTTGCTTTACTACCTCGAAGAATAAGAAGTGATGGATGTACGGCTTTTCTGCGCTGAATTTATTTTCAGAATGGATTGCAATACAGGGCATACATTGCCGAGAATGTAAACAATACCTGGGCTACAGTTGGTAATGATATTGTGCTGGACAACCTCAATAAAACATTAGTTGGTGGAGTGATCGATGTATGTAAACATTTCACGTTTTTACATGCCGACATGCTGGGGAACTAATTTTAATTTTGCAATTGGTCAGTTAGGCACATATTTCTTTTACGCGTAAAAAGTACGTTTTGGATTTAAGACCAACCTCTCTGTGTAAAAGCGATCATTATGTATAAATGTATTTTGTAATGTAATTTTTAGCAAATTTTCAAAAGCAAAGCAATGATATTGATCATTATTATTTGCTCATAACCAGCATCTGGTAGTATCTTTATACATTGTAGTATATGTTCTATTAATATTAGCATTGTGTATTCACATGGACAAAATTGTCTTTCGCTTCAGCAAAGATCAGAAATAATAGCTACATATGCTTTGTGTGGGTCCGCTTCGTTTGCCATCATGGGCTTGATTATTGGCTCGTTCGAAGTAATAGTACCATACAGAATCAAGGAGATAACTCAAAACATATTGAGAGCAATGGTTGTTGGAACAGTTGCAAGTTATCTCACAGCTTGTTTCGCGGGTAAGGATTTTATAATTTTCTTCATAATCAATCATACGGTATAATTTGTAAAATGCAAGAACGGTAGTCATAACACTTATACCTGTTCTACAAAGAAAGTTAACGTTGAAGTTCACTTAATACATAGGATGAAGGAATGTCGAAAATTGTTAAATAAATTGTAAGTTTTGACATTTCATTTTTTTAAGAGCGAAATTCATTTTATGAAACCTTCGTTTTATTCATTGACAAGTGCATTTTAACTGACACATATAATGCAGAAAAATAGATATTTCGTTATCTCTATTTCAATCGTTTATGTTTACGGTTTGCTCATTTCATAACATTTAAGTTCATACTTTTCAGGTTTACTTTTTGAAGAAGACATATGAACATTCAAGTGATGAGTGGTCGTAAAACAACGTTCCATATCATAATTTTGTAAAACTTAACATTCAAAACACTCTTGTTATATTTAATGAGAAGATGAAATTGCATTGCAACCAAGGTTGAATATGTAATACGGTTTTTCGATGTTTTAATATAATTTTGAAAAGTTAATTTGGCCCAGCTAACATGAACCAAGGTAGTTTCAGAGTATTGTTAAAAGTAAGTATCTGTAAAACATGGAACATACTAATCTATATATTAAAACGTAATTAATTAAAAAATATATATCTAGGTAAATAGAGCTCTTTGCGATTAATTAATTGTCTTGTCTTGTCTTGTCTTGTCTTGTCTTGTCTTGTCTTTTGTCTTGTTTTGTCTTGTTTTGTCTTGTCTTGTCTTGTCTTAAAATAATCTTAATCGTGTTCTGCGAAATTAAACCCAAATGTTCGATTCTTTACCTCTTTGTATCGCTGTCCTGTTTTAAAACTCTGGCATATTTTCATTTTCTAACATCGTTATATAAAGAACATGTATTAAATTTATTTAGTAATACCATATAAAATATAACATGGAATAAATGTTGTCAATGATTGGCGAATTCTATTCTGCTTTGTTTTATTTGTGTCCAGTCCTAAGTTGTATAGGCTGAGTTTCGAGATCAAGCCGTGAAAAGCGACACACCTCTAGAATTGGGTCATCTTTTCCGACGATTTTGGACAGAATGGGATTTTAATTTCTTGCTTGTCGGATGCCCATGCCGGAAAAAAATAAGTCAGAAAAGACGATACAAGCTTATCTAATTTCACAATAATTATTCAAATGTAAAATAAACAGAAAGAGAATACGATATTATTGAAATAGAATACACTATAAAAGTCAACGAATATTGCATAGTTTTACGTGACATAACATAATTCTGACCATATCGAGTGTAATTAAATACTTAAATATTTTCTGCGTATCTGAGCAAGGTCTTTCAAATAGTATTATTTGAAAGACCTTGATCTGAGTGTAATTTTGACAGGTAAGTTAGCGATGCTTCTCTAATTCTACTGTTATTTCTGTCTGTTCATTAAGATCGTATATAGTCTCAACTAATACTTTTCTCAGGTGGTTATTTTCAATAAAATGAAGGAAAAGGATTTCATATTCCAACTCAATTTTGCAACCTACATAATGATCAAGTTTTGTAATTCTACCAAAAGTAGTCCTATTCTTCTATTCTTGTTGGAACTGATCTCTTAAGTAACATTCCAGCATCTGAAACGAAATCATATCGTAATTCAATTATTTCATATTTTAAGTCCGTATCAAAAACTGTTCTTTCAAATATTCTATTTACCGAGCAAACTATTAACAGTATACAGAGTATATATTTTCATATTTCATAAGAATTGCTTGATACATGGAAGTTTTGCGATTTTCATTTAATTTTCCCATAATTTAAAATCACAATAGTCTTCAGAAATGACAATATCTTAATGATAGAACGGCCAAGAAAGTTTTTGAGACTGAAAAGTGTCCTAATTGATACAGAAAGGGAATATATCTAATATAATTTGACCTTTTAAACACATGGGAAAAGGCAGCCGCTAAACAACCTTTAGTATGTTGCATATGGATGTGAAATACTGCCATTGTTGACATATTTCATCGGCGGGCATTGTTACGACCCGTCGGTCGTAAAATATCGGAAGTTCGCATATACGAGGGCTGGTCTAGTCTGGTGTTACCTGCCCCTACGCATACGGTACGGGTCGTATTGTAGCATGCCTATACGACAGGGAACCATAGAATGGGTGATCCAGAATTACATGTACTGTTGCTACATTTCTCTAACTATACAATGTGTTCAAAACTTTAATTTGATTTTTCGTACAAATAACAATTTTCCAATAAACACGGAGAGCAATGTTTGTGTATGTATTTTGAATAATGTGTATATAAATTGTCAAGTAACGATTGAGCATCGTGTTAGTGATTTTATCGTGCTACTACAAGAAATGCCATTGATGGCCCTATATAGCTCACCTATAGCTACAATTGGCTGTAATACAAGGTCAACAATCGCAACAGAGTTCTGCATGTAATGGAATTATTTGAACGACCATGCGTTAAACCTATAGTTTAAGAGACCAAAAAAGTATCACGCGATCTTTCTAATGACGCGCGTATGTCAGCATAATGTCAGCAGCGATTTCTTTAGCTAAAACCATGCTAGTCTTATCCTTTAATCTGAAATGACAGCTTAGCTGTATACTAGAATAAACACACTTTTTATATCGGATTCATATTTACTGATTATTCAAACCAGACCGCTTTTCATATATGTACAGACAGACAGAAAACAAAACCATGTTTAGATATTAAATATTTCACGGTATACACGTTTTGACGTAATTCATGTTGATGAGAGGTCATGACTGTAATGTAAAAATATTCAGTCTATTATGATTATTTTAAGAATATCTTAATTGTAATTTTTTCCATAGATTTTGGGTGTAGTTCAGATTGGCAGGTAGAAATATCATTTATACCTAGTAAATTCCGCCTCAGTGATCGAGTGGTTAGAGTCGCTGACTTGAAATCACTTCGATTTTATGTTTTGAGTCTCACTCTCATTGTATCGAGATCTATCTGTTGTGTTGTGTTTTCGTTCTACATTTTTGATATTTCTATATTCGTTCTACGTCGGAATGCAACTCACTTTGAAAATGTTATCAATTACTTTGGTTTAGGCGAGTACTAAAACCCTATTCTCCACTTTCTAGCATAAAGAGACATGGTCGGTGACAGAGCCCTAGCATGTGATTCCTCAATGAATGATAGGTTACAGCGACCCTAACCATCCGGACACGGAGGTAGATTAATTTAAAGTCCGTATATACAGTCAGCATTAAGTAAGTAAGCTTAGTCAAACACCTGCATCTGCAAAAACCTGCATCATCTTTAATTTCAAAACTAATTTTTATGAAATATGTTAAAGTATATCACGGTATTAAATATCATGTATTATTTGAAAATTGGACCGTTTGTGCATAAAACATCCGACATCAAAGAGATTTTTGATATACTTCAGTATGTAAAATTCTGATCTTCGTATCTGATAGCTTCATATCTTTAAAAGCATCTTACACCATGATACTACATAAAATCACTTCTCATGGTTAAATTCGTTTGAAATGTGTTTGAAAAAAAAACAGGACACTTGTAGTTTATATCCTGGACAAAAACTGTAATTACCGTGATGATATATGTGTGTTTTCAATATGTTGCGTTTTGTATTAAACCGATTTTCATACGCGCCTTTTCTACATGCTACATACTTTTGGCGATTCGTCGAGCGACAGAGTAATGTTGCCATTCCATCATTTTGGTGTTTTCAGCTGTGATTTACATGTATAAATAAACAAAAATACGTTTTACGCCATGCGCTAAATTGTTAAACAATGATTTCCCAAGACGAGTTACACAAATAATAACTGTCAGAATCCTATAAATTAAATCCGAAGATGGTAGATAATGACCCACGAGCTGCTTATAATTTATAAACGACATTACATTTAAATAGTAAAATTCAAAATTAAGTCAGGGTCCGTAATATACGGACCCTGATTAAGTATATACAGTTTCCGACATGAATTGTATGTGTGCGTTAATGAAGTGCGTCACGTGACACTTTAAACCGTGGTTTCAGCTAATTTGATTGGTTGTCTATTAAACTATGGGGTTAACAGACTTTATTGTACAAACGGCTTATAAAACTATGGGTTTACGAGGTGTTAAACAATAAGTTTAACAGTTAAACCTATAGTTTAAGGGATTAATTTGCATTTCGCTTGCAATTGACGTGGTATCTGATAACATTACCCTTTAACGTTTTTTCGTTTTCTATTATACTTATCAGGGAACGCAGGTTCGAATCCCCGCTCCTCCACTTATTTTAACATAACTAACGGTCTTTCGGATGAGACCTAAAACTGAGGTCAGGTACATGCATGCGTTAAAGAACCAGTGGGTGTCTCTAGAACGCATAGCATTCTATCCCGAAACGGAAATAACCGTTAGAACTCTTGGGGCGTTGGTCATACCAACGATAAAAAACTATAAAATACAAATAAATACAAACCAATGAGCAGATCAAGGTGGAAAGTTGTACAAACTTCAGATTGTCTATGTCTGAAACTTGACTAATTTGTTCTACTTTTATGTTTGTTCTAAAAAATCGTCAGTACTGGATTGCACGGCACAAAGCCTCTTAAAATAGTTTAAATACAGTTAAATTTTCTGATTCTGATCAACCTGTCGCAAATAAATCCAACGAGATGCGAAAATCAGCGACTCGGGAGTCAAACACTGCTTTCCGGCTTAACAATCAAGCAGTGTAAAACCACTATACCAAAATAAGATAAGACTAGTTGTGTCCTCAAATTTGCAATATTAGTACCTTCACAGACTTAGAAAATGGAGATATGCAACACTACATGCTGTATCCTGAAATATCACCCATGACAGTACGCTTATTATTTTGTAGCAAATAAAACTCAGTGGTCATTTATCTTACAGACATAGATATTTCATTCTTTAAAAGCTTAAACATTAAACTTTAGCTGCAAATAAAAACATTTTCATATTTTGCGTTATACATTGGTATTTTACAATCGTTAGTAATACCTGTCTGGAATATTTTTGTAACAATTCATATCTAAAGAAGAATTGCTGAAAGTGGGTCTTTTCTACATGGCCTTTTTGAGTGTTGAAAGCAAAATTGAAGTTGAAAAATTAAGCTTATCTCTATATTCTTTGTCTCTGGTACCATGTGCTACATCTAAACCAAAATTATTGATAGCGTTTTCAAAGCGAGTTCAATTCCAACATAGAACGAAGATAGAAATATCAAAATCGTAGAACGAAAAACACAACACAATAGATAGATTTCGAGATTTAAAAAGCCAGAAACATTGAAACTGTTGACATCGAAATATGCAAACGACCAGGCATACAACAGGTCGTATCGTATATACATCGAATAAGGACGGCGGACCATAAGCACATCTACAAACAAACAGTAGGGCATATGAGGAAGGTAATATCTTGGACAGACCAGACAACCGGAGGTTTTGGACAATCAGAAGACATTAGTTTGTGTCACCCTGAATAGTACAAAAGTTAGAACTAGCAATACCTTGAGAAGAAAGGTCATCGATCGTGTGCTGTGTTTAAAATCTTTAGGCGCTGAAAAATTTGAATATGACTTGCCTAACCCTGAATGTTTTTGTTTGATTTAGTTCGAAATATTACTAAAAACTTTCATATTTATTTTACTTGTAAAATGACAAACATAGATTATTTCACAAAATACAAATACAAAGTTTATTTACTGTCGGCATGTTACATTTAACATGTATAAACATAAGCTATGTATAGCTTTTGGCCGACTCACATGTATACAAAGCAGATGAGTATGCTGCACACAACACACTTAATCTTCCTATTTACCTCAGGGTGGTTTTTTTCATCTTCCAAGCAATTTCTAGGCCCGGGCCTGTTGTGCCTTATCAGCAGCTATGCCCCTGTCCTCATGATATACGTGGCATTAAAACTCCAAGCAAAATACTTTCAACATTATTTTCTTACAGGGCTCGGTCATATACATTTTTAGGAGGGAATAAGAAACAAGTGGGCAGACTGAGTGACTAATTGGGGTTGTTTATTCTCAGAACCATTATTGCCATATGACCGAGCGTAAACAATCTGTGTGGGCAGATAATCGCAAAATAGAAATAATCCTCGTTATCCGGTCCGCAGATAACATTGGTCCGCACTGTCAGTCCGCAGTTGAACGCGATATGTTAAAACCAATGGAAATAGACTTTAGCTAATACAACAATGGGAACCAATCAAAACAGGCGTAATAGCTGACTTTCGGTAAAGTTTCCAAAATGGCGATGAAAATTCCGTGATCATTATTTGTATACAACATAAGAAGATATTTGCTGTTGAAGTAAGTCACACTGGACGCACGCTAACAGTGAAGTTATCAAACTGTTGCGCTTCCAGGGGCCGCACTAGGAAGGGGACAGACAAAAAATGTGACGTTCAACAGTTCAAAACATAAGAATTCAGATAATTTTTGTTGTACCAATTTAAACATCTGTTTGATTTATACTATTTTATTTATTATTGATTGCAAAACATGTTCTTTCAACTTAGACATATCACTGTTGAGATTCATTCCATAGATGCAACGGGGTTCTAGGGGAACGCTTAATCAGCAAATACTTTTTCAAAATGATGCTTACAAATTCTGTCGACGCTTTCATGGTATGCATTATGTTTTTGGGAAATGCATGTCAAAAACAATCCCAATATATAATAAAAACACATAAATTGACAGCTGATCAAATTTGAAAGCATCACTTGTTTTGCGCTCTCAACGAGTTACAACCACTGTTCAACACTAACAGGAGTCTGAGAGTTAGAGACTCCTTAAAATTCACCTCAGACTCGCTGAGCCCAGACTCCTTTAATGTGAAATGATCCAAAAACTTTAATTTCTCTTGCTATGTTTCCGCACTATCTCGCACTTAGGAAAATTATTTAAAGGATCAGATTACATACTGGTATCCTACATGTTAACCAGACGCTCAGTTATTTGAACAGACAAATTCGATTTGCACGTAATTAAAAAGTTATCCGTTGATCCAACGTGTAATGAAGATACCTGGATCATGTAGACGCTTTTCGTTTCTGTGACAGTGTAGTCAACTTATCACTTATGTGAACAACATTAATAAATTTAATATATATGTACATTTGTACTGCACTTGATGATAATAATAATAATAATAATAATAATAAAATCTTTATTTCATGAAGGTTACATATCAGACATACAAGGATTTAATTACAGGATTTAATTACATGTAAATCAAAATACATCTTATTTTCATATGGCCTTCAACAATGTACATTGATGTAAAAGAAGAATTAAAATGCCACAAAAATAACATACCGTTGATAGAGAAATATGAAACAAAATATGATTTACTAGTTATACATTTTTACAATTTAACAATCATATTTTTCAAAAGTCTATTTTTTAGCAAAGTTAGATATGACAAAAGTAAGACAAAAATTGTTAAAATTGTTGAAACTTTCTTTTGATAAGACAGACACTCAAAAATTTAGACCAAAAGTTAGTGCGGAAATATATTTGTAGAAGTAAATTTTTAATTTAGAACAATTTTATTTTCATATGGCCTTCAACAATATAAAAAGAAGAATTAAAATGCAACAACAACAACATACCGTCGATAAAAGCATTATGAAACAAAAATATGATTCAGCTAGTTATACATTTCAATTGAACAATCATATTTTTCAAATAGTATATTTGTTTGCCAAAGTTAGATATGCAAAAGTGAGACAAAAATTGTTTAAATTGTTGAAACTTTCTTTAGATACGACAGACACTCAAAAACTTAGTCCAAACTGTAGTTGTTAAGTGTTACTTAATAGATAGTTCTTGTATTTGTATTTAAATGTTTTGAGCACTTGCCTTACGTTTTGATTGCAGACGGCCATTGTCACATGGGGGCTTAATATATCGATGCACATGCGCACCTGCGCAAATGTATAGCAATATTAACAATCCGTTTTAACACTAGTTTCATTAAAATTTTAGTAGTTGTGAATGGGGAAAGCCTTGCAAACTGTAAAGAAAATACTTAAATCTTAAAAAGTAGATAGTCTTCGTTAAATTCGTACTGAAAGCATTTAATAACATATTTAGTACATAAGAATCAATGCAACTGTGATGGACCTTGGTTCAGGATGAATGCTATAAATAGTAACCAGTTGCTTTTTCTGAGAATGCCACTTGTTTGCTTTTAGCTGCACAGAGCATACTGTGAGAAAATCAACCAAAAAGAAAAAAAATTGATGAAATATCAGACTTTTTACACAAATAAACAATTGTCCGGATAATTGAAAGGACATTGCAAATTTCGGGGACGTTTCACTGGTTATTGTTTTACTTGATTTGAACTAGAAAACATATTTTGTGACCTACAGCTGAGACCGTATTTTGTTACACATTTCGTGTTTCTATCTGTAATATTGGCAGAAATATTTAGAAAAAGGTCCCGTTTCTGTCCGATTAATTGAAAGAAACCAGAAGACTTGCTTTATATATTTCACTCTGATCGCGTAGGTGCTTATGAAACACTGCATTATTCAACATGTAAAAGAACCCAGTCTGCGTAGAAGGTGTTCATGTAAATTAACATGTCATAAACAAACATTGTTGCAGCAAAATTACGGACACTTTAATTTTCAAAGTTAGTGTCTATTGCTGACAATGTGAGGCTTCCTATACTTTATTACCAGGGCTATCACAGGCTTATAGGAGAATGGGGTTATAGTCCTTGAATGGTGGGGAAATGCGTTATTTTCAGGGCAAAGGGAAATTTTCAGTGATAAACTAACGAGAAAACGGATTAATCTACGGCATAAAATAATCTCATACATGCTTTACTTCTTTAACACATTAGCCTTTGCAAAATGTTTTGGAGGTATTGATGTCATCTTAATATGTTACTTGAACTAACAATGAAAACCTAACCTTAGCTATTGTTTTCTCAATATTTCTTCATCAAACTTTGAAATTATTTTGCTTACCATAACAGGGTTGTGATGCAGCCAAAATCTTTGGGTCAAGGTCTCATTTAACAAAGTTATGCCCCTTTTTGCACTTAGATTTGTGAAGATAACTCAAAGTTGGCTATAATTTTGCCATTTCTTAATATTTCTTTATCAAACTTTCAAATAATATTGCGGATGACAACATGGTCATGATGTATACCTTCTACCTCTTCCCCCTGTCTTTACCCCCCCACACCCCCTATTTGCTCTGACCCTTTCATTGTGGTTAAGCAATATATATGGTTTTGATGTGTTTTGCAGGAAAATAAACTAAAGAGATGATGGATACTGATCACCACCTTTACAAGGAGTTTGACCTCAGTCAGTACATCAGCACTCAGGAACTGGAAGCTATGAGCAGTCAGCAGCAAAACAAATTGAAAACTTTTGCTATAAACTACGAGATTATGCTGTATATGGGTAAATAGAAAATTTCTTCTGATATGTCCAAAAATTAATTTGTCAATTGTAATTTGAAATATAATCTACACACTACACATACAGGTAAGAAGGCTATATATGTCGTGAAAGTTAGTTCAATTTGAAGATATGTTGTGTTGTGTTACAAAGTTTGACACTACAGTTATAATTGTCTATGAGTCTGCATGAAATTATCAGCAGAAGAAAGGTCTAGATGCTTTAAATTTCTTTTGTAGTTAATATTGCTGCTTTTTAAAAAAAATCTTATATATAGATATAGTTTTAACTTATATTGGATAATCAATTATAGTCCTTTGGACAACATGCTTTGTGTGAATACCAGTGAGACATATCTTCTCACCATGTGGTAGTCCGAATTCTTACATGAATCGCAATTGTGTCTCTATAGAAATGAAGAACAATTATGTTACATAATGCCATAAACAACGCGCAACTTGATGTGAGGTCACAAATGATGTCATATTATGTCACATGAAGTTAATAATAATTATCCACTTAGAAAATAACGCTTTGCATTTATTTACCTTTGGTAATGTCTTGTCATGTTAGAATCGAGATCATATCCTTTTCAGTGTTGTTATCATCTAATAAACAACTCTTTGTCATTCTGATGCAGTTATAAACCTCTGACCTTCATGGTTAATTAGTGCGATGCGTAACTCCAAATCACTGTTTATTAGAATAGACAATGAACACTGCTGGAACAGATATTATTTCATTTATTATAAGTAGATAATACACTTACATCTTTCAAACGTTGCAGGTTTGCCTGCAATCAAACCAGACTTTCTGAGCAAGAATGTCTCAGATTCTGATAGTGATCAAGGAGAAGCTCCAAATATGGAAGAAAGTGATCAAACAGTCACTCTCGACTTCGAAGAAAATGAGGAAAAAATGACTGAAGATGTAGTAAAAAATGACCAAAGTATAAATCCTGATCAGAAAGAAAGTGACCAAACATTGATTTCAGCTTTGGAAAGTAAGAAAACAGCAAAAAGTATTTTCTTAATCTGTGCATTGAATAAAAAATTGGCTCGAACCTTGTGTCACTTTTTAGCTCACCTGGCTACACCAGGGTGAGCTTTTCTGATTGATGATTGTCCGTCGGCCGTCGTCCGTCAACATTTTGATTCAAATGACATCTCCTCTGAAACCTCTAGGCCAATGTTGATAAAACTATGCAGGAATGTTCCTTGCATGAAGCTCTACCAAAATTGTTCAAAGAATTCCATTCCATGCAGAACTCTGGTTGCTATGGCAACAAATAGGAAAATCTTTATTAAAATCCCCTCTGAAACCACAAGGCCTAGAGCTTAGATATTTGGCATGTAGCATTGTCTAGTGGACCTCTACCAAGATTGTTCAAAATTTATCCTCGGTCAAAATTTGACAGTAGGGCCTTAGGCTTTGCATAGGCATATATAGGAAATGGAACTTTAAAAAACTTCTTCTCTGAAACCACAAGGCCTAGAGCTAAGATATTCGGCATGTAGCATTGGCTAGTGGACCTCTACCAAGATTGTTCAAAGTTATGACCTATAGTTTAGAGTTGAAGTTTGGTCACTTATTTGAAGGCTCATAATTATAGGAAAAACTTTAAAAATCTTCTTCTTTGAAACCAATAGGCCTAGAGCTTAGATATTTAGCATGTAGCATTGGCTAGTGGACCTCCACCAAGATTGTTCAAATTATGATCCCGGGTCAAAATTGGACTCCGGCTTGGGGGGGTCACTTAGTTTAACATAGGTTTATATAGGAAAAAGTTTAAAAATCTTTTTCTCCGAAACCAAACCAGGGGCTAGAGCTTAGATATTTGGCATGTAGCATTGCCTAGTAGGACCTCTTCAAAGTTTGTTCAAATTATGCCCCTGGGGTCAAAATTGACCTTGCCCGTAGGGGGTCACTTGTTTTACAAAGGCGTATATAGGAAAACCTATTTGGTATATAACATTATCTAGTGATCTTCCACTAGGCAAGTGGACTTGTACCAAGGTGAGCGATCTTGTTTACATATTCTTGTCGATAAGGCAAAAAGCTTTTTAATTAGCCTCGGGTTCCAGAGCACTAGGCTGTACTATTTGGTTTGTAGCATTGCCTAGAAGTGCTATATGATATTGTACTCTGAAGAACATAGGGTAAGAATTAGCCCCACCAGTTGTTGAGGATTGGTCATAGTTTTATGGTAAAGCAAAAGGTAAAGTGTTTGTTTATTATAGTGTCACCCCTAGTTAAAGGGCCAGCCATATCTGACTTATGAGACACCTTCTTACTGAGCACATGTACCTCCTATCCTTTAATGTCAGGCAGCAGGCAGGTAGGCATACAGTAACCATTATATAACTAGCTAACGGCTCACCAAACGGCCATATCAGAACGGACGCCTGCTGGGATTCGAACCTTCGACCTCCCACTCCCAAGGTGGATGCCTAAACTACTAGACCAAGGGAGACGGTATCGTTATGTATAGAGATTTTTAAGGAGGGTGCTGCATCTGTCCTTTTTTTGCCTCCCCCTGATGCCTTTTGAACCGTTGTTTGGTCTAGTCAGTAGAAATATAATTGAATGAAACCTCAGATACTCGATAACTGATGTTAGTCGAGATGGAACCGTTTGGACACCTTTATTTATGTCAATAAAGGATTTATTTGTAATGGAAGGTTTTATACTTGCCTTTCTATAGGTTGAACATATAATGATATCACCTTGGCCGGGCTGGCACTCTCTTTGCATTGCCCAATATTTATCCGTACTCGTAAAGTCACAGCCAAATGTTATGAAGCCTGGAAAAAATGTTTATGTCCACAAGCTTCAAGGTGTAAAATGGCATTGTTCACAAGCTTCAAGGTGTAAAATGGCATTGAATTCCCAAAATTTCACCAAAACACATACTTTTCTGTAAACTCAAAAATTAAATTCAATGTTTTGTTGAATACAGTTGTTTGCTTTTTATAACTTATAGACAGTAATTCTGTTTTTTTTTTATGCAGGAAAGGACAATCTATCACAAAACAAGTGTAAAAATGCTGATCCAACGATAGAAAATGTTAAGGTTTGCAACTAACACTTAATTCTCACAATATTTTATCTATGTTATATCTGAACTGTTAAAAACATATAGAGTTGGATTTTTCACCTGCTCTTCATGAAACTTGGTCAGAATGATTATCTTGGTGAAATCTATATTGATTTCACATATAAGTCATCTCAAGCCAAAAACTAGGTAACTACGTTAAAGTGACATTATGCGCATCTTACTGCACATAGTGTATTTTTGGAGATAGTTTTATAAAAACAATTTTTGGTTGCTGTGCATTTAAATGCGTTAAATTAATGATTATGCCGCATTAGTATTTGAAGTTGGTGCTTTAGATATAAAAAAATCAGACTGATAAAATGATAGTTGATTGTGTTTTTTTTTTTATGTTGGTAGAGATTTTGACAGTGGAAGGGAAGCAACTCCTGCATGCAGTTGATCTTTTCTTAAATTGACTCTCCCAGTCAAATAAGAAAATCAATATTTGGAAAGTTATTTTTTCATACTTGTAGCGGGAAGAGTTTGGTGTGTATTGGGTTAAAAGCTATTATTTCCTCTACACTTTTGTATACACACCATTTTCAGCTGGATTGTTACTTGAAAAAAATGCGCATAATGTCACTTTAAATCCTGGAAGAACCATGTAAACTAGATGCAACAACATTTTTAAGTGGTAACTCAGGTTAGAGATATAGGATCATCATGGTCCTCTTGTTCGGAAAAGCAAACTCGGTTCTTATCACACTTCTCAATACCACTAATGTTCAAACAAAGTGATGATCATACTTTTGAACCAATCATGTACATGTAGAGTATTTATTTTCATTAGCAAGTATATATCTTTGCAGTAGATAACATAGTCTAAATCAGACTGATTGTCTCATTACAGCACCAGCTGCTTGGAAAGAAAGTTCAGCAGATCAAAGACAGGAAATCAGAAAATATCATGCGCCTGGATGAGCCTTTTGATGATCAGTTCTTGTGTATGTATAAAATCCTAAACAATATCAGATGATTTAGCTATCTCTTTTTCATGATGTGCAAATTTTAAATTGAAAATCTGATTTAGATATAATAGGCATAACATATTTAAAAAAGGGTTGAAAGTGTAGATAGCCATAACTAAAAATGGGTTTTAGGCCGCAGTGAAATACTAAAGTGTCGAAAAAGAGCTGAATATTATGAACACTCGTATGACATAATGCAGACAGTATTTTGTGGATGGGTTATGTGTTGAGGAAATTTTCTTGTATAGCAAAAAGCATGGTTTATAAACTGTTTTTAGCTCACCTGAGCATGAAGTGCGCAAAGGTGCATGAAGTGCTCAAAGGATAGCTGTTGTAATTGCCTGATGTCCGGCATCTTTTTGTTGTTTTCGTCTCTCCAGACTTTTCTTTGAACACTTTAGATGCCACACTTTTGAGCCAATCTTTATGAAACTTGGTCATAATGTATGTCTGCATAAAATCTTTGATGAGTTCGAAACTGGGTCACATGGAGTTAAAAACTAGATCACAAGCTCAAAAAATAGAAAAGCCTTGTGAAAACTCTATAGGCCATATTCAACCAACAAAGTTGGTCAGAATATCTGTCTTGACAATTTCTCTTGGCGTTTAAAGCTAGATCACTTGGTGAAATCATAGAAAAACCTTATGAACACTCTAGATGCCATATTTTGTTCCCAATTATCTTGAAAATAACGTAGAATGTATTTTTTCAAGTTTGTCTAACTTGGTCATATTCGGGACAGTGAAAATCGCGAACTTAAGAAACAGGTAAAATTTAGTACAACATTTGAACATTGTATGTTCCATATGCATGTTATACACGTATCACGATTAACACATTATCTAACATGAACTGTATAACTATCATATTATAAAAGGTTTGCAATTTATTAACCTTACTATACGAATACAATATCAGGTCAGGTGTTGAATAATAAACCTCTGAAGACAATTGAGCATTAAAACAGTTGACACCTGGTAAACTAACCACTAAAGTACACAGGTCAGTATCGATGCACCATAAATACCATTCATTCAATGAACATACATTGTATATTACTATTTATTGTTTATTTTAGCAAACAAATAAAACAAGCGGAGCAGTTCGAGATACCGGTTTATAGCACTTCATTTCGGTTTATAAAGCGATGTCATGGTTAAATTCCACCGTAGTCAAAAATGAGAAAATCAAAATCAACTTTTTAAAAATGGCTAAAATTAGAATCTGGTAAAATTAAAACAGGACCAAAATCGAATGAAAAATTATGTCTAATAAACACGTAAAACCCTTAGATCACCAGGCCAAATCATATAAAAAACCTCTGAACACTTGGTACTCATGTGACTGCTATACATGTAGAGGCGTCTTGGCTCTGTTGTTATATATGCAGCTTTTGTTAATGTTTTAGACAATTTATTATACCCCCAAAACGAAGTTTAGGGGGGTAAATGGAGTCACCCGGTGGTTGGTCAGTCGGGCGGACTGTTGCATTTTCCTTGTCCAAGACATAATGGAAAACTACTAGTTGGAATTCAATACAACTTCATACAATGGTCAAGCACATTGAGAGGAAGTGCAGTGCACAAGAACTATAACTCCATATTGACTAATTACAGAGTTATTGCCCTTTGTTACTTTTCCTTAGTCCGGAGCATAACTCAAAAACTGACTGGTTGGAATTCAATACAACTTTGTACAATGGTCAAGCACATTGAGAAGGAAGTGCAGTGTACAAGAATACATAAGTCCATCTTGACTAATTTCAGAGTTATTGCCCTTTGTTATTTTTTCTTGTAGTGATTAACTTGAAAACTACTAGTTGGAATTCAATACAATTTCATACAATGATCAAGCACAATCAAGAGGGAAGTGCAATGGACACCAAGCATAACTCTATCTTGAGTATTTACTGAGTTATTGCCCTTTGTTACTTTTCCTTGTCCGGAGCATAACTTGAAAACTACTAGTTGGTTTTCAATACAACCTCATACAATGGTCAAGTACATTGAAAGGAAGTGCAATGCACAGGAACCATGACTCTATCTTGACTCATTACAGAGTTATTGCCCTTTGTTACTTTTCCTTGTCCGGACCTAATTCAAAAACTACTGGTTGGAATACAATACAACATCATACAATGGTCAAGCACATTGAGAAGAAGTGCAGTGCACAGAACCATAACTCCATCTTGACTAATAACAGAGTTATTGCCCTTTGTTACTTTTCCTTGTCCGGAGCATTATTCGAAAACTACTTGTTGGAACTCAATACAACTTCATACAATGGTCAAGCACAATAAGAGGAAGTGTAGAAAAAGAACAATAACTCTATCTTGACTCATTTCAGAGTTATTGCCCTTTGTTACTTTTACTTGTCCGGACACCATTTGAAAACTATTGGTAGGAATTCAATACCACTTCATACAATGGTCAAGCACATTGAGAGGAAGTACAGTGTACAAGAACCATAACTCTATCTTGAAAAATTACAGAGTTTTTGCCAAGAACAATATCTCTTTTTAGTTTGTTTGCCAGGTATTCTGTTACCACGAACTTCCTCAGTTTATAAAGCAGTCTTTTGGGGGTATTAATCACATTTAGTGATAGCTCTAGTTAATTCTTATATTAGATTGTGATCAGTGTAACAAGGAGTATGATACAGACTGTCCTGTACATGGACCACTGGAATACATTAAAGATACACAGGTAAGTTTAAGGACATGTTACCAAGACCTTTTTCTGCCTTTTGGTCCAGAAGTCCTTTAAGATACATGTACATGTAAATACACAATGACCTCAAATAGGGTAAGGCCTGTTTTTCTTGAAAACCTATGACTGTCAATGTATCTGAGTAAAATCCTCACTTGAACTTATTACCTTGACAAAATTTCATTCATGCGACTGTTGCTTATCTATATGGGTACAAATGTTTGCCATAATTACAATGAGTTTTAATAGTGTACATGACATGTGTCTAAAACCCAGAAAGAACTGAGGTCACTTGTACATGTAGGTTAAATGTCAGTTGTAGACAAATACTCAAGTATTTATCAAGGTGAGTGTTGAAGTGGGTCACATGGGATCGGAAACAAGATGACATTGCAACACCATACTGTAAATCTCTTTGAAATAGCGAGACAACAAGTTTAATATCTCAAGGTCAATTCAAGAGGACATGAATTCGCAAACAAGTGATCACGCTGGTTCACACTGTTGTAACAATATCGATAATTTCCGAAGAACTTTGACTTATCAACTTACACGATGAAATTTTATGTAAAGTAATCTTTGTATCTGTAGGAGTCTCGCAGTTTAGGTCATGTCTCTGTGTTAAATAAATTATAACTAACTGAAGTGTGTTACATAGGACCATTTTGATTTTCTTTGACATTGCCTGACCTTGACCTACTCTCTTCTTTTTGAAGCTACAGCAATGAATGAAATAACCGTATGTGCAGTTTTAATGCAGACTTCAAGCTTGAAGCTGTAGGTTTCATGTTGCCATGAAATTGGATGAGCAATCCAGGAACAAGGACCATCATGGAGCTCTTGTTTACACTAACTGTTATTTTATGTTTCTGTTTTATGCCACCATAGGTATCTGCAGAGAATGATCCAGAAAGAGCTCTACTAACCATACCACCAGGACTTGTTGTCAGGAAGTCAAGTATTGTAGGTGCTGGTTTTGGTGTATTCACTGAGAAGGAGATACCACCACGTGTCATGTTTGGACCCTATGATGGAAAGAAAATTTTCAATGAGTTGAAAGCTCATGATTCTGGATATAGCTGGCAAGTAAGTTTGGAGCAGACATTTACAGGATAACACATAATTCAAGCCAAGTGGATTAATTGATAATTTGGTTTAACAACATATTTGATCTATATGACGAGGCTAGCTTCTTGTATAATGTCTATTCAGTATTTTTTAACTCAACTATAACGTTTGTTAACATTTTCAAATAAGTTCAAAGGAATGATTTTATAATACGTTATATGTCAATTGTGATTTGTCAAAAACAAACCTCTTAGAAATGGAATCAGGAATTTAGTTAGATATGCATGTATGTCTCTGCAGTCAATTTAATACATTCTCTTAAACCGTTGATCAGATTTCACAGAATATTCCTTAAGAATCCGTGTCCCAACCCTGTGTCCCAACCCCGTCACACCAAGGTCACACTGATGGTCATTTGTTTTGTTTTTTTGTCCACTCTGTATCTTCTATACCCCTTGAAGGATTTTCTTGTATGTTTTGTCAAATGTTTATCTCATCAAGACCTGTTTCAACCCTGTCAGCTCAAAGTCACTTAGGGGTCAAAGGTTATGAGACTATATTTAAAAAACCTGTGGAAGGATTTTCTTGAAAGTGAAGATGATACCTAATGGAGACAATCAAGGTCAAGGTCACATTTAGAGGTCAAAGGTCATTAGACTGCTCTTTAAACCCTTTGAAAGATTTAAATGAAACTTAGGTCAAATGTTTAGATTACATGTATTAATCTGACATGAAAAATATATGTTCTAACTGTGCCAGCTTAACATGAAGGTAACATTTAAGGTTCAAAGGTCATGAGACTGAATCTCCCAAGGCTTTTGTAGGATTTTCATGATTCACTTTGGTCAAGTGTTCATGATATCAAAATGATGAGCATAATGTGTATCTTGGCTAAATGGAAAAGAGGGTGGTGTTTAGGGAAAAAGCTCCCCCCTCCGCTCTGGGCATTCATCCCCCTACCACTGCAAGTCCTTTAATCATATTGTTATTGAGGTTAGGGTAATGAAATAAGCCAGTTCATGCAACAAGGTGCAGTTGTGGAAGTGCATTGTATTTCATTCACATTCTTTAATAGTTCTGACCCTCTTTAAAATAACTGGAAAATTTAGAATTTCATAATTATTGTGAAGCTTAATAGGTTGTTTAATAAAGGTATACTGTTTTTACATCATTTGAAATGTTTTCATCTTTAATAGATATGTGAAAACGGCAAGTGCAATCACTATGTTGATGGCAAAGATACCTTCAGTTCAAATTGGATGAAATGTGTGAATTGCGCCAGAACTGAATCAGAGCAAAATCTTACAGCTTTCCAGTTTAAAGGGGATATTTATTATCGATCATACAAAACCATACATCCAGGAACAGAGCTACTTTGTTGGTATGGTAACGAGTATGGGAGAGAATTAAGCATACTTAGAGACAAAAATCTGATGATCAGGCCTAAAGTGGTGAATGGACAAGGTATTTACACTTTATTTTAAAGTTTTTACTTTAAACATTTAACTTAATATTTTAAATATTAAACATATATCAAAAAAATTGTTTCAATGGACAAACCTGATTGCTAATATTTTGCAAATATATTTTGGGGACTAGACAATGTAGGATGACTCTCTCCTTTGCCATGCCTTGTCCTCATTTGCTAACACTTCAGAACCCTAACATTTAGATGTATTTAGACTTTCAAAAAAGCTCAGTTGGCCTATAAAGAGAAAATAATGATGAAAATATAATAGATCTTTAAATGCTCCAATTGTACCCAGTTTAGATTTGGAATTGCAAGCTATTTGTTTTCTTTGATCTGTAGGTCAGATTTGAAGCTAAATGACATGAGCTCGAGAATTGAATGACTAAGGTCAGATGCACTGTCTGAAATATCTTAAGCCACACTTTTTTATATGGAATGTTACAAAGCTCAAAATGTTTTCTTACGTTTGGACATTTTACAAAATATGTGTCATTCAGGGTACAGATGTTCCTAGTGGAGTAACTTCTTTCTTAGATGCCAGTATGGCGTACTTCTTTACCCAAGATATGTGTCGATCAGAGAACAGATGTTCATAGTGGATCCAGATGTGCAGGGCCATCAGGAACCTCTTTCTTATATTATCATGGCATAATGAGTACATCACCCTGTGTCAATCATGTGACATTCTTGTCAACAGTTGCTTCAAATGATATCTCCTAAACTATGTGGCCAATTTTCACCAAATTTAAGCACTGTTCCCTGGGTGGTCCTTTTCGGAAATTGTGCAAAGAATTCAGTTAAAAACAGAACTCATGTAGTCATAGTACCAAATAGGAAAACTTCAAAATCTCCAAGTTTGTTGACGTCATGTCTTTAGTGTAAAAATGGGCTCTGCCATGGAGTGTCAGTTGTTTTACAGAGATATATATTATATACTAGATGTTGTGCCCACTTGTGTGGCACAATGTGAAATACAGATACTGTGCGAAAAATGTCAGAATTTATCATGTAATTATTTCTTTGCTCAGGGTGAGCTATTGTGGTCACTGGTTGTCTGTCGTAGCACATGGGGCCGTGTGTCTGTCAACATTTTGCTTTAAACTACTTCTCCCCCTGAACTTCTAGACCAATTTTAATCAAGCTTCACAGGATTGGTCTGTGGATGGTCCTGTAACAAATAAGTTCAAAGAAATGTATTTCATGGAGAACTTTGGTTGCCATAGCAAAGAAAAACGAAAACTTTAAGAATAGTCTCAAAACTGGAAGGGTTAGAGCTTAGATATTTTGCATGTAGAATTGCCTAATGGACCTCTATCAAGACTGTTTTAATAATGACCATGTAAAGAGTTACTACTTAAAGAGGATACACATATTATCAGCATGTCCCAGCATGGTTATGAATTACTTCATTTAATCATACCCCACCCCCACTACACAAAGTGTTAGCGGGTATACTGGATTCAGTTTGTCTGTAGGTGCGATATTGTGGACACAATGTCCAAAACCCCTGGTCAGAATTTAATGATTAGAAGTGCCTAGTTGCACATGGTCCATGTTTTAGGTCACTAGGTCAAAGGTCAGGTCACAAGGGCTCGAGATAGTAAAATCTTGTGGATGTTAGATCTCCAAAAGCCCTAGTTAGAATTTAATGATACTTCATAGAAGTTAAATGTACAATGTATCATGCCTATTTGTGCATGGTCCATGTTTTGGGTCACTAGTCCAAGTGCAAGGTCGTAGGGGCTCGACATAGTAAAAACTCTACACCCTTTAATCTCCAAAACCCCTGGTTAGAATTTGATGATACTTCTTGGAAGTGATAAGTATCATGCTGAGTTGTCAGCTCAAAGTCCATGTTTTGGGTCACTAGGTCAAGGTCACAGGGGCTCAAGATAGTAAAATCTTGTGTGCTCTGATTTTCCAAAACCTCTGGTCAGAATTGAATGATTCTTCACAGAAGTGAAGTTAGCTTAATCATGCATAGTTGTGCATGGTCCAATAATTAAAACATCAAATGTTACATAAAGTTTATATTCTGTGTCAATGTGGTGTTTTGGGGGGGGTATTTGCCACCTTCAGTGATAGTTCTAACTATTTGGTAGCATATAGTAAAATTATATGAGAACCTTTTCCACTAAAGAAGATTTGCATATTATAAACATGTTCAAGCATGACAATGAATTATCCCCCATTATTATGCTTCTAGAGAAGCAAGCATATACTCTCGGCATTTTCTGTTCTTCCATGTTAGCGCCTGTCCGTTCAATTTTATTCCGTGCTATTTCTCAACAACTACTGGCAGAAATTGAACTTCACGGCAAGATGGACATGTGGATATAATTATATAGTATGTATTATAACATATTTTGAAAAGTATGTCTCCCTTTTACTGCAAGGGGAAGCATACTGTATTTATAGTTTTTGTTCTTATCATTCTCTTCAATGAAAATTTTACCCGCGGCAGAACTCGGAAACTTCTGGAAAAATTTGAAAACTGAATGAAACTTGGAACGATGATAGATGGCAATGTGAAGTTGTGCTCAGCACAAGAATTATTACATTTGAACACTTAACAGCTTTGTTTTTTCCACCTGGCACAAAGTGCCAGCGTGAGTTATTTAGACCACTCCACATCCGTTGTCCAGCGGGAGTTATTTAGACCACTCCAAATCTGTTGTCCAGCGTGAGTTATTTAGACCACTCCACATCTGTTGTCCCTCCATCCACCATTTCCTTCAAACAACATTACCCCTGAAACTACTGGGCCAGTGTTGATAAAACTTGGGAGGGATGTTTCTTGCATAAAGCATTATCAGAGTTGTTTATAATGTATGTCCCATACCATGGAGAACTCTGGTTGCCATGGCAATGGAAAGGAAAAAGCATTAGAAATCTTCTCAAAACCCGAAAGGCCTAGAGCTTAGCTACTTAGCATGTAGCATTGCCTAGTGGACCTCTACCAAGATTGTTTGAATGATCACCTCAGGTCAAACTTAACCCCGCCTCGGGGGTCACTTTAATTAACATCAGATTAAAATTATAGGAAAAACTTTAAAAATCTGCTTCTTTGAAACCGCAAGGCATAGAGCTTGGACATTGCATGTAGGCTGTAGCATTGCCTATTGTTCACATCATGACCCTGTGTCAAAAGTGACATAGATATTTGGAAAAAAACATTATGTAGTAGACCTCTATGAAGATTGTTAAAATCCGAACCCCCAGGTCAGAATTGACCCATTCTGTCATTGCTGACCTTGTATTGTAGCCAATGGTAGCCAGTTGAGCGATATAGGGCATATTGTTTAACTATATACCTTTATTTATTATGGTTGTCCGGCTCATAACTGAACAAAAAATTAATGTATTAAGTTGATATAACACAAATTAATAGTGGACATTGAGACGGAGTGCAGTGATGAAGACCCATAACTCTAGCTTACCCGGTACTTCATTTTGGAAGTATTTCCCTTAAAGTTATATTTTTGCCCAGAACATAACTTCAAAAGTCCTATCCTTCTTTGCTGCCATTATTCAAACATGATCAGTATGAAGGAGAGACATCCATTTTGATGCATGGATTCGAAAACAAACATTTCTAGTTTAATTAAAGTGTATTTGAAGAATCACTTATCTCATTCCAAAGAATGAGGAGAAAGAATTTGAAACATCTCAAGTGTCTTGGGGTGGGGGGAATAGTCTGACAACCCTTAGAAACTACATGTAGGATTTATACCAAACTTAGTATGTTAGGGTCCTTGCATAAAATTGGAAATGGTTTGGGTCCATTGTTCAACTTGCCCCATGGTCATCTTTACCCACCTTGACCTACTCTCTGTTTTTGAAGCTATATTACTGAAATTTTGACCATGCATTAAAGTTTAAAAGTCTACGAGATTTGCTGACATAGACCTTCTTGTTTTTGAAGCTACATAAATGAAATTTGAACCGTATGTACAGTGTTTTATGGAGATTTCAATTTGAAATATCAATTTTAACCTTACCTGACCTTGACCTTTGGCCTAGTTTTTGTTTTTCAATCTAGAGAGATAAAATTTGATCAGTTTTTGGTAGTTTTTCAAATCCCACGAATGACCTTGATTATGAAATTTTAACTTGCTTTCTAATGTCAAGGTGCAATGGTACTCAGATGAGCAATATAGGGCAGTCATGGCCCACTTCTTGTTTCTTTCGTGCAAATGTTTGAGAGCTTGCTTTATGTTGGGATTATGTTATATTTTAATTTTAACAATATTTCTTTAAGTGTTTATCTTTTCTATGGCAACGTTTAAGAGAGATAACTGAAATAACAAAAATTTGATGTTGCAAATACGTCTCTCGAAAATAGATATTAAAGAGATTATTCACAAAATGATAATGTATGAGTGTAATTCAGTGGAACTGATAAAGCTCATTTGAACATGGCTGACTTTGCTAAAAATGAACGAGGAAAATGTTTAGTTAAAATTACAGTCAACTATTTTTCAGAATGTTATCCGTGTGCTTTTTGCGAGACTGCCTTCACTTCAGCTGTGTACAATGTGAGACACCTAGTAAGAGGTCATGGAAAAAGAAAGCTTACACAGGGTGTTATACATGTGCTAAAGGAATGGCTGAGGGAAAATGACACTGTAGATTACAGCAGGAAATGGCCAAAAAATATTCGAAGAACCAACTGTGGCAAATCGTGTGTCAATCATCAAGGCAAAAACAGAGAACAAGCAAACACAATTGAGCGGAACATTCCAGAAAATGGAAATGACATCACATTATTGTCAGAACGGAACTATTTAGAGTGTGATGTATGTGAGTATGCATGTAATGATAGCAGTCATCTCAAAAATCACACGAGGATCCATACAAGAGAGAAATCCTTTAAATGTGATTTATGTGATTATGTTTGTAAACAAAAAGGACTATTTGAGACACACATGAGAAGGCACACAGGAGAGAAACCTTTTAAATGTGATAGTTGTGATTATGCTAGTGTATCCAACGAAAATTTGAAAGAACATAGGAAAATACATGATGATGAGCGACGACACAAGTGTCAATTTTGTGATTTTGCGTGTAATCAGAGGGCATATCTCTATACACATATAACAATACACACAGGAGAAAAACGTTTTAAGTGTGAGTGTGATGATTGTGATTTTGCTAGTAACACTAGTTATGGTCTGAAGTGTCATATGAGGAAACATACCGGAGAGAAACGTTTTATGTGTGAATTTTGTGGTTATTTATGTAACCAAGGTGGTGAACTGAAAAGACATTTAAGAATACATATTGAAGCAGATAAAGGCATTATCGGTAAACATGGTAAAATACAGAAACACTGTCGGTGTGATTTGTGTGGGTATGTTTCTTATAAAAGCAATGGTCTGAGGAAACATTTAAGAGCTCATACTGGGGTGGATCCTAGTAGTGTAATCCGTACTCATGAAAAGGGCCATCAGTGTAAAACATGCAGTTATTCTTGTTCAAGCAAGTTCGCAATGCAGATACACATGCGAATACATACAGGAGAGAAGCCCTATGAATGTGATGTTTGTGATTACAAAAGCAGAACTAAATGTAACCTGAAGAGACATATTGCAAGCCACATGGGACAGAAGCCGTTTAAGTGTGGTCTTTGTAATTTTGGCTGTATGAGAAGTACCGATCTTAAGAGACATAAATTCAGACACACACTCAGGAAAAAAAATCCTAAAGTGTAATTTGTGTGATTATGCAGTAGTAATTATCTAAGAAGACATGTAGAAGAACAATTGATAGGAAGAAACCTTATCAGTGTCATGTTTGTTGCTATACATGTTACAAGGCCGTAAAACTGAGAATACAAATGCTTATCCATAAAGGTGAGAACGGTTAAACTGGGACCTTTGTGGTTGTAAAAAAAATTGCCTGTAATAGAAAAAGGAACCTAATAATTCATATGAAAAGACATTCAAGAAAGAAAATTCTGTCAGTGTGACAAACTTGAGTTACTCACTTCAAAACATTCATCGGAAGACACATACATGAATGAAAACTCATACAGGAAAGAACTTAAAAAGTCACTTTATATCAGCCTGCATAGTCGAGATGAATGAGTCACTGACCTGAAGTCACTGCAACCTTTATTTGATCGAAATCATGTGTATGAGCTCTAGTGCCAATCAAGGCATGTCTTATTTTGTGAGGGTTCTTGTGCTAGTACTTCCGGATCTTCCAATGAACAATGGTTAAGTAAACCTCACGTGAAAATAATTGACATACGGGTGAAACAGGCGTTTAATCGCAAGAAACGAAACAAAAGCAATATTTTTGATTTTTCAAGTACACATAGTTGCCTTTTGAAGTGACATATAAGTCTGAATACATACATGTTAATTCCCTAAGTCTAATTTTTTAATTACTCCCCTTTGTTACTTTTACTTGATTTTTCTTGTCCGGTGCATAACTCAGAAAGTACTGAAGGGAATTTCTTGAAACTTAATACGGTGATAGACCACAATTTGGGGGAGTGCAGTGCCCAAGAACCATAAACAGATTCTTGTTTTGCCTTTAACTGACAAAGTTTTGTTTTATTGGCAAGCACTAGAAAAGTTGACGAGCTGTCATACTGACAACTCTTGTTGACTTAGAAAGTGTATTGAGCTTGGTTAAGTTTTTCGTACCACCCCATTTTATTTCAAAACCATTTGAGGTATTGATTTGAAACTTACCATACTTATTTATCATCATAACCTCCATCAAAAGACAAGAGTACATAACTCTGTCGAGGTTTTTTAGACAGAATTATGCCCCTTTCTCAACATAGAAAATACACTGAATAGGAGTAAAACCAAAGTATTAATGCTTTGAAACTTTAAACGCTTGTTAACATCATTACCCCCATCTGTAGACAAGGGAAGGTAACTCTGTCAAGGATTAAAAAAAATGGAGACCCTTTTTCAACTTAGAATCTTGGTTAAGTTTTTCTTACCAGTCCATTTTTTGACTAAACTGTTTGAGATATTACTTAGATAATTAGAATACTTGTTTACCATCTTGATTCCCAAACACATGCAGGAGAAGGTAACTCTGTCAAGGATTTCATTTGAATTATGGCCCTTTTTTACTTTTCATTCAAATTCCCAAATTTTCATTCTTGTCCACGTGTTGACTTTTCCATTTGAGATATTACTTTAAGAGTTGGAATACTTATGTACCATTATGAGACCTATCTGTAAGCAAGAGCAGATAACTCTGTGAAAATGTTTCTTGATTTGCACTTAGAAATTCCTAGTTACATGCACAGTCTTGTGTGATAATGGCACTGTCATGCATATACATGTATATCATTAAACCACTTTGAAGTATTAATTTAAAACTTTGTTGTAATATTTATGGATATCAAACAATAAAG
>JAFMSR010000007.1:43078987-43093001 GCA_022818135.1 Saxidomus purpurata
TGGCAACTTCCGAAAATCGATAATGCGATATCGGAGTAGATGTTACCCATCATGCTTTGCGCGCGCTCGGTAATTTTCGGAAATTTTGTGATATTCGGCAGGACAAAATTTTCCAACATACAAAATCGATAACAGTTACGCGCTACGAAAAAAGATATAGCTTGGAATAAGACAATAGTTGCATAAACAAAGAAAAATACAAACTATTGAGCCATACATATTGAAGTAGACACGATTAAATTTGATTTATTGTTTACGTATTTCCCCCGAAATGTTCCAAGATGGAGGACGGCGGGAAGCTTCATAATTTCTACATCGCGCTGATAGAATTTTCAACATACAAATTCTGTAAAAGTTACGCATTTCGAAAATAAATATAGGTCGGAATGAGACTAAAGTTACATAAAGAAAAAAACTATTGAGCGATAAATATTGAAGGAGACACGATTAAATTTGATTATTTTTTACGTTTTCTCCGATTCGTTCCAAGATGGAGGACAGGCTGACGCTGGGAGTTTCGATTTCGGCAAACGTCGGATATTGTCCATCGGTGCTGAAATCTCGCATAAAATCCCGGCCTCCGCAAGAAAAAGGTTAAACTTGTATAGGAAGATACGAGAGTTGCCAATCCATGTGTATATAGGTCCGTGAGTCTACTGAACATCTAATTAAATGCATGTTAAAGCTTTACACATGTAGGCTTTTCTAACGGGACACTTTCTTAAAAACGAATTTCTTAGAAATGGTTCAGATTATTGATTTGAAATTATGCATGCTGTTACTTGGCTATATAAGGCTGGGACGAATATATAATATTATTGCTCCAGTATAAGGTAAGCAAATATGACAACATTATTTAACCGTAACAGTTCAGTAGCTATGTACTGGAATGTTCACGACCTTTGCAGTTTGCATGAGGAAATTTTGGCTGGAAAGAATTCTCTTTTTTTGCTCATTCTCCTTTTGTACACGCCTGAGCAGGCCAAAACAACTCATAACTTACACATTTGTCCACCTTTGAATGTCCGGGAAAGATGTCGTGCAGACGGCATGCATCAGACAGGCCAATCTTTAAGACACGCAAGTTAATCAATTTTTAGGTCACCTGAGCACGAAGTGCTCAAAGGTGAGCTATTGTGATCGCCTGGTGTCCGTCGTCTGTCCAAATTTTGCCTTGTGTATGAAATAGAAGCTGCATTTTTCAATGGATCTTCATGAAAGTTGGTCTAAATGATTTCCTTGAAAAAATATAGGTCGAGTTCGAACATGGGTCATCTGGGGTCAAACACTAGGTCACTGGGTTAAATCATAGAAAAACTTGTGTATGCTATAAAGGTTGCATTTTTCATTGGATTTTCATTAAACTTGGTCATTATGATTGCCTTGGTGAAATCTAGGTCGAGTTTGAATATGGGTCATCTGGGGTAAAAACTAGGTCACCCGGTCAAATCATACCAAAACCTTGTGTATGCAATAGAGGTTGCATTATTCATTGAACCTTCATTAAACTTTGTCAGTATGATTGCCTTGATAAAATCTAGGATGAGTTTGAACATGGGTCATCTAGGATCAAAAACCAGGTCACGTGGTAAATTCATAGGGAAACCTTATGTATGCAATAGAGGTTGCATTTTTCATTGGACCTTCATGAAACGTGGTCAAAATGATTGCCTTGAAGAAATCTAAGTTGAGTTCAAACATGGGTCATCTATGGTCAAAAACTAGGTCACTGGGTAAAATTGTAGAAAACCATGTGTATGCAATAGAGGTTGCATTTTTAGCTCGACTATTCGGAGAATATGGAGAGCTATTACAGTCACTTGTGCGTCGGCGTCGGCGTCGGCGTTGCTTCTTTGGTTAAAGTTTTGCCTGCTAAGTACTATCATGCACATATCTCAGTAACCACTTACGATATTGACTTGAAACTTTGTTCATGTCTTTAGGGGTGTCATACAATCAAGGCATATAACTCTTGAAAAAATTTAGTACAAATTATGGCCCTTGTTTGACTTTGAAAATTTGGTTAAAGTTTTGCCTGCTAGGTACTATCATGCACATATCTCAGTAACCACTTATGATATTGACTTGAAACTTTGTTCATGTCTTTAGGGGTGTCATACAATCAAGGCATATAACTCTTGAAAAAATTTAGTACAAATTATGGCCCTTGTTTGACTTTGAAAATTTGGTTAAAGTTTTGCCTGCTAGGTACAATCATGCACATATCTCAATAACCACTTATGATATTGACTTGAAACTTTGTTCATGTCTTTAGGGGTGTCATACAATCAAGGCATATAACTCTTGAAAAAATTTAGTACAAATTATGGCCCTTGTTTGACTTTGAAAATTTGGTTAAAGTTTTGCCTGCTAGGTACTATCATGCACATATCTCAGTAACCACTTATGATATTGACTTGAAACTTTGTTCATGTCTTTAGGGGTGTCATACAATCAAGGCAGATAACTCTTGAAAAAATTTAGTACAAATTATGGCCCTTGTTTGACTTTGAAAATTTGGTTAAAGTTTTGCCTGCTAGGTACTATCATGCACATATCTCAGTAACCACTTATGATATTGACTTGAAACTTTTTTAATGTCTTAAGAGGTGTCACACAGTCAAGACAGATAACTCTTGTTTAAATTTAGTGCAAATTATGGCCCTTGTTTGACTTTGAAAATTTGGTAAAGTTTTGCATGCAAGGTACTTTCATGCACATATCACAGTAACCACTTATTGTAGTTATATCAAACCTTGCAATAGTGTTCAGGGTAAATTTTGTATCAAACAATTAATTTACCAAAAATTAAATCTATAGTTATAGATTTTGACTTTTTTTATGATTCAACTTTCCTAGTTTATACTTAATAGTTAGCAGAATTTTTGTTTTGCTATTACACTGATAAAAGTTTTGTTTTATTAGCAAACACCCACAATAGTCGAGCGTGCTGTCTTATGGACAGCTCTTGTTCATTCTATCTTCATGAAACTTTGTCAGTATGATTGTCTTGAAATTTAGGTCAAGTATGAATATGGGTAATCGGAGGTCAAACACTAGGTTTATCCGGTTAAGTACCATGTGTATGCCATACAGGTGACATTTACAACCCAAGCATCATGTAAACTGGTCAAAAGGTTTGCCTTGGATAACAGAATGTTTGTGTTTATGATAATAGTTTAGAGTTGAACAGTAGAACAATTATGCCTGGTTTTGTATTCATTTAAATACAAAGTACATAAGAGTTCCAGGTCGGGAATATGCTTTTTCAGCTTTATTTTGTCTTTTTACATTTATATAAGATTCTATCCATTTTGGTTCAATATTGCTCCGTGTGGTGAGAACCAGTTTTTAATAAAAATTGAAACCGTGCGCAAGGGACGTCACTCTAAGCAGCTGTGTTGGATAACTTTGCGTATGTCACCCCTTTTCTTTTTCAGTCTACCTGGTACTTCAGTTGTACAATATAAAAGTTAAGATCTGGGGAAAATAAGATGATACTTTGTAAGCTTGGTTCTCAAATAAATGTAAAGAGACGAATAAAGCTGGAAAAAGCATAATCCTGACCTCGCCTGTGACAAATTACCATGCGTTTCACACGATGTTTCTCAAACGTTAAACTGCAATTACATTTTGTGACTTATTTCTAAAGTGATGTTTTATTCTGTTCATTGTTTGTACATTATCATCAATGGAATGTTAATAAAATATGATGCCATTAATTATTATTCTCTGCGAATTTCGACGAAATCCTTCCACATATAAGCAAAATAAATGCATTTGAATTGATGTCCGGTTAGAAAGGCATCCAGGTGTAGTAGAGTTGCTTACATAA
Organism: Saxidomus purpurata; assembly: GCA_022818135.1. Taxonomy (NCBI): domain Eukaryota; kingdom Metazoa; phylum Mollusca; class Bivalvia; order Venerida; family Veneridae; genus Saxidomus; species Saxidomus purpurata. The sequence continues at coordinate 43,082,823 of JAFMSR010000007.1, forward strand.
ACACCTGTTGTTTACAAACGAGGAAACTTGAGGAGGCCTTTGTAATGATTTTTTTCCCCTAAAATGAAAAAAGAAAAATGTGTATGTTTAAAGTCTGGTTTCATGGCGTTGATGCATATGTCTTGTGTATATTGATGTAATAAACTTCAGAAACAATTCTTACATTTAGATCTTCCCCCAAGATATGAGTCATCAGGCTACATGTGCTTATGGTTGAAGCAGGTTGGCAATAAATGGCCGTTGGGTACCTCTTCCTTAAATATCACGGCATACTTTTTACATTACACCAAATTATGTTAACTCTTTTAGTAGTGTTCTTTATACCACATCACAAAGGGTTTTAAGTGTTTTTATGCCCCCCACATAAGATGGGGGTATAGAGTTGCCCTTGTCAGACCTACGTTAGTCCCGGACATCTTATGACACGTTTGGCTCCTTTACTAATTGACCTAGTGTCACCAAACTTCGTACACATAGTTATTGAGATTAGAAGTTGTGCACCTGCGTTTTAGTTTTTACATTTGACTGGTAACACATAAGGTATGGCCCTTGCCTTGGTCAAAATTAAGGATTCTATTTGGCAAGTTTGTTGCGAGCACTGCTTCTCAAGTAACTGACACTGAATCATCAAACTATACTCCCCTGGGAAATGTTTATTAGGATTTTTCTAGTGCGTCCTTGATGACACTTTGGCAATGTTATACCACAATTCCAAAGAATTTTGATCATCAGATAAGATATCGAATATAGATTGGCCTATCTGTATTCTGAAGCAATATATTCGTTAATCTCCGTAAGGTTCCCTTATTTAACGATATTTGATCACACGCTGTGTCCATGTCAATCGAAAACACAGAAGCGACCTAAAAACAACCAAGTCTTGCCCTGAATGTAGCGATGTCCACAATTGTTTACAATAGTGAAAAAACCGAAGCTTGCCGGAGATGGCCGAGTAGTTGCGATTCAATACGGAACCCCGGCATCGGTAAATGACAGCCAAGATGATACCTCGACTTGCCTCAGTGTTCATGGCTACGCATTTTGCATAATTATATGTTACATTGTAGTCCTTTCTCGAATTCAGAAGTCAATCTTAATATTTTTATTGCATTTGTTTCTTCTTTATTTCCCTCTCGGTGTGCCTCAGTTTGGCTACAGCGCTGAATTGTTATCCATGTAACGACAGTGTGTCGTGCAAAACCTTTAGTTAACTTTTTCCCAGGTAAAGCAAGGCCGTCGCGGACGGTACGGCCATGGCCGGACCACTTTTTTGGCCAAGTATACTATCGGCCGTACTGTTTTGACTCCCTCAATTTTTTTCTTTACTGAATTGACCATTGACGTACTGACACTTCAATGCAAGCATCGATAGGGCGTGCTTAATTGCGTGGCTACTATTGGCTGAGAGTGTGAAAACCAGCAACTATTCAAAGTAACTAACTAATCCAATTAGCCATTATTTAAAATTAATTCAAGCGAGGTATCAAAGGCACAGCAACTGGTTGATCTTTAATGTAGTTTCTTCTGATTTTAAATGTAAGTTATAAAAAATTATGTTTTTCTCGCCGAAAATAAACATAACTTAATAAATATTTTGTTATTTAGGTGCGATATACCAATCATGAATACGGACCGACCAACGATAAAACTAAATTACATTCATACATTTTCTGTCCATTCTAAATCTGAAACCTTCTGTGTATGCTATTGCTTAATAATGGATATACCTCCAGTACTAAATCAACCTAAGACATTTAATTTTCCAAAACGCACTTTATGTCAAAAACTTCCAGTACTCGTGATTTACAAATAGATCCTGGTTGCATGACGATGAAGCCAATGACATCGCATTTTGTCATGTGTGCATGTTTGCTTACAGAGACTGAAAATTGTCAAGTTGCTTACGTTTTCAATGGAATTTTTGAAATGGAAAGATGCTAGTGTGTCATGTTAAAAGCATGAATCCTCTGTCATCATGAGGCTGCTAAATGATTGCCCAATTATATGGTACCTTTTTCTATAAAATCTTTAAGAAAATAGTGGAACTAACAATCCAGAAGTACACTCGGGATACAATAAAAACGCCTCTAAAGGCATACAGAAACTCAAAATTTTCTAGGGGGAGATCCCCAAAACCGGCTCCCACTCGTGCTCTCCCCTATCTCATGCCTACAGCCGGACCCCTTTTCCGATTAATATTGCTCCAGTTAATATTATTGCTCCAGGTCAGAGAAACCTGAAATATGGTTTAAAATCACATGCAGTGGGTCCTTTTAATGATTTAACATCAAACTAAAGACAATCTGCCATGAAAGTTGCTTTTAAACACGGAGGAAACTGGCACTGTATTTTTATAGGGACCAAGTTTGAGAGGACCGCGGAGGAACACCGCCTATTTGCAAGTTTCATACCTTAATAGACAAAAGAGAGGTAGCCCTATTTGTTCTAGACTTACAGAGTGACAAATGAATACTGGACGTGGACATAGTTGAACATTAAAATTTTCGTTGCACGTTTCAATGCCGTGCTACGATGTTCAGCTGAGCATTCGTTCTATAGCTCTACACATTCAGTGATAAAAGAAGTAAATTTAAATGTCGAGCTGCTATGTGTAACCAAGGCCTTTCAAATAGTATTTGAAAGACCTTTGTGTAACTGAACGTTCGTTCTAGCTCTAACATCGTTTACAGATTAGGTCAATCTCAATGTCGAGCTGAGATGTTCAGCTGAACATTCGTTCTAGCTAGACATTTGTTTAAGTCAATCTCAATGTTGGGCTGCAATGTTCAGCTGAACGTTCATGGACATTCAACTGAGTCATACACTTAAACAACCATAAAAGTACAGTAGAGTATTATGCTGGCCATGTATGATTAAGAATGAAGTTATCAAAAGAATTTAGCTGTGTTTGAAAGCAAACGTTAACTCGGCAGCGGGTTTAAGACGAGTCGTTTTATTCTGTGCAGCGGGCATTCTATGGACATTGATTTCTCTAGTTTTTCTTATAAAAATTCAGGAAGTGTAAGTGGAGCTTTCAAAAGAATTAAATAGTTGAGTCACGTGCTTCAATAAAAGATCACGCTAGAAAGTATGTGAAGTTGGCTCGGAAATCGTACATCGACATTCGATCTGCGTCCCTTCCAACTGTATATCTAAATCGGAGTTTAACATTAGATCTGTATTTAAAAAATGATGATTGAAATCGTAGATCGACATCAGACCTGTATTCGAAAATGACGATCTAGATTATACGTCGACATGAGGTCTGTATTCGAAAATGCAGATCTAGATCGTAGATCGACATGAGGTCTATATTCGAAAATGCAGATCTAGATCGTAGATCGACATCACGTCTGTATTCGAAAATGACGATCCAGATCATCATTGTTTGAATGCAGATCTAATGTTGAACTCCGATCTAGATATACAGTTGAAAAGAATGCAAATCTGATGCTAATGTACGAATTCCGAGACAACCTCACATATTTCATTTTAGCCCAAATGGTAAATATAGTAAATCTAAGGCGCATTTAATTGCACAAGCCAAGAAAGCAATGCATCTTCTATAAAAACGTATTAATAATTCAAATCTACCAATAGATCTCTAGTTAAAATTGTTACACAACACTATATTACCAATTCTGACATTGCCCTGTGAAGTTTTAATATGTACAATAAGTACTAAGTATTGAAATAATTTAGTAACAGGCAATTCTAAGAAGTATTCCAATATCATATATAATACAATGTTAAAAAGTACAGTCATGCAGTTTTAAATGGCTTAACTTAGTTAGAGCTGCTATAGTCGAATCAACTGGATGAGGGCCAAAATGGCCATATATCGCTCACCTATCTATAAGGTCCTCAATAGCAAAAAGGGTCATTTTTGATCTTGGGGACATGATTTTAACATTTTTGGAAGATGTCTACCAGGCAATGATGCATGCCAAATATCTAAGGTCTATATAGGCCTTGCGGTGTCAGAAATTTAGATTTTAAAAGTTTTTCCTATTAAGCTTATGTAAAGTTCCGGGTGGGGTCAGTTTTGAGTATGGGGTCATAATTTGAACAATCTCAGTGGAGGTCCACCAGGCAATGCCACAGTATGAATATCTAAGCTCTAGGCCTTGTGGTTTGAGAGAAGAATATTTTTAGAGTTTTCCTACATAAGCCGCTTATGTAGGCTATCAGAAAATCAAGTGACGCGCGGTCGGGGTCAATTTTGACCCGTGAGTCATAATTTGAACAATCTAGGTAGAGGTCCATTAGCTTATGCCACATGCAAAATATAAAAGCTCTAGGCCTTGTGGTTTCAGAGCAGAAGATTTTCAAAGGTTTTCCTATATAAGCCTATGTAAAAACAAGTGTCCCCCGTGCGGGGTCAATTTTGACTCTGGGGCAATAATTTGAACAATCTTGGTAGAGGTCCACTATGTAATGCCAAATATCTAAGCCCTATACCTTCCATACTGTTCTTGAGAAGAAGATTTTTAAAAAAAATCTTTTTGTTGCCACAGCAACGAGAGTTTGGAATGGAATGGAATTAGTTTAACAACTGAAACGGTTTTATGCACGAAACATTCCTGCTTAGTGTCATCATCATCATCATTTGCCTAGTGGTTTCAGAGATGTCGTTCGAAGGACGTACGACATACGACGTACGACGGTCCTATTAGCTCCTCTGGAACTTTTTCTTGCAGGATGTAATGAATTTGTATGAAAAAAGAACTTTCTTAAGTATAAATCAGTGCTGAACCTACAGATAATATAGTATCAGCCTAATCTGTTTTGTTTGTTTAAATGTATCTTTTGCACGGGGAATCCGCCCTTGTTTAAGCGGGACTAGAAAGGAAGTGGTTGTGCTTACACCATCAAATAAACGATGTATTGGAAGGAAAAGGCGAATTCTTCCTTAGTATGTTTTAGTAAATTAAGAATATTTGGAAAGCAAGTGTGCGCTTGCAGGTATAGAAGATTACTTCACAGGCCACTCCTGAAAGGTAAATTATATACATTTAAGTAACACAATGCGCTATGCATGTACGTTTGCCTCCGTTATCGAGTGGATAGAGTCGCTGAATTGAAATCACTATGACCACTCAGATCAAGGGTCATGAGTTCGATACCTGCTACCCACCATGTATCTTCATGCGAGCAATTTAGCAGTTTCTTGCGGAGAACAGGAAACTGGTTCTTCCCCGGAAGGATTGTTGGGTAAACTATGACTGTCCTATAATGTGCAAAGTTATTGTATTGCTATACAAACTTTGACTTTTACTAATGTATTTTTGAGAAAGTAAAATCATACGGATTTGAACGAAAACCTTATATTCAAAACATCAGAACTTGCCTCGATTGTCAACCTATGGAATGAACGGAATTGGTTGTATGTTACCACAACGCCACAAATGATATTTGCTTACTAAGGCCACTACTTTTTTATTTCTTGGTTTACAAGAATTTTTTTGAAAAGTGCCCATCGGCCGGTCGAAAAAAAAAAAAAAAAAAAAAGACTACAAGACCTTTTTCAATCACCCACAAAAGCAAACAGCTAAATTTAATGTCATCTGAAACTAAATTGACAGCTTTGATGTGTGCCGCTATGGCATGCGATTTGCACAATTATTCCCAAAACCTTTGTTCTCAACTGAGAGGTTGTATATGCTTGATAGTGGGTCCGGGGTGATACGATGTTTTTGGTCCAAAGTTCGAGAACGGAGAAATACCGCGTAACTTCGCGGGAGTCGGGAGTAAAATCGCGGCACTTCAAGTGGGTTTACAGAAAATTAAATTTAAATTATTATTAAATTTAAATTGATTATATTCGGTAGAAATTTGTATACACATGAATTGTCTGTGTGTTGTAAACAAATCAAATTCAAAAATATTTGCTGACCGACGTACATTTATATAGCGTGTTAAATATATTGTATCACCCGAAAAAAACTTACTCATAATATTATTTATTCCCAAATAGTATTTTTATAATCCAAAATGATCAGACTATCGTCTTGAGCTACTTGTACATGTCTCAAACTGTCAAAAATATATCGGTCTTTTTAATGCCACGTGCTTTTACTAAGATCAAACGTCGGCGCGCCTTCTTTGATCTCGTGACACCTGCGGCCTTATCTTTTGTAACCTTTAAGATTAAACGAGGTTGCAGAAAACATTATTTTATTCGGCAACAGTTGGAGGAAAATATTTACTGGGAAAAAAATCGGCTTTAACAATAAATGACAACCAAACGGACACGCTGAAACGCTGTGATTTTTCTTTATAACGGAACGTTTTGATTTGAATAAAAAACAGTTGAAACTTTTTTAAAAATTGATTGAGAAATACTTTTCGCATTCACATGGGTGTGATTAGGTGTTGACGGGAGTAAAATTATTTGTGAAGACAGGGGGCATGGGGGCCGCTATAGGCCCCCATTGGGGTCAAGGGGCAATGCTCCTGTGGGGGACCAGGGGGCGGAGCCCCGGAAAACTATGTGTTTTAGCACTCTAGGAGAATAAAAATGGATTTAAGTCTGTATCAGGGGTCTTGTATGTCCATTTTTGGGGCCAAAAGTACCACAAATTTCAAAGAAAAAATTAGCTTAATTTTACTGATTTTCCTTCTATGTATGACGTATTTTCGCGATCCCGGTTTTACACCGATTTTTGAAAGAAAAGATTTTCAAAAATATTTTTCCGTTTTTTGTTACCTTATTTCACCGTAAATCACGTAATTCATTAGGAGAATGGAGAGTAGAGCGAGTTACAAAAACAACGATAATTGCTCTGCTCAGCGTTTCTCCGCGTATTTTAGAGTAGTTAAATAATTTTATCATTTCATAAATTAACAAACAATACTCAGTCAGTGATGCCACATTGCAAACAATTTTAGAATTGACTGGGTTAGTTTTGTCATCCTTGACAGCTCGTATTTTTCACACCTACCGCGAGTGACAAATGCCAAGTGGAGAATAAAAATTGACCAATTAATTTAAATTTTTAACGGGAATAAATATACATGAATCCTGATTAATATTAGAGGTTGTGCTAAAAATAACTTATACTTTTTGAAACAATTATATTAAACAACACTCATTACGCTTTGATACTCGTAGCGGCACGGATCTATAGTTACGCGATAGCGGAGAATATTACATCGGCGACGATGTTTTTGTGATGTAATTATACCAAAACTAGTTTGTTTTCGCTTTTCTAAACAAGACAAAACATGCGATTTTTTTTTGTATCCCTGTAAAAATCCATCGGGAAAAATAAAAAGTCGAAATCGTAATTTTATTTTTTTTCCATTTTAGGAAAAATACGTTCGCCGGTTTTGTAAACCAAGAAATATAAAAGTAGTGGCCTAAGTAATGACAACGACAGTTTATCAAGGATAATGTGATAGTGATGTGATAGATATATGCGTACACAAAAGTTTACGACAATATCATGCGTGCAAGTAAAGATATAATCGTTACGTTATCCAATGAATTTTCACAAAACATTGGATTTTTGGATTTCTGTCAATTTGTGTGACGCTTTTAACTACTGTTCGTTTTACTCGTTTGTATTGATATCTGCATACACACGTTTTCGGTAAGGATGTCGCGCAGTCGGCATGTTTCAGACAGGCCAGTTTTCACTGATCTTTTTGACACGTATTAAAGTAAATCGATTTTTATTAATATATTTTTGTGTTGTTTACCAAAATTCATACTTCAAATATTTATTATTGTTGAAAAGCACACACACACACGCACACGCACACACTGCTATTCCTGATTTTGTATTCATTTCAATCATATGCATTTTATCCTTTTTCGGATATATCTCGCAAATTATAATTATTGGTGCTGTAGGCTTTGGAGTGCCGTGACAGAGGATACGTACGGTGCTTTCTGAATTATAACCATTTCAATGAATTCCACAGACACATTTTGTTTACATACAAAACATTAACATACAGAAATGCAAATGGTTCATTTAAATACAAATAAACATAGTTACTTCAAACCATGTGTTTCGAACGTTAAGAACGTTAAACTGCAATTACGTTTTGTGACTTTTATTTCAACAGTGATGTTTTATTCTATTCATTTTTTCATACGCTTTCATCAATGAAATGTAAATAAATTTCGATAAGGTGAGAATGATGCCTGTAATTATTATTCTCTAAAATTTCAACGAAATCCATCCACAACTAAGCAAAATGAATGCATTTGAATAGATGTTGCGTTGGAAAAGCCTCCAAGTGCATGCTTAATTATATACAGCTCTGTACTGTATGTTCACTTTGTTGTTACACATGTAGCCTGACAAAATAAAGGTTATTGTTGTCAATAAAATGAAATTTGGAAAAGATTGAACACATGGCAGAAAACACTTGATGTGGATAAAAACTAGTAGCCGGAGCAGATCCGTGTTCGAAGTCAGTAGTTTCGAAAGTGGTCAGGGTAGGTATAAGGAAATTGAATATATAACACCTTTTATTAAAAAGTTTAATGTACGGTCTATATTTTCCGTTTTGTTCAAATGGAATGGGTCATCTCTGTTGTAGAAAATTGAATTCGAATGGAAAAAAAACTTAATCTTAAATAAGGTTTGAATGTCGTAAATAGTTCTACTCACTGCGGGTTACGTCCCCTTCGGTCATCGATTATAGCTATGCTAAATAGGCGAGAACGGGAAGGAAGCACGCTATTTTGTCTATGAACTTGTGGGCCAAGACTATGTGGTCAGATACCCTAAATGTGTTCAAGTTCAATTACGATATAAATCTAGTCTAAAGGTGACCCGGTAGCATACCCACTATCGGGCGTTGACCAATGAATTATTTTTTTTTTGCTCTCATATTAGTCTCTTGGACACCAGAAATTGGTGTTTCATATGGACATAACGAATCTATTTTCTTTACAGGTTTGCATGAGAGACAACCACTCCACTAAGGGGTCTAAATCTGAACCGTATGTGTCTTTTATCTCAATGGCGGTTTAAGCGTCACATAATTTATGTTTCAATAAAAACAATTCGAGTATCAAAAGATCCATTGAAACCGTCAAACATATATCATCTAACATGTCAGTAATAAATTCATTATCAATAGATTTTAAATTAATTAATTAATTAATCCTTAATAGAATAACCGCATATGCGAAATAATTAATACATGATAAACCATTCATTCATTCATTCATTCATTCATTCATTCATTCATTCATTAACTCACATATACTTACAACCACATAACATATGATGATACATAACTATGTTTTAATCGCCGATAAATCCGTCATTACGGATCAAGAACATGTAGAAATCACGACACTACCAATTACTACTTATTCTAACACAAGCGGCTGCTTTTCCTATATAAGCATATAGAGAAAGACTTGTATTTTATTTTACGATAAAATACAGCACGTTTTTCCAAGGACGATGTGCCTTAAATGACGTAACGACGTGACGTATGTAAACAAACGCGTCCAATCGTATCTCGCGTTTTAAGGTTACAATGATGTACTACTACGCGTTAAATAAAGTTCGGGATTGTTTTCAAAGAAAATAACGTGTTAGAATCGAAATAATAAATTGTTCCCTATATTTTATCGTTGAATAAAATTGGATGCGAAAAATTCCTGACTATATTTTATTCAACGATAAAATACAGAGAGGCATTTATTATTTCTTAAATAACGTCGCTTGTGACTGGAGCGTTGACTCGTGTTTATTCAATGACGTCAAATGAATGACGTTGTATGCAACAACTGAGTAATTCTTCCTTTAATTAAGTATTAGTATGAGTACTCAAGGGTATATTATTAACGGGTCGTTATCCTTGCAGTTTATGGCTAATTGGGAAAATTTCCCTCTGTCTGTTAGTTGTAAGGAAAGAACAAGTAAGTTTTTAAAATGTAGGTACATCCATTCATTCTACATATATGGATGGCTAGAAAAAGTTTGCTTTTGCATAGACCCGCTTATAGAAAATTAAAGATATTAAATACTTTTAACTAGCTTTGATGTGAATATTAGTTTAAAAACGCATACGAGATCAATATATACAGATATCGTATGATTTTGTTAATAGTAAAACTAAACTTGACTATTATGTGAAATATAAAACTTAATTTTGCTATGTGAAAAATATCTAGGTGTTTTTGAAAATGATACATTACGGAAA